>JAHFWI010000030.1:4200000-4694259 GCA_028554975.1 Himalopsyche kuldschensis | reverse complement strand
CAGAAAATCAGTCAGAATTAGAAAGCGAAGATTGCGCTTTGATTGTACATCTGTTGGGTAAAAGCTTATGCACGGATCGAGTTTAAACTCTCCATAATAAGTTCCTCAGGTCGCCCTTCAAGCCAGTAATCGTCTTTCTAATACGTTTAAATCCTGATATTGCCTTTGTAAAGGCGAGAAGGTCGAATCATTATTGTTGCAACCTTTAAATTAAATTCTATATGTAAATCGTAATTGTATAACCTGTTCTGAAGACAAATAAATAGTGCGTATGCTATTTTCACTGTGTAACCCTTGAGATCGTTTTCTTTAATTAGAGCACCCCTCCTTTCTCACCCTCCCAGTCCAATTTCATCCCGAGAGTGTCCGACAGGGAGGCACGTCCTCTTTTCCGAGAGGGCTGAGATTGAAGTCGTCTCAATTTAGTAATTATTCCACATTTAATTTATTAGATCAGTACCGGATTCGCTCATCGCGAACATTATCAACTAATGAGGTCCTAATCTAACAAATTGAATGTGGAATTAGTACTATAAATGTTTTATTAATTTTAGTATGAGAGTGGTAAAAAGGTGAAGGGCATAGCTTGCGATCTACAATTATCACATTCAATGATCTCTATAAATTTGAAGAATAAATTAAGAATCAGTGAAGTGGTTAAAGGAACAACTTCAAAAAAATCTACGATAGTAAGAAACTTGAAATTAATATTGATCATAAAGACCCACTTATAGAAAATGATTTGAAAGATCTTAAAAATGACTTAACAATACTTGTCATATATCTAAAATCAAAGGATTGAAGAGGGGGCTACTACTTTTCCTTCGCAGAATTTATACCCATATAACAGTGATGCAAAACCTTTTTGGGAGAAGGGCCATATAATCACTTCTTTGATAGGTTGAGGGCCGCATGGGTAAAACTGATTAAGTTATCGACATTTTTATTGTTCAAAATTGCTCTTGTCCGTAAAAAGTTTTGAAGAAAAAGGGTGATTTATGTATATTTGTTATTGCACGCCGCATGAAATGTCATTGTTCTGCATCGCTGCCCTAGAATAAAGATGCTGATATATCATTTTAAGCTTTAGATGACAGCACTCACTTACAACAACCAGCTTCTATTGTTTCCGAGTTCACATTTGTGAATTGAAAGATAACATCAGCTTAGTAAAATTATATTGACTAATTAAGAAACAATGAGCAACTCTAGTTAGCGATGAGAAAATTAGTGACACAGCCATTTTGTATCCCATATGGCAAAAATATTATTGTAATAATATGTTATGTTCATGAAAGTTTTCCATAAGCTCGCACAGCGTAGGTTGTTTGTATTATAGTTTTTATGACGGCAAATATTACACAACCTCCCTCTTAAAACCTTGCTTGGTCTAGAAACTCGTATTAATATTTCGGGTTCTGTATTTCTTCCGAATTGTTACATCATACATAATCGTTATATTCAAAATATTTCTTTTCATACACGATATTCATTTTATAATGACGTATGTTAACGGTCGATAATGCCCACGATAAGCAAAACCGGTGCTGATCATTATAAAATATGTGTGGAAGAAGTGCAAAACAAAGATTTCATTTGCTTAAAAATAAAGTTTTTATTAAAAGAGTACCACCTGTCAATATCCACTCAAAAAACTTGATGCTACCGATGAGACATAATAAAATACTGTGTGATCAACAATATTCACCAACCTGTATTCTTTCTATCACACACACACACACGCTAACTCTGCGCACACGCTGTTGTGAGGATTTTCGTGTGATGCGTTAGAGATAGTTTGGTTAATGAAATCAATTATATATTGTTATATGTGTCCAATGAAGTCGTGTTATGAAGGGCGTACTAAAAAGGGTAGGTTTAGAGATAAGAGTATATTATTCACAGCCATAAGAAAAAGGGTAATTACTTTTTTTTTTTTTATTATAAATCATCATTTAATGAATATGTAAAACAAGCAGTCGGTTTGATGAATTTCCATCACTTGGTTTTTAGAATTTGATTGCTTTTATTGTTCGCGTGAGACACAAAGCAAAAAATTACAAAAAAAATGTATTCAGAATATGTAGCTCTGATTAAAATCTTAACCAAAGTATTGAAAAGAAATAGCATTCAATGGGAGCAAAACAATTATAACGTGATTTAAATAACAATGACAAAAAAGTAAAAATCGAACAGGAAATTTTGCGAGATTCAAAAAGAGAAAGAAAAATGTGTGAAGTCGAAAAATTAATTGGATAAAGCTTTTTTTACGATGTAAAATAAATGAAACTTTTTCTAGTGAGTCAAAATGTATCAGGTGATTTGTATTTATTACATAAGATTGGTCCTAATCAAATGTATATTTTGATAGTTAAAGTTTTGTAGAATGCACTAAAATCCGAAGCTATTATGGATTATAAAACTTTTTTATTCGTATATTTATATATATATCTATAAAACACAATATATTATCATTATTGGTTGTTTATTGGAAAAAAATATAATACATGGCATTACAGCTGACGCTTATGCGCCATACAAATTTTAAGGGTAAATAATGTTAAACAAATAAAGCGAAAAAAAGTTCAGAGCTGAAAATGTACACCTATAATTGCTAAAACAATGCTGTTAAATTGATATTAACAAAGTAATTCCGTAAATTATTCTTGTGAATTAATATGATATAAATCTTAATATATCATTGTTCCAAGGCATATAATTTTTTGCAAACATTTGCATATTAAGGATTCTATTTTTAAAATATAAAATTGTGCGATGTGTTTTTTTAAATCGAGTAAACATATTTTTTGTTTGTCCGATGTAAAAAGAATTACACATTACGCAAAAAAAATAAGAATGTCACTCTTATTCAGTAAGTAATACAGTGGAACCCCGATCTTACGTTCTCGCATTATGCGTTTTCCCGCGTGGTGCGTTCATTTTCTATAGTCTCGGCATTTAGTTCATATATAAAACTTTCCCGCATAAATCGTTTGCCGCATTTAACGTTTGTTTTATACGGTCCCTTGAAAAACGTAGAATCGGGGTTTCACTGTACGCTGATGTTAATAAGTACAAATTGTTTTATTTGTTGTTTCGATAAGTAGTTAAATATTTGGAATGCCAATATCGACTGTTCGTAATATCTGAAATTCGTATTGGGTTAGTGACGAGGATTCGGAAAGAGATTTCGGTGCGAAATTAAGTTGATTTATTCGTAATAAAGTAGTGTTACGGTGTCGGATATTTTTTTTTATTTCGCAACAGACCTTATCCATTTCCTTTCCAGGACCTTCATAAATTTAACATTCTCTGGCAACTCTCAAAAGAACATGCAGCCGTTGGGAATAAATCAAAATACACACTGTAGCCCCCAAAGTGTTAGAAGAGTGCTGAAAAGCGATTCAAAAGCAGGTTAAAGTTTTAACATTTTGCATAAATTATACGAAAAACAAACTCGCATCTTTTCATAAATCAAATTTGTTCCAAGTATATAATTCAGTTTTTTTTAGCATCTGTTGTCAGCAAGCACTACGTCTCTAATTTATCAATAAGCATTAATAGTTCTCCTATGTTAATCAATATATTTTATACATATGTATATATATATATATAAATGAAGGTCTGTTTGTCCCGTATGCGTTTTTATACCCTTCATCCGATTGTGATAAAACTTTGAAGAATTGTTGTGTAGACGCCCACGAAGGTTTTTTAATTATCTATATACATGTAAATATATGTTTTTTTGTTTGACTCGCATGCGTTCCTATACCGCTCATCCGATTGCGATAAAATTTTGGAGAGTTGTGGTGCGGACGCCTGCAAACTTTTTCAGTGAAAAACGTAATGGACAATATGTACTGTTGCCACGCATCTCAATAATTTCGACATATATTCCATTTGAATTAAAACGTTTGCAGTTTGCGGTGCAATTCGAATTTGCAATGACCATCAATAAAGCACAGGCACAATCTCTATAAGTGTGTGGACTAAATTTGGAAAATATTTTTTTTTCACATGGACAGCTGTATGTGGCCTACGCGTTGTAAAACCTTATGATTTTTTCTTACATGCACCAGACAGAAAAACAAGAATTGTTGTTTATCTAACTTTGATTATGCCACGTATTGTGCTCTTATTCGTGGCGCGTATTTTGCCTCACTCAGAGATTATATTAAAATTAACTTCCACCAGTAACCACCGAGTATTTTTAGTATTGTTAAAAATTTGACCTTATCAGAATGAGGTGATTATTATATAAATACAAGAATAATCATATCGTTATTCACAATAGTAAAGTATATATATATAAGATATAATTAATTGAAGCATAGAGTCGTTTCGTCCCTTTTTATACCCAAAAGGGCAATAAATTTTCATTTTTTATACGAAAGCTTGCCGTTTCTCATTTACTAAGCCCTCGCCAGTATAAAAATATAGCTCAGATAAATATTTCCATCATTCTTTGTTTCATTTGAAAAAGATTTTTTTCAGAAAAAAAGCACTTAAATATTTTTTATTACAAATTAGTGATATATCATCTGGTATAACGTCTGACGAATCAATAAGTTGTGGAAATAACGTATCAGTTTCTTAAACAAGAAAAGTAGCATTTTCGTTAAGATATAAGAAATAAGAAAATATTATTATTTATGACTCAAAAAAACATTGAAGAATCATCAATCCGACCCGTTTCCCAAATCTCAAATTATGATATTTTCAATTTACATTTGTTCATTGCAGGGACTTAAGCCTAGAATCACTAGATTGCAAGAGCCGAGCTCTTATCACACAGACGATGAATTGTATATCATGAATAAGACAGCCTGTTGCAGGTGTATGAAAAAAAAATAAGTAGATATTTGAATTTGGAATAAAACAACGTTGTTTTACATTTGACCTAGGCCTACCTTAAATGTATAAATCTGACGATAGGTCGTTTCTTCAATGCGTGTACTCGTGTACGGGTGTGAATCGTGGCACCTAACTAAGGAGTAACTTTGATGAAAAGGCACTGGAGGATGGTGTCATTTTTCATAATTGACTTATTTTACAATATTTTTATACAGCTTGATGAAAAATCAGTTATCTGAGCAGAGTTAAACAAATTTAAGTACATACAGTGAAACCCCGATTCTTTGTTTTTCAAGGGACCATGAAAAACAAACGATAAATGCGGGAAACGATGAATGCGGGAATGTTTAAAGTATACAATAAAAAAGTAAAACTTATATATTTATTAGACTTTTTTATCAAACCTATAACATTCATTTTTAAAAAAGTCCGGATTAACAAGTTGTTTCTTTGCAGTTTGGCCCTTCAATTTTAACAAAGACCCTTCATATTCGCATATTTTTTAATTTCGCATAATACCAATAATGCTTCTGTTAATTTCTTAACATGTTCATTATTGCATTCTTCGACATATTCTTCTGCTCTGCTGTCCTTATTTGGAGTTCGGTTTTTTTCTAAGAACCGATTGCATGGGATCAATGTGCTCATGAAAAATATTCAACAAAAAATGTCAATCAGGATAGTTTTTGTGACGGGACCATAATATTTAGATGATAAATCGAGGAAATCGATAAATCGGGGAACGATTAATGCGGGGTTTGTTAACATTTTTCTTATGGGTGTTTGGCCAGAACTATAGAAAATGAACGAACCACGTGGGAAAACGGTTTATGCGAGAATGTTATATCGGGGTTCCACTGTATCATTAAATTGTTCATATAATCACAATCCTTTTGAAACTGGTGGCGTAGAAGCAATTTCCGCTTTTCTATTCCATAATATTTGGGTTCAATACGATACAGCGTGCATTTATTTTTATTTTTATTTCATTTTATCTGCGCGAATATGATTTTTTCGACAGATATGACCTCTTTATAGAGCATTCTCTTCACATATTTCATTCCAAACAAAGAAAGGAGACAAATATTAATTCCAAATTCCAATTCTTTGTGAAAAAGATTTATTAAAAATAAGAGATTGTAAACAAATATCTACTCATACTCATTTTCAATACTATCTAGTTTATAAAATTTTAGAAATTTATTTTAATATATATGTAGTATATGTATAAGTAGGTAGTGACTTTAAATGTGTTATTTTATTAATTCTTAATAAAAGTAAAGTTATTATTTCACCTGTAAAATTAAATGAGATCTTTAGATTTGTTATTAATTTTGATTCAATGAAAGTGGAGATCTCAGCTTCGTAACAAAAATGAGAAAAATTACGAAATGGACTTAGTTTCTTATTATCTTTCTAATGAAAAATTAGTTAGCTCAAATGACCCAGATCTTCTACCTTTTCAGGTAGTTAAACATGTTGACTGCGGCATAAAGGTCACATTCATTCATTAAACTAAAAACATGTAAAATTGCTATTGCCAAAAGGATTTTAATGTTTTAGTGAGATTCCGAGGAAAATTTTTGGAAGCTCATTTTAATATTAAATTAAATTGATAACTTTGTTATTCTTATTATTATGTGAAATAAAGATGTTATTAATCTTATTTTGGATTTCATTGTTTTTATAAAAATCTTTTAATTTGAAATTAAATTAAAAAATTCTTTTAAGTTTAATTTATTCATATCAGTGTAGTTATTAACGTTTTTAAATTTTTTAAGATAAACCTAATAGTTATTTCAGCTTCTCGCTTTCATTAGAACTGAAACATGATACTTAAAGAAAGTAATGTGAATTCATTTAATTAATAAAATCGTTTCACATATTAATCACTGAGCTAAAGTAGAAGCTAATCGCTGTCACTATGCTTCGCTCTTTGGGATCTGGAAAGGTGGGAAGAGATTTTCAACAACACCCATGCCTTTGAACAGATTTATCGACTGAAAAAAAATCCGCTCCTATCCTAGTCCTCGTATCCTTTCTATCCATACTCTCTTCGAAAAAGAGAGGTTGAGCAACTGAGTAACAAGCAGTTCTCATAGAAAAACATATGTTGAGATAAACTCCGTGAGGAGTCCATATGCTCCAAGTTGGGAGTGGACATGGTCAGTAATAAAAAAGGTAGAAGATTGAATTTGTGTCGATAACTGGTAAATATAGTTTGTATGAGAAATGGTTTTACTGTAAAATTAATAAAAATCCACACTTCAAGGATCCCTGAGGATAAAAAAACAACTTTTCCAATCCCTTCGACAAATCCAGTTTACCCGAAACGGTGATATCATTACCTTTTTGGATTTCTACGCATATCCGCTGTCCCAGGTACCCACCCTAACGGTAGGTAGATATTAACGATTACTTCATTGCTATCCGCTTTTTATTAGAGTGAAACTGTTTGTGTGTAATTTCACTTAACATTTGTAATCTATTGCTTGCTTCATTCAATCTTTGGCATTAGTATTTGCTTAACACTTTAAGTTCCCTTTCGCTTCAATTGTGTATCATTAGATGTATTGATTGAGTAGGCATTTACTTGGTAGAACTCTATTATAATACGGTAAGAAAAATAAGAATGTATTTTAGTTCTACATAAATTATTTTATATATTTGTTGATAGCTATTTCGGCTTACGCCTTCGTCAGAACTACTTATACTATAGTTCTGACGAAGGCGTAAGCCGAAATAGCTATCAACAAATATATAAAATAATTTATGTAGAACTAAAATACATTGTCATTTTTCTTACCGTATTAGATGTATTTCAGATTTATTTTCTGCAATTAAAAATGTTAAAATAATTTTACCATTATATTTACCTTTTAGCTTGCGATGTATATTTCATTTTTATTTTACATATTCAGTTATATTAAGGTAAATGTACTAGTATGTAGTTGACCATGTGCCAGTAGTTGACCTTTTGAGAATAAAATGGCCAAAAATAAGAAATGCAGATGAAGGATTGCTCTAAATTGTAAAGTTCAGACAAGTTAAGGCATCTGTGATCAGAACGAGCCACTAACACATTCCTATATAGCCAATGGAGTGCCAGTGTGGCCATTTGAAAAAAATACCTAGTGAGGAAAGTGTATTATTTCAAATTTCTTAGGTGATCAATCTAGTAACGGTGTGTACCTTGTTCCTGAACTACCCATTGCTACTTGATTCAACCAAGAGTGGTGTGACAGAAAGCCTTGAGGCAACTCTGACAGAAAGTTTACTATAAAGCCCCCTGATTAGACATGGTCAACCACTAGATTTTTCAATATTTGAGATGGTCAACTACTGAAACAGGAACATGGCTTTAAATAATTTAACACAACTTTTTTCAAACAGGCCCATTCGGAATTTTTGTAACATAATATTAATTAAGACATATGATTCAATATGAGTATACTTGCTTTGCCTTCATTCGGTACAATGTTTAACCTTAATCCTTATTTTTTTTGAAATTCTCTCTTAAGCGGTCAGCTACTGGTACATTTACCTTATGTTTTCTTATTCGATAAATTAAAGATTAGTTAAATTTTTTACGCACTACGCAAAACGGACTCAAGCTAATATGATAATGATAATACTCGAAAGTTAACAGACAACTTATTAAAACGGCGAATGTGCAAATATTTTTGTTTTATATTGTCTATTAGATGCGATATTTATTGTTTAAGTTCACCCATTCCTATTATTCCATTATCAAAGCAGCTAAAATTCTCAACTTTTAAGTATATTAAAGTTATATCGTTAATTAAAATGCTGACAAATTTACTCAATCTCATTTATCCGACATCTTAATAGTGACTTTCTTAATATTTTGTTTACTAAAAGTTTTCTGTTTACGACGCGGTAAGAAAACTTTGCCAATTTTCACTATGATGTGGCAGTCCATCCTCTAGCTCCTGGCGCTGACTGATAAAATTATAATTAGCTAATTAGAAGTTGCGGGTAAACATCTTTAAAAATCGTTGACTTAGTTTGAATCGAGTTACTTTCGTTAATGATTTGGTTTTACCAAACACCATACTACGCTTCAATCATAAATTTTACACTTTATTAAGCACTATCCGGTACCCAGAAAGCGTTGTCATGCCAATCAAAGAAAAAAAATGTTTGTGTTTATTGAAATGATTCACAATATTTTAGATAAATAATAATGATTTAATTTCACTAACATTGATCGGTATTGATGACATTTGCCGTTCGAAATTTAATGTTTGTCTTTTGCCGATTGTCTATAGTACAACGTACGCGCCACCTACTGACAGGTAATTGTGTTGTTATTTACTATTTCTATAACCTTAATACGTTGTCAAAATGAACGGTATTGCAGCGCATAAAATATGAAAAACATTGATTTTTATATAAAAGACCTACTGTAAGCTAATATTACTATGCCAAAAACGTCCGCGAAAGCGCAAGCAAAACGTTTGTCAAAGTTTCATTGCGATCGAATGAACGATATGGCAGCCAGCACATAGGGTGCGAAAAAACAAATAAATATTGATTTTTATATATTACATAGATTGAGTCTTCATAAAACGTTTGTTTATTTACTTTGCTGCTTAATAAGACACATTGAAAACAGTTGAAATGAGTCATGTGAAATGATAAACAAAATTTACTTTACTAAAGAATAAATAGGAAAACTTTTAATTTGCTTACGCTGTTTTTTACGTTTGAATAACCAGAATGCAGCTCTAGGTTGTATAGCAATGACTTTTATTTAAATTAATATTTATTCGCTTCATTAAAATATGTTGTTAAAGTTGAAACGACCAGGGTTTCTTCCTCAATCTGACAGTAACAGACAGCATCCTTCCAAGCCGTTCGTTGACGGAACTTAGGGATAGGATCGGAAGAAAGGTATCTCTTGTAAAGATTTCAATCGGTATTCTCTTGGCCAAAACTCTATCCCAGAGTTGGCTAGTATATTCTACACAAAATTAGATTACATTGTTTATAAAACACAGACACAATTGCAGTGAAAACTACATTTTATAGCGTAAGAAGACCAAAACGATTATATTGCGACTTCCTACCGTCCGATGGCAGGACTGTCGGCTTTGGATGAACGATAACAACTGACAGCAAATGGCTTTAGAATAGGCATATGTATACCCTACGATTCTAGTGTGAAAAAGAGCTCAACCAATCGACGCAAAGCGTTTGGGCCTGAACTGAATTCAACCAATCGGCGCAAAGTGGTCGCGAATGAACTGAACGAGAGACGTCGTTTCTAGAAGTCGGTTACAAGATTTTATAATATTTTGTGAATTTATTCGCGTTATATTAATCGTTTAGGTCTTATTGTCATTGATTGAGGTGATAATAAGATCGTTCGAGAGAGTCCTGATGACCTACATTATCTGGCAGTATCAAAGTATAGTATACATGTAGGTACAGTAGATAAATTGGATATATCTACAATTTTTTTTTTATTATATATCATTGAAGCGCGATTGGTAGCCCGCGAGCCACCTGTGACACTTAAATTTAAATAATGTCAAAAATATGTAAATACTTTTTATGCGAAAGTAGTTGGATGAAATGAAGCCGAATTTATTAAATCACTTAATGCAAAATGCCATTAAAACCTAAAAAACTTTGATATAAGACTATTTCACAGAAGAAAGTAAAAATATATATTACTTCATTCTTACGTGGCTTTTTATTTTCGAGGCTCATATTTTGTTTTAAAATTGCTTCAAAAAATATTAAGAAATTAACTGTCATTTCTTGTTAGTTTGTTACTGTGTCAGTTGTGTGTAATTTAAAAAACAAAAAAACTTTTTAATATTAATTTTAGTCAATTTAACTAAGGATTTCGACTGAGGGTGCTTGATGAAATTTCAATATCAAATTTGAATTTTATACATTTCCGTGAGTTTTGTCTCTAACGACCCGGGTTTCGTCTTTCGGCATCATCAGGCATTTCAAAGGCGAAACCCGGGTCGTTAGAGACAAAACTCAAGGAAAAGTACAAAATTCAAACAATTCAAATTTAATCAATTTAATTAAAATAATGGAACCAACCAATTTTCACCGCTTTTTTTGCACGGTTGTCGTTTAAACGTATTCACCACGCATAAAGACAATTCATATAATCGTTTATGCGATTTATGAAAAAACTGTATTCGTGGATGTTTGGTCCGTGGTTTCGACTAGGGATGGAATGGGTACGAATTGCAGTTATATATTTCAATAGGATTAATTGATTTCAGTTGAGAGACATGGCTGTTTGTGCTGTCGAAAATTCTCTTCCACATCCTTCCTATCCTGAAAACAGGATGAAGCGAGAGCGATTTTATTCTAACACTTTCTTTCCCCTCTTTCTTCGAAAAAGAGAGGTACAGCAACTGAGTAACAAGCAGTTTTCGTCTGGTTGGGATAAACTCCATAAGGCGTCCATGTGTTCCACGTTGGCAGCGTTCATGGTAAAAAACCTAGCCGTATAGAACACAAAATACATAGCATGGTAGCTTTTCAATATTATTTAAAATATTCAATATAATTCAACCATATGGCACCCCTTAAAAGGCACAGTTCAGAAAAAAATGAATTTTACAACGCATCTAATGGAAAAGGGTTTTGTTTTTGTTTACGCCTAGAGAAGGCACTATTTTCCACCAGACTATAAAAACAAATCCAATAACCCGGACAGCTGGTGCACAGTGGCGTAGCAAAATTGATTTTGCGTTATTTTTGTTTAACACTAAGACGGGATTTGTTTAGAAATCCGCGCAACTTTCACAAAGAGAAAACTTTTTCAATCGAGAAACTTTTAAACTCTTTTGCGGTTATTCTCGACTCTCGAATGTGGTTTCCCGCAAAATTGACACAGCATTGCGGACAAAAGATATTTATGAATAGCGAAATTCATACATCATTAGGGATGAACCTTTTTGGCAGCTATTTATATAATAAATGACTTGATTCCGTTGGATAAAGATAGATTAACACAAAACCGCACAAAACCTAATGAAAGGTTTTATCCTACACATCGAAATGTATTAAGTAAAGGTTTTTTGGAACTGATTTAATGTAATTAGGTATATGTAACGTAATTCAATTAGTTTAGTCAAAATAAGTCTTCATAAAAATCGAAGACGTTGGAGTAAAAATTATGAATTATGTGGTAAAATATTTAACTCAAAAGATAACAGGGTAAACACATATGCATTTAAAATCGTTTAAGATTTATAAAAACACAACTAAGGTCACTCGATTCGAAAAAAAAGTTGGAAAAATTGATCATTAATTCTAAAATATCATATTGGATGATTATTATACTATTGGTCATATTGGAAATTACCTTGTTAACTTTTGATGTCTCAGTGTAGCTTTTATGGCAAGAATTGGGTATGGGTAGATATTCATATAGTCAAACGTGTTGGAAAAAACCTTTGTCATTACGATACTATCCTAAAATACCAAATAAAACTAGTCATATTATATTTAATAAAATCGCCATTATTACAAGAAACAATATTTCATTAAAATTGGACGTATATAATGCGAACACAAAATTATAAATTTGTTATTAAAACAATGTAAGTAATGACCGATGTTATAATTTTATTTTAAATTGTATTGAAGTGATACTAACCGAATTAAAGTATTGTTTCCCTACTAAAATAATATTCCATTGGCTTCTTTCACTATGTTGTAAACAATGTAAACTTTACATACTAAAATAATTCAAAGAGGTTACACCGAACCATTTCATATTTTCTATGAGGTTCAAAATAGTCCATGCAACCATATAAGAGTATTCTAACACACAATCATGATGTAAATTTAGTGGAAAATTTATGGTTTAGAGTTTGTTCAAAGTTTCTTTGACACTTTATCTGACCGCAGTTGTCTGGTGAATACTTAAAAGAGGTATTCCAACGTGGTACATATTTAGACTGAGAACTTAATTTAGTAAAAAAAAAAATTATCGTTTTGTGTAATGAATTCACCCATTATTTTTTAAACTGACATATTTGTCAAACAAATACTTTTGAAATTTATGCACATATTTAAATCGCAATTTTATCAAGAGTCAAAGCATTTATAATATCGTTTTGTTTTTGGGAAAACATCAATATAACGAAATTAAAAACACATTCTTTTTAATGAGTATTTTGAAATATTGTATTATTTTGGTGATTGAAGTCTAGAAATAGAATTAGGTAGGGCGAGGGAATTAATTGGTTGTGAATTTAGGAACAGCAGTGATAAAAACTCGGAATAAAGCAATTATCTATTGCTTATATTTATTTAGAAACACCACTCATGGGTCAGTAAAAAAATATTAAATCCAACTGATATCTTTATTTATTACACGCATTGTGTAACAAATAGTGACAAATGTTTCACCTTATTAAAACCATGTAACTATGTCTTACAAAATACGTGGAAAAAATAAAGTTTTCAATTTTATATTCAAAAATACACTTCTACAGAGTTAACGCTGGACCCATGGGAAGTATTAAGTTTATACTAGCTTCACTTCTGGTGGAAGTCGTATTGTTGGATGAATGGAGCGTAGCAAGACCTTAAAAACTTTAAGTCAGTGATGGGCGTGGAAAGTTGAAGGACTTACTAGAGTGGAAGAGATCGATCGAGACTTCATAGTGAAAGATACACAGAAGACTATGCACAACACATGAGTGTTTAATGATTTTTTAGTTATGCATGTCTCATGTATTCATTGTAATAAAATTAAATTGTAAAATTACTGCATTGAATACAGATAAATTTGATTAGTATTATTGAAATTATTATCCGTAATTACCAGTGAAATACAAGATTAATGGCAATAATTTGACCCTAGTTCAACTTTGCTTAATTAATAAATTATACCATCGAATATAAAACGGCATATTGGGCGATACAAATTTAACAAAGATAAAATTATATCGAACGTGACTTCATTCAACAGTTTAAATAAAATACCTATTATCAATAAAAATATGTTTGTTTCATTCAATTCTCGTCGGTAAGTAATAATAATTAAGTGATACCCATACAACACTATATTTAAATGACTTTTAGAAAGAAATCTTATAAATATATAAAACCGAAACGGCGTATGTATGTATGTGGGTCTGTAATTCCATTTTTGCATTGTTGTTGCAAGTAGCCATAAAAACGAATATGAAAAAAATATGTTTGAATTTTTATCGGCGAAGACATTTAGTCAAAATGTAATAAATTAGTCTTCTACCAACTTTTTCCCGGCTTTTATTAATATAATAATGTTTATTATTCACGTGAAGGTATTATTTGACATTTGTTTGACAGCAAATTAGATTTTTTCCTTGAATTTGGACATTTTAATGGGCGAGAATGGGGCTGTCATCAAATTAAATAAAGTTTGTGATTTTATTTTAACTCTGTTTTGGATGTTAAATTTTGTGATATAATTATGTCGAATGATATAACATTAAATAATTATTGGTCGCTTAGTCCGAGCGACGCCGGGTAGCAATACTAGTATTAACATAAATGTTATTTCTTATGTTAATTGTTGCTTGCAGGATATACTTAAAATACATATGTAATTTCAGTTAATTAATCAATTTCATTAACTGTCAGTTCAAGTACATCCTTGCACTTGAAATGCCTGAAGATGCCGAAAGGCGAAACCCGGGATGTTAGCAACGAAACTCATGGAAAAGTACAAAATTCAAACAATTCAATTTTGATATTGAAATTTCATCAAGCACCCTCAGTCGAAAACGTTAATTAACATATGTAATTATAAAACCGACATTTAACCGTTACTAGCTGGCGACTCGGCGTCGGTGTTATTGAGAAGTTTTTAAATCGTCGATTTTCCAGTATGATGTATTCCTATTTAAAACAATGAAACATTGTCTGAAATATAAAAGCTATTTGAATATATGTTTACAAGTTAGAGTAACAAAAACAAACGCAACCTTCTCCTTTTCCGTTATTTTCTGAAAATATTGTCATCGTACTTGTCAGCCTAACAAGATATCTAGGCTTATCCGTCCCTACTTACTAGCGTCGAAAAGAATGACCATGTTTTTTGTTTCAGTATAAAAAACTATTACTGTTTTCGTATACCTACCTAAATACTTATTTTCAATAATGCTTTATAAATATAAAAGACATACGGGGTGTGCCATGACGTAAAATATTGTCCGCAATTCCGCGTTATGTGATGTCACGACTGAGATGCTAGTTTATTTTCATCAAAATTGAGTTATAAAACATTCTCAGATTCTTAGAAGCATTTTCAATTCATATCGTCTTTTCTCACAAGAACTATTTCTCTGCAAGTTTTTCTTGTTTTGGCATTAAACATGTGATCTCTTTTGACAAATGCGCTCACAGGGAGTTTCATACAAAAGCGTGCGAAAAATATTGAAATGGAATTTTAAAATATATCACAATCCTCTTTCAACGTATTTATTGGGTAAAATCAATTATATAAAAATGGCCCTCCAAAAATTCTCGATTTTTGAAAATAAATTATTCAAATAAGTTTTTTTTTAAAAATCAATGATTCAACTGCGAATTCACAACTATTTATTTCAATTCATCAATTGGTACCTAGATATAAGAGACGACAACTTATTAACCCATCAAATATAATACATATTTTCTATTATAAATTCCAATAGAAATTACATTTGTTTACAATATATAATCATTATTATTTATTGATTGAGTAGGCATTTACTTGGTAGAACTCCATTATAATACGGAAAGAAAAATAAAAATGTATTTTAGTTCTACATAAATTATTTTATATATTTGTTGATAGCTATTTCGGCTTACGCCTTCGTCAGAACTGACTGAAATAGGCGTCAACAAATATATAAAATAATTTATGTAGAACTAAAATACATTGTTATTTTTCTTTCCGTATATATAATTATATTAGAAGAAATATTTTTTTTATTCTAATCGAATTTCTACACAAATTTATTTGTCATCCGGTCCGCCAAGTTTTTTAAAATTTCAATCCAGCCCGTTTCTCAAAAAGTCTGGTGACCCCTGGCTTAAAGCATCGCAAAAAAGCTTTTCACGATAGGTGGTTAGCAGCCGGTGGCTCAGTTTCTCTCATTGAAAAAGTCAAAGAAAGAAGAATAGATATTGAAAACTATAAAAAGCCAGTTGTTTTTCCCATTTATAAAATCTGATATCAGGTTCGTTATCAACGCTTTTTTATACAGCGATATACCAAGTGGATATTTGTGAACGCTTTTATTCCGGGATTTAGACCTACGATTAGAAACCTAGTAGACGAAAACACAATGACCACACACACCCTGAATAATGTTTTAATAGCTGCTTCTGTTAATCGTTAGCAGGCATTTATTTACTGGTCTAAGAATTAATTAAAAAATAAACTAATTTGTTCACAAAGAAGACATTTAAAAAAACGACACGCATACAAGATCTCTGATGATTCGGCTAGAATCTCAGGTTAGATATTAGTGGAAGTGTATTTCATATATTGATTTAGATATAAAGTGAAGTTGCAACGGTATATTTTTACTTAGAAAAAAGGGAAATGGTTAATGAATAGTAATCGTATCGTTGAACGACAGCAAATTATTCACAGCGAGATCAAAAACAAACGAAATGACGTCTAGTTAATTGAGTTCGGTGGTAATAAATCAGTGAGCTGTCATCGGACGCTATTTCCCCGTGGCTTTTTGAGTGATTGGGCGTCTAGGTATACACATTACGATTCTCTCTACGTCGTAGAGGCGTAGATAGGTGAAATACCGCAACGCCGAATTTCCCGCGATACCTATTTAGACGCGTTGTGAATCCTTAATTATCGTAAAAAATGTATCTTTAGGAATGTTTAGTTTTACCAAATACTATCAGCATACTGAATGTTATTCAAGTCTACAATATAAGTTATCCGTTGAGAAAATCTTAAGAGATAGTAGTAGCGTTGTAATTATGTTAAAAAATAAAAGCACATTAGGATCAGGACCAGCTTCGCACATTGCGGGTATTTTCAACTGATAAGAAATACAGATGAGAAGAACCGGTACTGGTCCCAAAAAATATAATATTAAATATGGACAGAAAATGTGTTACAATTTCTCATTGAAAGTGAACAACTTAAAAAATAAAAGCACACTAGGATTAGGACCAGCTTCGCACATTGCGGGTATTTTCAACTGATAAGAAATACAGATTAGAAAAACCGGTCCTGATCCCAAAAAATATAATATTGAATATGGAGGAAAAAATGTGTGGTAATTTATTATTGAAAGTGAACAACTTGCAAGTTGTAATTATGAGTCGTTATTATGACAGTATTGCTCTTTTTCGGAAAGTTAAGTCAGATCCAGTGGCTTAACATTGGTTTACAGTTGTGAATTGTCGTTAATTTTTTTTAAAAAACTTAACAATAATTCAAAATAATGTTGCTTTGCTTAGAAGCATACAAAAATCGTAAATTATGGATATATGGCCACAGAACAGAATTTTTGTGAAGATTTATGAAAAATAAGCACGTTAAATGAAATGAATGTAAGGCTTACGATTTTTTTTGAAATGTATCGTCTTTAATTTTAAAATTATAATAGAAGATCCTAAAGAATACTTTGCAATAAGTATGAAATAGAGTTGTTTTAATTTACAGGAGCAAAAATGCAGCCACAAACACTAATGTTATACAGGTAGAGACAGTCACATAAGTTAATTATTTATTTAAAATAAAAATAAAAAGAATAATTTTATTATAGGCTAATATTAAAAAAAAAAATCTTCTTTCAGAACTCGTACAATACTCAGTAATATTCTTCCGATTAAATCATTTTGTTTCCACATTTTATAATAATCCACAAGAACTCAAAGAATAAAGTTAAAACATAAAATTATAAGCCAGTATATATAAATTTTTTGAGCTTAGCTTTGGAGGATTAGGATTCTGTCCCGTGACCATATATCCATAATTTACTCAAAAATCGTTACCACACGATTAACGACGTGCTTAAAAGATCATACAAGAAAAAGTGAAGGTAAATTTAACTATTTTAAAAAATCCATTGAAAGGTCGATCGGAAAAGTATGCATAAGCTATTTTCCTGGCCAGAAAATGTAGGTCAACTGAATACGATACAGAAAGGAAATTCTTGAAAAGGACAGGTTTTTTGTGAAAGTTACAAAGGTTAACACGATCAATAGGATAATTAATTAACAAAACATTATGAAAGAACGATAGACTTTGCCATGTAGTTATTAGACAAACCCGACACTACCCTGTATTGTATACAACACAATGTAATTGACTGTTTCTGCTAGTATGTAATAGAAGATATATTTTAGTTACAGATTCTGTATTCGACGATCTTGGTCTTTTGTTCAATTCAGTTTAGGAAACACTGGCTCGAATAACCAATCTGAGTCTTTCATACATTTTTTTTTTTGTTCCAATGATGTACTGGATGTATGTGATAATTTTAAATATTTTTTAAACGAATTAAAATAATTCAATTATTCAACGTATTATGATACTAATTGTGACAAGTAGTTTGCCTCATTCAGAGACATCTTCGGACTTACTATCGCAAAATTAGCTAAGTAATGCATTACTAAATAAGTTATTCATTACTTAAACAAACTTTTTGATATAAAGATAGTCTGAAGATGCCTATGAAAGATGCGAAACACGTGTCATAATTAGTAACGCAATACGAGGAATAATCAAAGCTATTTAAAATAA
Organism: Himalopsyche kuldschensis; assembly: GCA_028554975.1. Classification (NCBI taxonomy): domain Eukaryota; kingdom Metazoa; phylum Arthropoda; class Insecta; order Trichoptera; family Rhyacophilidae; genus Himalopsyche; species Himalopsyche kuldschensis. Next base: position 4,675,640 of record JAHFWI010000030.1, on the reverse strand, counting down.
ATTATTAAAATGAAATTCCATAAAGTTAACTCCGATTCGAAAGAATACAACTTATTTATTTGAAAGACTACGCATATAATTATTTTGATTAAATATTCAACAGTTAACAATAACCATAATGGTTTCCAGTTCATACTGAACTATGCATTTGGCTATTATTTCACAATCAGGAAGTATGCGACTGTCATTTATTGGATGACATGTCAATGTACTTACATATATTATATTACCATCACAAAGCATATTTCATGCACAATCACTAATGACGTCACTGTGACGAAACAAAAGCCACGTATGTCAAACTGCTAAAAATGCCTTTTTCAGCCAACGGATTACATACCGTACTATTTTCATATGATGTATTTATTGAAGTCGCCTACGTCGTCGGCTTTTATGACGTATTCACGGGTTCGAGTCCCAGCACACACAGATTTGTGTTCAGTGGATTTATACATTTTTCGTGTGTGTCTCACATCTTATAAGTGGCGCGAAGCAAGAGTAACTAACTAACTACCTATAACGTAACTAGACCTAGTTGGAACACTTTGGAGTCCCAAAAATTATAACGGAACACCTAGATTTAATAATTTCGATGAATTGTGGTTGTGATTTTCGGTGACTTTGTGGAAGTTCATTTTAATATATTTTTTTTACCCAGCTTATTAAGTCTTAGTAATTGCTATACATTTCCTAATATTTTCAAGTTTTTTCTCTGATTTATCAAACGATATTTACTATCGCGGCTACCCGCTATGACAATCTTGGCATTTGTCGTTAAACTGACAAACAAATATACCCCATCGCTTTCGTGTGAGAAAATATGGTTTTTATCTGGACATAAGTAGAGATTGATCATCACTCGCCTTTGAATAATAAGTAGAAGAAATAAAATAGAAGAGTAGAAAAAGACTTTAAATATGTTGTAATGTATAAAACCTTTCCAAATTCTAACGGAACACCTATTCAGGTTTACAGGAACATAGTTTGGGAAGCCCTGGTTTTTGTATAGATCCACAAACTTTTGTAAACGCAAGCCTATGCGTATTCTCAATAATTACACGAGTTAATTGATTATATGTGTAATTAATTGAGAGCATTTTGTTACATCGATAGCAAATTGTCACCTAAATAATTCGTTTGAACGCATTAAAGGGATTTATGTGAATTAACGTCCATTAGGGCCCTGCAAACTTCATGAAATGTGGTCACGTAATAATAATATATTACATTTGTCCAAAATGTAATGGCTGTGTAGTGTGAAATGGACTGGAGCTTTGTGTTGCTAAATAATAGTACTCAGATGGAAGAATACCCGTCAATGGCGACAATTTATTTGAAATAATGACCACACGTTTTGCATTTTTTTCATTAGTATTAAAATAATTTGATGGACAGTATCTGAGTCCTCTGTATAATATATACCATCGAAACGTTTAGTAACTAAATGAACAGTCAGTAATTTATATAACATGTTATTATATAATCACTTTTAAGGTGTTAACTGTCACATTTTGGTGAAAGGTACTACATATATTCAATTTTTCAAACACAATTTTAAGTACCACTTCCACATATAATTTGATAAATAGTATGGCCGGTTTTGCTCATGGCGAACATTATCAACTTACGAACTACACAGAAACAAAAAGTAATTTATCTATATTAGGTTAAATAAAAAACTGGTCTAATGAATGTGACAAGAATTAAAAGATACATAAGTAGGTCAAAATTGTCAATAATGAAAATATTGATGATTTATTACAAAAGAATAAACGTTAATCAGGAATTTTAAATTTTTAATGAAGCTCACATTTAAATAAATCTCAAATGAGATAATATAAATTCTGAAAATATTACTTGAATAAATAAAGATATTTCTTTTAATGCCATGTTTAATGAAATTAGAAAAAACCCCACTATTATTTTATTAAAAAGAAACAGTTAGAATTTATATATATGTGAAAGATTACGATTTTGCGAGAAACATGATTCTCACATAGGCGAACACCTAATAACACAACCCTTGGAATAAAAAAAATTATCAATTTTATTTACTAAAATATTCCATTTTTTTTTGTAGAATTGGATAAATGTCTAAAACTGGCATGTAAAAAATAAATTAGCATGCTTCTCGTTCTTTTTATATTTGACATTTATCTTGTATCTACAAAATATAAGATATTTCAAGAAAACAGCGTATTTTGGATTGTTTTATTCATGCGAAATGCTTTTATTCAAAAAATTAAGTACTGTAGACGTGTCAGAGTAAAAAAAAACATACATCAAAATGACATCGGGTAATTTTTATGATATCAGTAGAGGAAAGTAGGGGAATTTATGAAAGCTTTGTGTCGTATACTTACGAAAGTGTATTGTTTGGAAATTTAAGATATAATATCTAGTATATATAAATCAATATTTGTTTGTTTGTTTGTTCGCAACCTTTGCGCTGCCATACCGTTCACCCGATTGCAATCAAACATTGACAAACGTTTTACTTGCACTTTCGCAGATAATTTTGGCATAGTAAAATTAGCTTACAGTAGGTCTTTTATATAACAATCAATGATTTTTTTTCATATTTTATGCATTGCCATATCGTTCATGTTGACAACTTATTGTTGCACTTTCGCAAAGGTTATAAAAAAAGTACAATTAACTTACCATAGACAAACGGCAAAAGACAAACATCAAACGTCAAATCGAAATTATTTATCTAAAATATTGTGCATCGGTAAGAACTTCAATAAACACAAACACTTTCTTTTTTTGAGTGGCATTGAAACGCTTGCCGGGTACCAGCTAGTATATTTTTAAAAATATATCAGAGAGAGTTGTCAATTTGACTATAACTAGTTATTTTAAGTTAATATTATAAGAAAGAGTATGGAATTGAAGGTAGAGAAAATAAACCGATATCTTAAAGCTTCGACGTTGTTAAGAATGATTTTTTATATTTAATATTTTTTTATATAAAAAAAAAATTTGGCATTACAGTTCTCGCCAATATATTCTTAATTGTGAAAGTCATACGAGATTAACTCGATGATAAGTAATGAATCAGTTGTGCACAAAATCAACGATAAATAACATACACCCAGCACAAGATCTCTTTTTTTCAATTGAAAAAATCTGACCTTGCCGGGAATTGAACCCGGGTCTCTAGATCGCTAGGACAAAGCTCTTGCCACTAGACCACAGGGACCTGATAAGATCAAAAAATGTAATAATTAATAAATTGCTTAAATCTGTTTTTATATACATATAATAGTTACTACAACGTAGCACAAAAAGAGAATACATTTTAAATTTTGTATCTTTCAAAACATGTCCACCATTGATTTGAAGTATGCTTATTAGTAAAAAAGCAATTTTGCATAGGTGACATGAGAGATAATGCATTGCATTAGCTCAGACTTTCATTTCATCTATAATAAAGTTCGATTAGGGGAAATACTAGTACCTACCAAGAAAATCGCTCCCTGTCTACGCATCTGATATTTTAAATTATCATTATATAATTTTATCTATTGTAGAAACGACAAAAAATATAGTAAAATAATCATGGCATCATGTTACGTGCTATTTAATTAATTGTCACTTATCGAGTTACTATGGCTACGGAATATTATTTAAATTCTCCATAACACTAAATATAATACGAAAAAATCCCTGACAAATAATTTTCTACGTATTTAGCGCTTAATGTTCGGGAGGGCAATGAGCTTTGAGCTTTTATAAACAATGCCTTCATATGAATCATCTGTTATTTGACACTTATTGCGAGAGCGCAGTTTGTTCCACGAGTAAACATTATAATTGCGTGAGGTATATTACTCGTGAGACATCTGTAAGGCTTAGTGTCTGTTGAAATACAGCTTTTTTCTACAACATATATAATATGATAACGTCTTCATTTTATCATGAGTAGCGTAACAAATAGCTAAGTTACACAAGATATGAGTAACGTGTGTCTATAAAAAATAATGAAAAAAAAGATCACGAAAAGTCTGATAATGTTTCACATATATAAATCTTAATTATTAAACGGTGGGTTATAAGCTAATGTTTTCGGTAATCTACATGAAAAAAAAAATACGATATGATTTATGTAGTCAGGCGATAGATTTTTGCTAAAATTATGCCAGTCTATTATTTAGATCAGGCATGCCCAAACCTTGACTTGCGGGCTGCATGTGGCCCAATTGAAGGTTTCTTGCGGCCTTCTGAAGTTTTCAACTAACCGTTCAATTTACATTTTGTTATGAAAAAAATAAAAAATATAAACTTGAAGATAAATTTCCAAAATTAACGCAATCAGCAACATAAATTTTTGCTGTATTTGGCACCAGATATTGCTGCGAGTCATTTTGCTTAACGTAAAAAATCGAAAAATCGAATTGTCGAAATAAGCTGACTCATAAAAATACAACTAATCTACTGCGATGCGCGACTTCAAAATTACCAGTTGACAGTAACAAAATATCATTTATAAAAACTGTTTATCAGACACATGTATTATTTTATTTGGTCCCTCAATGGTCCGGTCCGCGGTGCAGTGTCAACGTTGTTGGAATGCGTGCCGTACCGCCCGGGTTCAATTCCCGGTAGCAGATTTTTTCAGTCAATAAATCTGTTGAAAGGCATGGGTGTTTATGTTGTTTAAAATCCGTTCTCACCTTTCCCATCCCAAAGAGCGACGCATAGTGACAGCCATAAGCTAATCACTAGTCCTGTCCTAGTCCTCGTATCTTTTCTATCCTAACTATCTTCGAAAAAGAGAGGTTGAGCAACTGAGTAACAAACAGCTCTCGTAGAAAAATATGTGTTGAGATAAACTACGGGATGAAACATATGCTCCATGTTGGGAGCGTGCATGGTTAAAAAAAAGTCATTTCAGTTGGGAATCCCTGATTTACATTGTTTTCAACAATTTTAGAGAATCATTTTTATGTGTAAGTATATGTTTTTTTAATTCATGAAAAGATGCAACAGAGATATAAATTATATAGGCAATTTAATGCGAACAATTTAAATAAGAAAAATAACTCTTTAATGTTGTTACTTGATCGAGCCCTAATCAAATGTTTGTTTGTCGCTGATCCGAAATTAACTTCAGTTATTTGCAGACCATTTTCCTTAATACTCTTCGATTACTCGTTTCTTATATGATAATAATTATTTTCACAAGGCTTTCATGGTAATGAGTATAGCACAGAATGAAACTATTTTAAGCAGCGGTGGGATGCTTCACCAGGGCGTAATAGAGAGATCGAGTCTACGAAATCCGCAGTGCAGTGAAAATTTCTGTAACACGAACTTCTACGACCCGTTTATATTCGTAAAATATTAAAATAATAGTCGCTACTTAAACCGACAGTCAAAGTAATTTTTCCTGATAGCTGAAAAATACTAACCATTTGCACGTGGATGAAATTTCAACAGAAGTTGCTTGAGGAATGATAATTGTTAGTATCACATTATAAATTCTGCAGCCATCCCTCTAAAATTATGAAAACATTTAATAATATATATGTAATTACCCTTTTAAGGTGTTCACTGTCAATACTTGGTGGAATGGCATTATAATAAAAATAATAACACATTTTTATTACTTATTCCAGGTAAAATTTATTGGATCATGACCGGTTTCGCTCATTTCGAACATTATCAACTGATAATAAATACAACAAACGAAAAGTATGCACTTATTTTGATTTTAATTTTGTTAATGATCATTCATACTTAATTTATTTTTGATGTAATAGCATGCACTGCTTCAACATTTTAATTCGTCTATTTTGCTTCAATTTTTTTGCTTAGTTGTAATACCAATTGTTTGTGATTCTTGATTAACTTTTGTATAAATATAACTGTTTTGTTGTATTTCTTATCAGTTGATAATGCTTGCCATGAGCGGAACAGGTCCTGACACAATAAATTTTATGTGGAAAAAGTACTAAAAATGTGTTACTATTTTTAATATATAATTACTTTGAAAATACTAATTTATAATCTTTTTTTTGCTTTAAAAATTCTTACTGTGAAACGATTTGTTAGAATATGTCACTGGATTCATAAACTTTTGAATATGCAAAGCTTGGCGGAATTAGTTTAGTATTTATTTTTTCTAAAGCATTAGTGACAATTGTTGTTTGATAATTAAATATTATAGTATAATGTTAAAAATTGTGAAAGAAGAATATGAGTGTGTTTTGAGCTTTTGAAAAAAGCTTTTTGTAACATTTTTCTTTTCCATCAGTCCGTTAGTTTGAATGTTATAAAAGCTAATTATTACGTTAATTTTACAAACTTCACGACGACCTTTGAGTCCTTTGTTTCCTTTTGGGACCCAAACGGATGACTACATTTATTTAACGATGATCCACCCCCGAGGGATGAGCCTTGTCATCTGTCTTTTTATTTAAATGGAAGCAGCATATTCAGAACCAGATATATGTCTTATTTAAGCCGATAAAAGATAAGCGAGGCATATAAATGAAAGACGAATGTATGATATACAGATAGGAAATTTATGATGTCTCCTAGCTCTAGTTAATATAATATGTCTATATTAAAGTAACTTTATTCATTTAGAGCAGGGATGCCCAACTGGGATCACTTGATGGACCAAATAAAATAATACATCGGCACTTTACTTTGAAAAGGTGCTAACTGCTCTTTACACTGTTTTGAAATATGAGAGTTTGAAGTTTTGATTGATTTAAATTCACTTGTAACACTGAGCAAGTAAACATGTTTCAAATGACTTATTTTAAGTATATTTTTTCACAATTTTTGCTGAGAAATAATGATCTTAAAGATCTAATGATAGAAATAATGATGAAAATCTTGGAACTTTGTCAAATAAATTAAGTAAAAAAATGTGCAGATGGAGTGCAACTCTGGAATTCTGCTAAATCCGTTATTCAATCATAGATATTTCTGAAATTTATATAAATACAGATAGAATATGGTAAATGCAAGTTTTTCCGATCAAAAGGTCATTTTAGGCAAAAATGTCAATTAGAACCTTTTTAAAGTAAGATAACGACATGTCTCTGATGGGTCATAATTAAATATGTTAAGCCGAAATAATAATATGATATTTTTACATTGATAATTAACTAACAGCTCACAATGAAAATATATATTTTTTTTAATGTCGACTGGTAATTGAGACGTCGCACATCGCAGTGGATTATCTCAATTTTCACCAGTCAACATGTTTCGACGATTTTAAACATTAAGAAAACTGACTCGCACCGAGACGTGGTGCCAAATGTAGTATTGTTGCTAATTTGCCTTAATTTTGTAAATTTATCTTTATGGATATTTTTTTGATGAAATTCTTTTATTTTATTTCATTAAACAAGGCTATTTCATCGCAGTATTTTGATTGCCAGTCTATAAACTCGATCAAAGAGATAGAAAACCTCAAAATTGCCACACTAAATCTTCCAAAGGACCACATGTGGCCCGCGGGCCAACGTTTGGGCATGCCTGATTTAGAGTCTGTCTTTCGAGCTCTCAAAAATTTATATTTATAGAATTAGAGTTAACTAGCAACTAATTTTTTCATTAAAAATAACCCAATAATAAGGATAAGACGAATGAAGATTGGAGTTAAGATTTTTCGAAATGGAATAGAGACAAAACTCAAATATAAATTCGTACATAAATTTAATTTCGGCTTATCGTGTTTCTCCATGAATAATCCACCTTTGTTTTTTCGGTAAACTTTTTCACTTAGATTTTTCCTGTTTTTTAAGGAACCGATTTTGTGAAAATTTTCTTTTATTATGGTGTTATTTTCAAGCAGTAATTGCAAAATCGTGTTTGAATATGATCTAATGTCATTATTTACTAAGGTATACTTTAAATATTATTACAATTCATTTGACTGAGAATTTGATAAGAATGTATCATTTTTAAATATGATTGATTCTCTCTTAACTCCAGTATTGATATGATTTTATTCTGGTAAAGATTGCAAGATTTTTAAAGCCTTTTTTGCACCATTACAGTGTTCAGGATTAAACTATACGTTATTATCGGTTTCAATCATAATATTATATAACATAAACAATGTTGTATGCCCAACAAGAATTATACATATAATATAAAATTTGATTATTCCACGTATTGTGTAACTAACTGTGACACGTGTTTCGCCTCTTTCAGAGGCATCTTCAGACTTACTATCGCAAAGTTTGCTTAAGTAATGAAGCAAGATAAATTCTAACATTGTAACATTTTAAATTATGAAATTACAAAATGGATTACGGGTTTTTTTCCTTCTAAAGGAAACAAGGAAGGGGGTGATAGAATCAAAACAATGCAATAACATAATGATACTAATAAGGTGCAATCCCTCAATCAATTAGATTGGGATTTTTCCTTTTTAAGGGACGCAAGAGAGGGTTATAGAATTGAAACAAAGCAAACAAATATATTTCTAATGACGTTAAACATTACAAACTAATAAACTATAAACTAATGAGCTGCAATCAATCAGTTAGGTTGGGTGATTGCTCTTTTGAATTGGGAATAATGTAAGCAGAGGCGAGCATCCCGTCCTGTTAAGAATATTATTATTTAATATTATATCTTTTTTATATTAAATTAAATTTTATATTAAATTTTATATTAAAATGAACTTCCACAAAGTTACCGCCGAAACCATCGAAAAAAGAATTATACATACTTAGCATGCAAGTCAAGACAGTATTTGAAATCTGTATGGAAAACGAAAGCTTAGAACTAGGACAAAAGGCTTAGAATAAATAATACATTAAAACTTATTTGTACACTGGTGTAAAGGTTTAAAAATAAGTGTGTTTTTGTCGTTGCTGTGCTATGGTAACTTCAAGACAATCTTTTATAGAAGCTAACAATAGTAAATATTAATTAAGAAAACCATAGAACGTTTAAAGTTTGTTATTGTGGTAACGTGCTCAGCTCCCATGTGAGTTAGTAGAATATAGCCTGACAAATAAAAGTCGTGTGTTGCTGATTTAAAATGAATGAAACACGAAAACACACAACTTTGAATGACATATTTCAATGTTTATATCCACGTTGATGAATAATATGAGATTTCAAAAATGACTAGCGAAAACGTTTGTCTCGTCATTTCTACGGTCGACACAATTTATCAAGAATAAAATGACTGCACACCCTTGACTTACAATCACGCAATGCGGCCGAGAGCTTTCAATGAACGAGAAGTTGTTTACAATAACGTTCAACTGCTGAGTTGTTATGAGAAAATAGTTGTAAATGGGCTTTTATTTGATTTGATATTAGTATGCAAACTTGAAAATATATTTTATGCTGTCTGCTGCAAGCAAATAAATACTTTTTTTTAGCTTAGAGCAATACTATTCAATAAAGTTCAAAGCTCAATCTTAATATGGCTATGTGGCTGAAGATTCACCTTAATTCAAACAATATAATGGCATACAAAGTGTATTTCTTTCAGCCCAACCACATAATTTTAATTTGTAGTATTTCTATGAGAAAAAGTGCATAGTTTGCGTTTAAAAAAACAATGCTGTAATTAAGACAAACCACGTTTAAAGTGTTATTCATTTAATTTCAAAATGAAAGATTGTAATCGGGTGGTTTTAAATTGCCCATTTCCGGCACAAGCGACCTTAAAAGTTTGCGTGTAGATTGGCAATAAAAAGCCGTTTAAAGATTTTCAAATGGCCTATTGACTAAGCGAACTCTAGAACAGGGATCGTCTAAGCGGTGGGTAATTATTAAATCCACAGGTTTTAGAATTAATTACATTATTAATCTGTACGGGGTATGATAGTTATTGTATTTTGAATCAGTGGCAACGCACTGAATAAAATGTAAGCTTTATTTTTAGATTAAAAATTAACGAAGTGCACAAGTTGTCTTTCAAGAAGAACGCAGCTACTGCTGACGTAATTAGTTGGTCAGAATCATATCTTTATGATGTATACTACATATTTACTGTGACATTTAAATTATGTATTTGAAAAAAATTACACTCGAATCACACAAAAGGTATATTGAGCAGCCAAGCATTTGAACAGACTTAGGAGTCTTGAAACATTGCTGTAAAAATTAACTCTAATCAATTCTTATCATCATGTTTTATCCGTTAAGTTTATTTGTGGCTATCAAATAAATTCATAATAATTAAAAAAAAACATTCGATTATGTCTTCTGAGAGTTCATGATTTTAAAATTTTTACATTATCTCAATCAAGTTTGTAATTTACGTTTTTACAATATCCCAAGGACAGCCTTGGCAATAATCTACGGCATCTACGCTGTAAAAGTTTTGAAACCAACATTCTCAAGCATACCTGCATAATGAAGTACGTTGAGTGTTCTCTGCATAATGCAATCGAGGATCCGATTGGAAAGCTCCGATAGCATTTTATTGTTTGGTATTATAGCCGACAGTTAAAGGTGCAGTTTTAATTCAAAAAGCATTTATCTAACATGCACGATAACTAAAATTGTAACTGCTTAAGAATTAACAACATTAAAGTTTTATTATAACGTGGTATTTGAGTAATTTAATATAACAGCTTAAATTTTTACTGAACAATTCTTACAGACAAATTTACAGAGACGTTTAAAAATAGTCATTTACATGCATAATTCATTTAGTTATTTTAAGGAATGACAGAAACTATATGTATCTTATAAAATTATGACCATTGATTTATAATTACATTGATATGCTTTAAATATTCTATTTCTCATACGTTAATGAGCAAGAATCCGTTTGACACCGTTAAACAATATTTGATGGCGCTTGTAATGAACAACATTGTTATTACTATCAACTGAATGCCAATTCGATTAAAAAAATGTGCGAGTACAGCAGTATCAAAAGTGGTGTTTAAATGGTACCTAAATAAAGAATAGATTTCAGTTAGATGCACTCAATTTTGTTCATTTTAGTAAAGATCTTCGTCTCGATGACCCGCTTGCAAGACGATTGTTCTAAATTGTATGGATTCTACTGAGTGGATTATCGAAACTGCTGAACAGATGTTGACTTAATTTGATCTGAAGAGCGTGCTGTGGCACTTTATGTTTACCAATTTTCATATTTCTTGGTATATTTGTGCTTTCCATTTTCATATTTCTTGTTATTGCTTTTTGATTTCTATTTTTGGTATGCTTGCTTTAAAAGACCCGATTTATTGAAAAAAACGGTAACGGTTTTCTATATCAATTATCAAAGTCACTATGTGGCACATGCAAAGCAGGCTCTCAGTTTTTTTTAATATATTATTGAAAGATTTCAATCGATTCAATATTCGTTATTCGGAGAAGAAATTTGATTGATTATCTGCCTATTATTTTGTTAAATGATTTTTTAAATCCATGTCCACTCATAATGTGGAAAATAATATGGCCATTTAATGGAGGTATCTCCAAATATTTCTTTATAAGAGAACTGCATGCGGCTCAATTTGGTTTTTCCCACCACTACCCGTTGTGTATATGCAGTAAATTTTTCATGGCCGCCTTTCACAACGCTATCGACATATAAAGGAATTTACCCCTCATATTCATGGCCCGAGCAGATCTGCATAGTCGCTCAATCTCTGTTTATATCGAAAAGAGTAAGGTTAGTGGTTAATTAGTCGACCTCGCCACTTCCCGCTTATTAGTTCAGGTGGGCGGGAAAAAATTCCAGACTACAAAATCAAAACACCGATGCTGTCTAACAGAATCGATAAACCGACTGAAGAAAATGCCACTTATACTGGGACTCGAACCCGTGAAATCTTTCTCAGATAAGTCAATAACGTTGATCACTGTACCACGGACTCGACAAAGTAAACTACCTATAGCATTTAATGTATAATATACCACTGGGTTAGCAAAAAAAACATTCCACGTCACACAGTATCTTGATACATTATATTTTATTTCTTTAACGACCAATACTTACTGTAGGCACGTATTGAAAATGAGTATAAATACGATATAAACACTTAATGTGTCTTGCCGTAATGGCTCTTCTAAGCAATGATTATTTATGATGAAACTATGTTATTATCCGAATGTATTCAAGTACTTGGCTTTGATATTCTATATTCAAATATTTGTTATCAACGAATATTCTGAATCCAAGGTTCCACAGCCTATGGTAATATCTTATACCCTTTTTGCTCATGTATTAGAACAAGTTGCTGATTTAGAAAACATTTATTAAATAAAAGCTTGGAATGGGGAAAACCCCTAACGAATACAGACTGTGAGTGTTCAGTGAAAAAATTCGTTTAATTTTAATCATTAATCTTTCTAGGTGTGATCTCGTAAGTGGATCAGAACTCGGATGAAAAAAATGGATTTAATCATTTTTTTGTATGTTGTAAATCTTTATTTATCTTTATATTATAAATGAAAATATTTTTACCCTGCTTGTACATATTAAATGGAAAAAAAATAAGTCTGAATATGTTTCTCAAAGAAGCGAAACACGTGTCAATGTTTTTCACTCAAACGTTGAATAATCAGAATTATCTTTTGATTGTACATCTAAATAAATGGCTGCGTTTAAATAAGCTCAATGAAATTTTAATCTTGAAGAAGAATAATTAATCTTTCGAAAAGGTTTTGTGAAAATCGTGTAGCAACAGTGCCGAAGTAATACCGCTTTAGAAACAGTGATTATTTTAATTGATAGATAGGGAATCAAAATAGAAATCGGTAATTGAAAGATCAAGTCTAAGGACAATTAAAACAGCGTTCATTCGAGTTCTATTCTTGTACAGACTTTGGCTCTGATCGGCTCAATTAGAAATATTTTGCTCATCATGAGGCAGTCAACATTCACAATGACATTAATTTGTCTAATGATGTAGAACCGGTTCTAATTAAAATATAATTCGATGCCTATAAAGCTTTTTAATAAATAATAATTATTATAAAATCTGCGACATTCATCTTTGTATATTATTATCATAACTTTTTTTACCATCAAATTTTTTAAGAATTCATTTCTAGCAGTAAGTTGTCAATTTTTTTTTTATTACATTCCAAGTTATGTTAATCATAAAACGTTCACAGTCAGTATTTGCGAAGGTAAATGAAATATTTTTTCTCAATATTGAGCCCCAAGATTCAAGTAGCTTTATTTTAGCAGTACTAAGCTGGACTAAAGGAAGAATATACATAGAAGGAAAAAAATAAAATGAAAATTTATTTTCTAGTTTCTTATTTTTGTCGGAAAGAAAAGTAAGTTAACACGTAATAAATTTATGAAGACAAAAAATTTGAATTCGATTATTTTAAAATTTGGTATTTGAAATAGAAAAAACTTGTTCATATCAATACGTAAATAAAGCGTAAACAGTTATTTATTCTTTTTTAAACAGTATAACTCTTTACTGATATCTACGTCATTTTCCAAGATTAATACAGGGAAGATAGTATCAGAATCTACTTTTTAGGTAATGAAAGGTACCAAAGCCAGTTAACTAGCAACTTACTGCTAGAAATGATTTTGTCAGACTTTGGCCATTTGGACTTCAGAATCAGAAATATAGAATATGGAAAAACCAGAATTTACGTCAAAATACGCTTTCTTTTTATGCTAGAAATCTCTGCCATTTGGTTTAAAATAAATGAAATTTTAATGCCATTATAATGTTTTTGCACCAAAAAATATCTTAGAAGTGTCCATATTCACTTATTAGACTACACAGATTCCATAAAGTTCAATAAGCTTCAAAAACAAAAAAGAATACATTTGCACTTCTAGCCCCACAAACAATGGTAGTTAATTTCCTAATTTCGTTTAACAAAATACATGAACCTACCTCAAAACAGACATCAGGATTCATATTTGGCGCCGATATCGTCAGTTTTTTCACAGGAGGAGACCTGGCAGCATTTTCGTCCTTTATAAGGACTGTGGTTTCCTTCTTATCCAACGCCAAGTCTTTTTTACTTCCTTTCAGTATGGAACCTTCTGAATTTTTCTTTGACGGAACACTTTCTGTAGAAGCGTTCTTCGACGAACACGTTGACAAATTTTTGCTAGACATTTTTAAGCTTTCTGCCGACGCAGACGTCTTACTATTATCAGTTGACGTAGCCATCTTGATTTTTTTCTTCTTTTAACTTAATCTAATTATTGTCATTTATAAATACTATTTATGATAATATTGCTTTGATTTTCACACTGATCACTCATTATTTTATATTTCAAATATTCAAAGATTTTTACTAAGCTATATATATTAGTTAATATTTAATGGAATTTGTGATATTTATTTAACTTTTATCTGACCATTTTTTTTAGTTTATATAAATACTTAACGGTGTATTTAACACTTTTTTGCCGACAATGTAAGCTGTGGCAAAATTTCGAATCTTTATTACCACCTGTACTTCAAGTTGGTCACTTTAAGCACTTTTATAAGTAACACAATATAAATGGTCATTAATACTGTTTTATTTTATGGATCATAAACAATGTAATGTCAGTGAACTAGCTGTAAAACTTTAGTAACTTAGTACATATTTTTTAAATTCAATTGATACCATCGACTTCATAAAAGCTTTATTTCAACAACAACAAAATATATATTTTTCTGGATCTATTCTCTATCTTAATTATAATTTAATATTTTCAGATGAATGAAATATTTTCTCATAATGATGATCAGAGATACTATTTTGAAAGAATGATTTAAAAAAACAAGCTCTTTAAAAAGTTTTAAATTTTGTATAAATCAATATTTAGCTATAATTAAATGCTATATCAGGCTTTAAAGATGATTGCCACTCGAAATCAATTCGATGCCACAAAAATACCTTGATTCAGCTAGGGAACTGTTGGCTTACTTAAACTTCTGTCTTATATTCCGATATTAAGGCATATTCTATGGCTATGCAAGTAATAAACAATAAATATGACAGCATATGCAATCTCCTATTATTAAATTAGGATGTTTCATACGGAGATACGTGGGCTATACCAACACAACAAACGATTGATAGAAATAAATAAATAAAAATATAATATTTGAATTAATATTTCTTGTAAAGTTATTTACAAAAATATGACTTCATAATAAAAATTAAATGATGATTTGGAGAGATCCGGTTTTTGAATCAATTGACAATTTTACCGGTATTTTGTATCGGCATTTTAAATTGTGTTGATAATATTTAGTTAGAATGTAATCAAAACTCACTAAATACCCAGGTATAATGTAAACAATCCGGGCTTAATTATCAATTACATAATTGCAATATTTTAATCTGATAAACCGTATGCAATTTGTGAAAATATTTCCGCCTTATTCACACGTTAATCTTTGATTTACACACCTACATGATACAATTGTATTAAAATTAAATAGTACAACAATTTCGAAAATAAAAGTTCATTGTCAGTTGTGGTGTATTATTATAATATATATTACATATCGTATATAATAGAAACTTTCACACAAAGCCAAGCCGACACAGAGTTTCTCAATATTTCCGAATCCGACCCGGGCACGTTCCGTTCGTATAGTCGAAGTTGAAACTTATAATATATTATATATGATATATTACTTTGAGAAAGTTTATCCAAAGCGCTTTGGTCTGTTTATTAAGTATGAAGACATTTCGTTTAGCATTCAGCCCGCGAGCTACTGGGACGTTCATCAATAATAAGCAATTTACAACATCACTTTTAAGGTGTTCACTGTCAATACTTGGTGGAAAGGCATTATAATAAAAATAATAACACATTTTTTAGTACTTTTTCCACATCTGATTTATGATGTAATAAATCAGATGTGGAAAAAATACTAAAAAATGTGTTATTATTTTTATTAATTTACAACATATTGAAAAAAGTTTCAAAATTTGAATTATTTTCACTTTGGTATTCAAAAAAAACGTTACAGTGTTAATGTGAAGATTTCATTTCGTATTACTTTTCGAGCAAAAAAACTAAGAAAATATTTAAAATATATATCCATTAAACGTAAAATGATTAAGTTTCATTATAAGCGAAATATGTTCTTATGGTGGAGAGGGTTCAGAAGAAGTTTTTGAGAATTCTCTATTTGAGGACATACGGATACTACCCATGGCTTTATCCAATTTCGACTTATCCGGGGCCAAAATGAGAATTCCACAATTCTTGAGAATGTTAAATTGAATGTCTCTGATATTTTTTTGAGGAATCGTGAACATGAGTTGTTTGTTGTTCCAAGGAGTAGAACCAGTTTGCCAATGGGGATGCCACTGGGAGGAGCTTTAGTGATTTTTAACGAAATTGCTTCGGATGTCGACATATATCACATGGATGTGAGTGAGTTCAGACGAGTACTGTTTTTTATGTATTATAGTTGATTTAGTCGGAACTCACTCGGTTGACTGCTTTGAAAATTTCTAATATGGTGTTAATAATTTTTCCTCTTTGTTTTTATGACTACAATGTTTTCATCTTTTTTTAAATTAATTTGTGATTTTTACGTATGTATGTATATATATATATATATATATATTTTAATGCATGTATTTATATTTGTCAAATGCATGGCGCATTGCCGTCAGCTGTAATGCCATGATTTGCTTTTTCTCAAATAAATAAATACGAGAATAATTTATTAAACCTTCATCCGTATCCTCAATTACACGGTAATTTCTATTTGGAAACTTAGTAAAACCGATTAAGTTGACAGTCGTAAATATGAGCGAAACCATCCCTGATAAGTATTACGATTCACGTGCAAGTCCTACTAAAAATGTGTTATATTTATTTAAACTCATGTATTTCTCACAAGAAGTGACAGTTAACACCTTAAAAGTTATTAAAAAGTGATCTTATTTCAAAAAAATATACCACATTTTTGTACTAATTCCACATTAGATTTACTAAGATCAGGACCGGTTTCACTCCACTACTTAAGTTGATGATGCTTGAAATGAACGAAAATGGTCTTGATCGTAATACATTTAACGTGGAATAAGTACACAAAATATGTTTTGTTGTTCTATATAATGTAATGCCATTCCACCAAGTATTGACAGTGAGCACATTATCATCAGTCGAAACTGTCTACGCCAAGAGTGGGTAAATATGCGTAGGTTAAAGAAAAACAAGATTACTCTGAATAATTATAAAATGAAAACTGACAATGCCATTAAATACTTTCAATTTTATCTCTTCATGAAGTAGAAATTCGAACACGGTTCTCTTCTTATAAATATTATAATCGATATTATTTTTTCAAATGATATGATGTACACCAACGTTATTTTATGGACTCTATCAATATTTTATTAAAGAAAGCCACATTGACAAGTTTGCTTCGATGGAAAAAAAAGTATTTATTCTTTGAGCTCAATATTATAACCTCTGAACAAAGCAGCTTTCGACAATTTGCTTTGAGCATGAAAGTTGACAAACGACACTGAAATGTGAAATAATATTTTTACACGGATGATTACACAAGGGAAATGTTTAATTTCCGGTTCAGTGGAACAAAAATAATATTCTTATACAGAAAAGAAACATAATATAACAACCGTAAAAATTATCAACATTTTTCGGGTGAGTGTATCATGGTATGAGTTATACGGTATAACGGTTCTGATATCGTTCGTACTATAGATGTACCATTATAACTTGACCGCTTGTGAGGGCGCCACCATCGCGTAAAAAGTGTGCAATACTCAATCAAATTTGTTTATTTACTAAAAAAAAATTATATGCATGCTATAAATGAAACAAAATCTTCATGTTAATATATTTTTACTAAAACAATATAACTTCGAAGGCTTTTAAATGTATCTACTATATGGGGATAATTTTAGTTCCGAATTTAAACGGCGGACAAGTTATGCCAAGCTCAAGCCATGTCAAGTTAAGCTATAGTTGAACTGCACAAAAATTTCTTCGAAGGCGTATGTTAGTATGAAGAACTATTTAAATTATTCTATTCATAACACTGAGAAATATCTACTCAAGACAATGGGTAGTGAAGAGATTTTAAAAGTTCAAAATCTAAAAATTAACATAGCGACGAATCGGTTAAAACATTTATGTGTTTATGATATGCCGTTTGCTAAACTCACACAAACGCATTATGTGTAGAATTTTTAATATCAGTTATCTGTTCTAGTTTTTGTCCGAGAAAACCCTAAAAAAATTGACTTCATCTCTTTCTTAAAAGAAATGTTATCGTGTTGATAACATATCGCGAGTCAATAGAAGATATTATTTCTGTCATTTTTTTATCGATCTCACAATAATGAATAAACAATCACTTCGTCTTATGTATATAAGATGGTATAAATTTTATGGAAATGGGAAAACTTGGCATCTATTTGTTTAAACATCACGGTAAAGTTACAGAGATCATGGTGAGGTTTAAATATACGCGTATAACACATATGTGATGATTTTTTCTGCAATACAGTTATGGATATAAAACAAAATTTAAATTTAAAAAATGAGTTGTATTTTATGATTAAAAAACTCAACGCAACCAACTCGATTAAAGCATTAACTCAAAAGTATAATATGAGTTCTTGAATGCATGCTACCAGAATTGTATGAATAAATATGGCATTAAAACATTCGTTTTAAATTAAGAATCAATGTATTTTTTTTTAAATTACTCTAGGAATAAAAAATGAACTTTCAATTATTTATTGCAGCATTATGTAGTATTTAAAATTATGTGACAGAAATCTACGTCAATAATGTTTATGATTACTGCCTTTTTATTTCACATGACAGCTAAACTTTGTCGTGAAATATTTCACAATAAAAAACGAAAAAAGAAACCTTTCCTGCTTTTATATGAACGAAAAATCAGTTGCTTAAATAAAATTATTCGCTGAAAATCGTTGGAAAAAGCACTTTAACAGTAATGGCGTTGTGTTTTAGAATTACCCAATAACCACGAAAAGAAATAACATTTTATAACAAGGCGCAGCAAATTCTCTGAAAGCAATGCATAATTACGTTAAATGGTAAAATATTCGATTTCGTAAACTTCTTGGCGATACTAAATTGTTTTATTTCGGTAATAATTGTTTACTGATACATAAGACGCTTGCTGGATAAAGTTTCAAAATGCAATTCAGTTTTATTTCTCGAAATAACATACCTCGCAAATGTAATCTTATATATAAAACTGAAACGGCGTATGTATGTCTGTGGGTCTGTAATTCCATTGTTGGTCATTAAGTTGCCATCAAAACGAATATAAAAGAAAATATGTTTGAATTTTTATCGGCGAAGACATTTTGTCAAAATGTAATAAATTAGTCTTCTACTGAATTTTTCCCGGCTTTTATTAATGTTTATTATTTACGTGAAGGTATTATTTGACATTTCTTTGACAGCAAATTAGATTTTTTCCTTGAATTTGGACATTTTAATGGGCGAGAATGGGGCTGTCATCAAATTAAATAAAGTTTGTGATTTTATTTTAACTCTATTTTGGATGTTAGATTTTGTGATATAATTATGTCGAATGATATAACATTAAATAATTATTGGTCGCTTGGTCCGAGCGAAGCCGGGCAGCAATACTAGTATCTTATAAATTACGATCTACTGTACACTTGAAAGGCAGTTGATTCTTTATCTTTTTTTAACATTCTTGAAAACTGTCGTGAAATTGAAGTGGAATATTTGGTGTAACGGAAGTGCTTTACTGCTTTACAGATGTACATTTTTTTAAATTTAAGATCTGACATCTTGAGCACGGCTGTTCACGTTTTATTTTGTTTTCGAGTTCATGTTTTATTTAAGTCGTTATTTGATGCATATTTTTATGAATTGTTGAATTTTGTAGTACATCCGTGCGTTTGAAATGCCCGCCGATGCCGAAAGGTGAAACCCGGGTCGTTAGCGACAAAACTCACGGAAAAGTACAAAATTCAAACAATTCAAATTTTATATTGAAATTCCATCAAGCACCCTCAGTCGAGATCCTTAGTTATTTAATGCGTTTTAGGTACGTTTGATAAAAGTCGTATTCGTATTAAAAATTTTCAGCCACGTAACGTATTTACGCAATGCAGAGTTGTAGTACAGAAAAAAGCCACCTTACAACGCTAAAAAATGAAGGTCAATAAGACATGTAAAGAAAAACCGTAAACTATATTTTTATTAAAAAATACGTAATAATTTCAAAATATTATTAATATATTGTCTAAATTACCGGAATTTAATATTTTATTTAGTAAAAACCATAGCTCAATAAAGAATTAGCTAATAAAAACGTAATAATAAATGATTTTAATTTGAGGTAATATTTACTTTTATAAAAAATATTTTACTCGATCGTTATTGAATTACGAGCTTTTGTAGCAGCGATTGATCATGATAAATATGAGCAATAACGACTTCGGCAGACTGCGAAACATATAAAACATCATTTTTATTTAATAGGATAGAAGAAGCCATAAATTTTATGCTTTGAATAATCAATTTTGAAGGAACGACGTTTTATTAGGGAAAAGCATTTTCAGATAAATCTTAGCACAGGATATTCAAAATACTGTCCATAAAATACAAGTGCTTTCTATACATTTGTTATATTTTTCCGATAGGGGTAGTTCGTGAAAATTGTAAGACTGGATTAATGATGTTCGTATATCAGAACTTTGAAAACGTCATGAAAAGAGAATTCCATAATTTTTTCAGAACTAATGATGATATAAAGAATCAGAAGGTTTGCTGCTGATTGAGATAATTATATTTACGTGTCAAGTATATAGCCTTAGTTTTATCCTGGATATTCATAAGAAATGCATTAAATACCGTCTATATTTATTATGAATGTCTTCACAAGACAAACTTAATACACTCAACAGAAGCGGTGTCCATAAGATGTCCTGACATCGATCGGACAGACGGTAGTAGTATATCGACTCGGACTAAAGAGAATATA
The DNA here is from genome assembly GCA_028554975.1 of Himalopsyche kuldschensis. NCBI lineage: Eukaryota > Metazoa > Arthropoda > Insecta > Trichoptera > Rhyacophilidae > Himalopsyche > Himalopsyche kuldschensis. Next base: position 4,654,710 of record JAHFWI010000030.1, on the reverse strand, counting down.
ATATCATTTATTGATTAAAAGAAAGACTCTCAATTTTCGAATCATTTCATAAAGGAATCGCATAACATAACTTTAATCTCAGTTTACAACTTTGGAGAATAAGCCCAAAGAAAAATGCATTGGGACAATTATAAATTAGTAGTACTCATAAATACAGTGACACTCTCAATGAGCAAACTAATATTAATCCATTACCACTGCTATTTCTTGACCGTGTTATAAAATTTGAATCCATCAAGTTCTATTCAACGCTGAATAATATTATACAACCTTTTATAGTACACGTCAAAACACACTGCAGTGACTGATTATATAGACTAATTTAAGCTTTCTCAGAAACTTGCTTAACCCACATCAAAGGGATTCGGTCGCCCTTATCGTATACTCCCTCCCGCGTCTTTTGCCCTTTCCGTGACTTTAAAGGAGAAAATGTTTTCACCATCATTAAGGACCAAGTAGCCTAAAAATAAGTTTCAGTACCATCTAATACTCATGGGGGAAAATACGGATACACTGCAAATGAAAAAATATGTTGATATCTTTATCACCCAACAGATTTTGTAATTATTTAAACGCATATTTTCCCAATTGTGAAAACTCACCATTGTTAACAAATCAGTAATAAAATAAATTTAAATTGACATTATCAATGTAAAATAAAATTGAAACTTTATTATTCCACGTATTACATATGATGTAGTAATGTCAATTTTCATTTTATATCGAAATGAACTTCCACAAAACTTCTGTCAAATCCATAGAAAGACCATCATTATAATACAAAATAATTAAAAATATTTTTTTTAGTACAAATATTAACTCTTTCAGAAACATCATAAGATTATCGCAAGATTTATTTAGTCATAAGGTCAAGATTGATTGTAATATCCTTACATTATAAATTAGAAAATTAAGGTAGGGATTTTTCGTTTTTACATGTATACGCAGGGATATTAGTAGGCGATTTTTAAAAGATCTTCCGCAAAGCTTTACCTCCAAATTCATTGAAGGTAGCATCTCTTAGTTATGATAAGGATTTTCTCAACTATTTTTTCAATAATAAACGACAAAAATTGTTTTATGAATATTAGTTGCAATTCACTTATTTACATTTGCATGCTTAAAAGTGCCTTAATGTGACTTATATTATTGTAAAAAACGTAATAAAAATGTTGTTAATTATAATCAATAATTAAAATTATCATTTGTTTGTTATTTTTCGTACTGATATCATTTATCTTAAACGGAGCTTTAGAGGAACCAGCCGCTTAATTAATTAATTTCCAATGTCATAATCTCTATATTGAAAGTATAGATTGCTTAAAGATCCTTCCAAATATTTATATTTATTACCATTGCCAAGTTTTGCGTATAAAATATAAACCTTTAGTTGTTTTCGGTAGAGTTTCAAAAGCTTTGGTTGTAAAAGAATATATGAAAGCATTGTGGCAGAGTATTGACAAAGAGTGAAATCTGAATCGATTAATTTAAAGGAAGTGGCTGAGGTTCGTTGGTGATAATGGCTTATGCTGTCAAGAAAACCATTCCGTTAATAAATCTCTAAGTGAAGAATGGAAAAATTTGATCACTGCCAAAACAGTAGTTGGCACGACCAAAGTCCTTGATTAATAGCAGAGAATTGAGCCAAGAATAACTTTTCGATCAACAAAGATAGTAAATACAAAGCACACATTATGAAATGTATATCAAGTTTATGGGCGTACTGTGCTATATATGTATGTATAGTATACTAAATAAATATTCTAGGCTTGCTTTGAATGAAAGAATTCATAAGAAAATTTAAAACTTACTTCATGGCATGTGTGTTCACTATGAAATGTGAAAAATTAATTTATTGAAATGTTCGAATTAATTTCAACTTTTGTTAGACTTTTAAAAATAAAACTCTTACTTCACATTGGAGACCGTTTTTTGAAACTGTTCACATCAAATGTAACTTTGACAGTGTTATCGCCGAGTGGTTACCAATAGAGCTTTCGGTTACACGATCATAGGCTCGGATGCCCAATAGGAATACTTAGATATTGATCTTTTTACAGCTATATTGATTATCATCTAAATGCATGGATGTATTTGGAGAGAGAATAGAAAGAACGATTAGGTTACTACTTTTCTTTTCGTTACATATTTACTTGCCTACCCTGTCTGATAAGATATGGATCTTGACACAGTCTTAAACAAAGACTCTTTTTCGTACAACTCACGAAATAAATACTTTAAAATATATTTACTCAACTTCTTTTTATAAAAAAATTAAAAAAAAAATATAACTGATTTAACCTTTATAGGACAGTGGTATACTGATGTCAATAAAAGTCAATATCTCTATTAATTTCCATCTTAAATGATCTATATGCACCTGTTCTGCTAGGTAAACAGACAGTGGTCAATATAAATACGACTTGAAGTTTGGTTGGAATCGAAAATAGGAGTTGTCACAAAAACAAATTAAAAAGGTAGATATATTTACCACCGTTCATTTACGCGCGCGATTTGACGCAGTTTGAACGTGTCTCGGCCTATCTCTTTGATTTTTTCGATTGAAAACAGTCTTTGGGGTGAAATTAGGTGAGGTTAATATTTTTGAATGTTCATAGATTAGTATTAAAAACTAAAAAAGTATTTGATGTCCGTAGTTTTGAGTATTTCGTGAAAAGTGTTTACCCAAGTGTAAAATTTGACAGATTAGATGTTTTCTAATTTTTAATTTTCGAATGTTTTTATAACATATCTATTGTAATATTATAATTTTACTGAAACTATGGATGTACATAATATTTTAAAACTAAAATTGAGCCTCGATAACATACTTGTTATTGGATGATAAACTCAGAAAATAGCCTAAAAATCTTTCGAAATTTTTATTGTTGGTTTATAGGAAGACGTAATATATTTTATTTTCGTTTTTATTGTATTTATTTGAGTTCAAATCATGTCTTAAACATCTCTTATTTAAATCTAAATATTAGAACCCTGCTTGCCGACAAAATTAATTGGAGGATTCCGTGGAAAAAAGCTATCCAAAGTCCCAAAATCCAAGGTGCGATGAGAAAATCCACAAGGCAAAAAATAATATAAAACTCCATAAGACATCAAAATCTTAGGCAAATATTTACCAATTACTGGTACATGGCGCAGAAAAAATCAAAAACTCAGCAATCTAATATGCAGTTCGTACGAAATAGCACTTTGTAAAACATGTTTAGCGCCATATCACACCGATTGAATTTTATATGTTTTGTATTTTTTTTTCTCTCGTTATTAAAATATTTTTCGATAATAAACTATACTTCATAATATTTGATTTGTTTATTTACTATAAATCTTGTAAATCAATTGAATTCTACGAAAACAAGAAGAGGTTGATGTGTTGCATTCAAAGTTTGTTGTTTTCCTAAACGAAAGGTGGTATTATAATTTACTACCCCCTCCCCCTGGAGCTTATTACAAGGGACTATGATTTTTTAAAATAATTTTCCTATCTTCATAGGCAGATATTAATCGACTTTAATCAAGTTTTGATACAAAATGCAAAAAAATAGCCCCGTCCTATAAAGGGTTAAAATAAATACATTGATATGAAAACACAAGAGTACTTTATATGTTTTCCATCATATAACATTTATTTTCGTTTTGGCTGAACTGCATTTCTTACGGTATTGAACGAATCTTGATGGGTATACACTTATAAAGTGTCGTTTCTTGGTGTTTAATGACCAAATTTAGTAATGACACCCTAATATAAATTGAGGTTTTCTGTTCTCAAATCGAAGGTTTCTTCGGTAATGCTATTTTTGCCGACTACATTTTTTCTTTATTCGAGAACATAAACATTACCGTACTGTAAAAAATAATTAAAATAATGACTGGGTGATAACTATAAACTTATAAAATAGTAAAAATAATAAAACATTTGTATTACTTATTCCACATTAAATTTATTAGATCAGGACCGGTGTCGCTTTTAGAGAGCATTATCAACTGATAATCAGTAAGAATTGACAGAGAACACCTTAAAAGTGATTTATAAAATAGTTTTGGTGGATAATTTTTAGCAGAATATTCGGTGGTAGCTTGAAACCGTGAAATCTATTAGTAATATTAAATTCAAACTGATAAAGCTGACTCATCAGCTTCTGTGGTCTAGTCTTAAGCGCTATATTCTACCGTTCCAAACGAGGCAATAAGTGACAAAATTGTTGAGAGAAATGACATAATTTGTTTGTTGAATTTTTAGTATTTTTAAAAAGCGGTTGATGCGAAAATGAAATGATTTCTCTGTGTTAACAAGCAGTAAGTTGATGCGCTGCGTTGACTATCTCTTTGCTAAGAAACTAGAGTTGCTGTTTTTCTTATATTCTTATATCATTCAAAAAGATTAAGCAAAAGTCATTCATAACTTAATTTCAGAATTTATGCAAGTAACTTCCCTCTTCCTTTGAACGGTGGTATAGATATGGCCATCAGATGGGTCTGGGTCCAGGGAAGGTCAATATGACATTTCGATTTTTCTAATCATTATTTGAGATCTTGAGAATGCGTGTTTGCGATGTCTTTTCTCCTGTAAAAGATTGCGATTGGATTTCAAAAATATCACCGATTGGATCTCATTCGATTTTGAAAATATTCGAGTTTTTTTTGTCAGATCGAATGTCTCAAATCTATTCAGACGTGATTGTAACAAGATTCTAAAGATAACGAAAACAATTTTTTTCTAACCTTGAGACTTTTACTGGAAATACCCACATTGTTGCCCACATGTGGAATTCCAAATATTATTTAAACTTATTATATTATTGACCCCATTTAGAGTATAAAGCTATTTCCAATAACGAACAACCACACCTTATCATTTCCATTGAAAGTAATCGTTCGAATAGCCCTATTGAACGGGCCTTGTGTAACAATCCGGCAATTTCTTAGACTAATTCACAAAGTTCTGCAATTTATTAACTCTTATCGACAGCTCGAATCATTTTGCTGCAATTTAATGTAAGGGGGACCACGTTTGTTTCAAACCGATAAGATTGGGAAAGGAGTAAAATATATCCACCCATTAATAAGGATAAGAAAGGATTGTGGGAAAAACATCGTATAAATAGGCTACAGTCGAACACTTGATCGTTTTAATGATTTTATAGCTACACGATAAAGATTCAATCGATGTGTGTGTTAATAAGTAGTTCTAATGTAAAGTGATTAAAATACATTTAACAATAGTATTTAATGCTCAGATTAATAGCTTCACTTAGTGGTCCGAAATTCGAAGATTTTTACCCTGTTTATGCCATTTTAATTATCAAATGTTGATTGATTGATTGAGTTTTGTTTTGTATTTATATTTCTGATAATTTTGACTTATCACTCTAAGGTATTTTCAAAAGTAACGATTAGATTATGCTCAAATATAAAACCGGATTTGTTTAATTAAAAGTGATCTTTGATTAAGCACTGCCGTCGAGTAAAAAGAATGTCTTTTTCAGAGAAGTGTTTGGTGAGCTAAAAACACGTCAAAATTCTAATATAGCTGAGATTGCAAGAAAATATAGAAGTAAAAATTATATTATAAAAACATTTAAAATGAAAATGAGACAGCAGGGGAAAAAAGTTATCGAGTAGTTATTTTATTTACCATATTTAGTTAGTAGTTATTTTTTTATCAGAAATGTTTGAGAAAAAATATAGTGTGATGAAAAATAAGAAAAAGGTTTTTGACCTAAAAATGGAAAAGATTCCACGATACGATTCTTATTCGCCCTCTGAAGAATTCAACCGATCGTTGTATCGTCGTAAAGTTGTAAGTAATTCTTTTTGTATCTCGTAAAATAAATGTGTGAAAATCACTTGACGGACCAATATTTAGCGTACAAAATTACGTACCAGTGTACCAGTCCAGTTGACAGTACCAGTCAAAGTAATAAAAAAACATCGATTTTCCGCGTCAATATTTTTTGGCAGGAATGATGGCTTTCCTATTGAGTGTGATATTAATAAGAACCCAAAGCTCGCAGCGCATCCGGTTCGGTATGCCGGCAAACCGGGACGCCTCGTTATTTACCGGAACGCTTTGGCGAAAGGATTCATACAGAAAACTTCCACTTGCATGGAAACTAATTAACGGAGGCGCCGGAAAACTTTTTGAAATTCATACCGGTTTGACGGGGTGAGCGAGGCTGATAGGGCCCGGTGGATACCGGATTGCCGCCGTTCGAGAATTTGTTGTCATGATGCTGTGCGTACTTCCTGCGGTGTTTGTTTTAAGTCGAATTAAATTACAGCTTTTGAGGTTTGATTCGGAGGAAAACTTTAGGAGTACCCAAGTTTGTTCTCTAATCTAGCAAATTTATTACTCCTGGTGAAACGTACAGTACGTCTGTGTTGACAACCACCTAACTTCTCACTGCGATGTGCTCGATAAAACAAAACAAAAAGTAATACAATACACAAGGGGGGAGTCTGCGGTTTTCTAGATACTCGAGGGCTTACTTCCTAGTCGCGTAGCCTCATTCGAAAATAGTGTTCATTCATTATGAAATACACTCGATTAAAGCTATCTTAATTCAACTTAATAATATTACGTTTTAAATTTCTTCCATACACGAACAGTAGAAACGGTCACGTTTTGTGCCAAGTATAATGAAAAAAAGCATGATTTTTTATAGTTCGACCAGAATCAATAGTAGAATAATTTCAAATCTGAAGACAGTAAAAATATAAGTCGAAACAATAACTCACTTTATTTAAATACCATAAATTTGATGTCAAAAATATCTATGCGATCAAATTCCATACACGAACAGCTGATCATCAATATTTTTAACAAATTTTGGATCATTTTAATGCCCATTTCATATGGTTATAAATTACAATTTTAATGAAAAAGACCCCTATGAACAGAATTTTTATAAAAAAAAGTTTTGTTCTTTGCTGAAGACAAAAAAACGTAAGAAAATGTCGATTAAATTATTAATCTTTTTTTTTATTAAAAAATAATCTTTAGAATTTCAAAAAATTTATGCTATACAATTAAAATATAAAAAATTGTCAAACTATTTGTCTTATACCGATGTAAAAAAAAACAAAAATTTTCAATTCAAGTAACATCTGAATTTTTGTTGATCACAGTTCTTAAAGTCAAGTACATATTTTTTAAGACTAATTAATCTCTTATCATTTCTTATCAGAAAGAACAGAGTAAAGGCAAAGACGTGGGGATAATAATAGTAGGTCTGCTATCGCTGTAAAACACGTTTTCAAGTTTCAACAAATTTTGTTCACCCATTTTTTAGAATTTGTAGAGAAATAATTGAGCTTATTGAAAAAGTTCATTGTTTGTTATTTGGAAAAAGATTGAAACATAGCGATAAAGAAATTATAACAAAATATAAAACATTGGATATTGGCCAGGAAGTCAACCGAGTAAGTTTAGAAAAATCTTCATTGAAATATTATTATACTATATAACTAAACAAGACCTCTTTTCTAACGGCATCTTTTTTTCGCCTGAAAATGCGCATTAAATAATCGAAATTAGTCATAAATATAAAAAAAAAATTATAAGGATTTATTGAACAATCATTTTAAATTGTTTTTTTTATGAAAAATTTACAATGGGTAATATTGAATTTGCATTGTACAACTGAAAAAAATAATCTTGAATTATGCTAAATAAGATCATGCTCGTTAAAAAGCACATGGAATTAGTTATTACTATTTATTTTCTTGGCAAATTTTATTTTTACAAATTTACCGGATTAAAAAACACTAAAAGATTTTTTCGGTATACATTTTCTACGATACAGCATACAACTCAAAGAAATAGAATAATAAGAACAAGCAGAGTGCTTTTGCATACAAATCCCTACGAAGCGTTGTGCTTTAGGGGGATTTGTAAACGAAAATGTACGCACAAAAAGTCTTTTCTTTGCAAATAAAATAATATGAAAAAATGTTGGTATAAAACACCTCCAGGACTTGAGGTCAACATTTTGAGTGATTTAATTAAATCGAATGAATAAAAGCGTATTACTTTTTCTTTAGTTATTATATTTTTAGATATATAATAACTAGCGTAGAAGAAGTCTGAATTAATAAATAATTAAAAAAAGTGCTTTTTATTCCACGTTCTGTGTTTCAAATCGTGAAACGAGTTTCGACCTATAAGAAACATCATCAGGCTAACTATTGTAAAGTTCCTTTAGTAACATTAATATGACCAAAATAAAATAATATTCTATATCATTTTTAAAGTCTTAACTGTCAATACTTGGTTGAATAATAAAAATATAATAAAAAACATTTTTAGTACGTATTTCACATTAAAATTTATTTATTTAAAGGATAAAGACCAGTTCTACTCAAAACGAGCATTAACTTGTCAAATGAAAAATTTAAACATGTTTTTCCCATAATTTACAAAAACTACACGATTTAATTCATAATGAATAAAAACATATGTTCAAAGAGAACTATGGAAATGAAAGGAAACTATGGAGAAGACCAAAATACTATTTTTATCAAAAGTTAGTAAATAAGCGATGAAATTTTTGAAACCAAGTTGGCTAAATGTTATTAATTAATAGTACAGGTGCAAAACACTTTACCTGTTATAAAACTGTTTTCCGTTCGTATATGGTAAATGTTATTTTGTAAGCCGACGATGGAAAATAATACAACGTCGCTTAAAGTTAAAAATATTAACTTGATATCGATCAAAGTGAAGTGGAGCGGAAGGTGTTGAGGTAACGAAACGCGTTATAGTGGAGCACTCACTATTGATAGTGTAAGCCCTCAAAATTTAGTTGTTTTTAAACTAACCATCACCAACAAGTAAAACTGACTCAAGATGAAAAAAATATGTTCGTTTTATGACATATTCCGTATAATCTTACTTGTATCCCACTCAAATATCATGCTTTATTTTAAAGTTTGAACATTCTTGCCGGTAAAAATGTTTTACTCGAGACAGTGGGTAGCTTGCGATGGAATAACTTGTCATACTTTTTTCATTTTAGTAACTTCTATCGCATTAGGCAAACTTTTCGCTTTGAGCCTGAGTGAAATAGTGTAAGACGTGTGTATAATTATTTCAGTACGCTTTATTAATAAAAAAAATCACAAATATCCGGGAGCATCTGTAATTAGACCTACATATTTGGAATGTGTAAATTTTAGCACCATAAACGCCATTGTTTCAAATATGACTACACAGCTGGTAACTTGAGATAATACGTTTTTTTATTCTTAACGTTTCTTTTTGTATAATATACATCACTTACAATCTACATAAAAAAACTTCTCTTGGTCGAAGATTCTTCTTTTAAGGTCATTAAAAAATGTTGTCTGGAAAATTTTATCTCATTTTTTTGAAAATTCACCTTAACGTTTATTTTTTTTTAAATTTAAAATATTGCATCTCCGTAATTTTATTTTAAGCATTATCTTGCAACTATATTACGCTGCATAATTTATTGCTTCTTGAGCTCCTCGTTTGCTTGTAAAATTTTCTTGAAAATTACCGCTATTTTTGAAGTACGTTTTGAATTTCCCTTCATTAAATTATCTCCCTGTAAAGCTACTATACAAGTTCTCAGAGCGATCTTGTGAGTGTTTTAAAGTGCCCACGAATGTAAAAAAGATTTTTATAAACGTGATCAGTGAATTTATCACTACCATTGAGATATCTTATGAAACTTAATATTTCCGAGTGGTAATTAGCTTATATTTAATTAATAACGTCTTCTTTTAGTGGACTTCTCTAGTAAAAAAATCAATAGAATGTATTAAGAGAGTACCGTGTTAAATCATTTTTTTAAGATCTTCTTCAGTAAAATTAATTTTAATAACATTTAAAAAATAGTTAAATATTTGGGAAACTATGAAGTCGGCATTGATTGCAGTTTTTGGCTCTTATTGAAGCACTTCAATAGAGATTGATTTGACTAAAAATACTTATAAGAGAATGCAAATATGTATTGAATAATATATTTTTTTCTGTACTCAAGTCCCAACAAAATAGTCAAAAAACTGCGAAGGCACTTCACAGATGGAAAAAAATTGATTCTCTTAAATATGTTATTGAAAAAAAGATACTTACATACATGCAAATATCAGAAACAAATAACAATATAAACAGTTGTGCGAAATAACTTATACGATAACATTGCGATACGAATACTTATTATTAATGTATTTACATATGTATCTAACGTCGGTTGAATTTATTTTACAATTAATTTCGTAGTTTTTGTAATGAATTAAAAATAAATGTGTCTTTTTACTTTAAGAAAACCAAGAAATATTTTTGTCATTAAAATTACTTCCATTATCATATAATTAACATGGTTTTATAATTAAAACTTTGCTGTTTTAAATGTTGTTTAAAATGGGTAGATTTTCGTATTGTGTTTTGTAAAGCAAGCAAGGCGTGGCTGAAAACTTGATAAATTTAAATCTAAATTATGTCTTGCAATTAAGCCGGAAAAGCAATGTCACCGCTTCTCTATGTAAAAAAATAAATACATTAACAATACCTAATTGAAAATAAAATATATTTTATCATTCGAATGGAAAATGTCTCTACAAGAGATATAGGTTGATTTATTTGTTTACTTTAAAACCGAAACGCAGGAATTATAATTATTCGCTACACGAAACAGTGCTTGTCAACAGTGGAACAGTAATCTATTTGCATACGCACTTAGTGTCGTATAAAAACTCTTTTTGTTATCTATAATCTTTTTTGGTTTCTTTTATATGTATATTATAAAACGATGAGCTGGGAGGGTATTTATATAGGTTGAAATCTTCATCACTTTTAACAAGACGAAACATTTGAAAACCATACAATTAGTAAGTGAAGGGAATAATAAAGTTTTTCTGAAAAATAGCTGCAAATTTTAGTTCTTATATGTATACTAGTATTGCTACCCGGCGTCGCTCGGACTAAGCGACCAATAATTATTTAATGTTATATCATTCGACATAATTATATCACAAAATCTAACATCCAAAATAGAGTTAAAATAAAATCACAAACTTTATTTAATTTGATGACAGCCCCATTCTCGCCCATTAAAAGGTCCAAATTCAAGGAAAAAATCTAATTTGCTGTCAAAGAAATGTCAAATAATACCTTCACGTAAATAATAAACATTATTATATTAATAAAAGCCGGGAAAAAGTTGGTAGAAGACTAATTTATTACATTTTGACTAAATGTCTTCGCCGATAAAAATTCAAGCATATTTTCTTTCATATTCGTTTTTATGGCAACTTGCAACATCAATGCAAAAGGGAATTACAGACCCACATACATACATACGCCGTTTCGGTTTTATATATAAGATTACTCTGAATAATATATATACTTCTATGCTAAGAAAAGATAAGGAAATAAACATTTCTGGCAGATGTAGTGAGTAAGAAGCACATTCTTAGCTTTGACAAAATTTTATGACGCATAAATAAATAAATCTTAGTGTTGAAAAGTAACTAATGAAATATTAGATTTTTAATTGCGTAGCTCTATCATTAATAACGAAATTAAGCACAAGAAATGTTGAAATGATTCAATTCTGTTATAAAATCATCAACTTTTCGTTGTTTATTGCTGTACCAAACCGCAAACAGCTTTATTTGGTTTTATTATTTTAAAACTTTCACGTTGCAAAAGTTTGGTTGCCTTTAAGCCAACAATTTATTTCGCAGTAAAGCAAACATCCATCCATTCAACTGTAAAATAGTTGATAGTGGAAAATAATTAAACCAGAAGTGCTGAACTGAGAATAATTCCGAGAAAAGTTAGTTTCCCTGGCAGTTTTTCTCGAAATTAAATTAAACCAGAAGGAAAATAAAGTTTCAACTAGGGCATAGGTGAGCACTTAAGAGAGTAATTAAGGATAGAACAAATTAGTTATAATCGTCTTTAACTTTTGGGTTCCGAATCTACTAAATGGACGATGATCCAACACTATGATAGAACTGAGTACAGATTTTCTACGAGAAAGTTTTGAAGCATAACCTATTATAAAACTTTTCGTCACTTCCAGTTTGGTTTGTCAAATGCGCCCAACAACAGTTTCACAGAAACTTATATCATTGACGAATAAGTACAAATATATGTATTTTTTTTTTTTACTTACCTTTCTGCAGTAAATAACACTCAATTATCCCTGCTTTTATAATCGGATGGGTGTAGGGAATTTAAACATTGTATTAACTATGTAATTAACCTTTCAAGAAGTGAATATATATTTATACTGAATGTAATTCAACATAATCATGCTTTATTACTTAAGCAAACTTTGTGATTGTAAGTCCGAAGATGACTCTGAAAGAAGCAAAACACGTGTCACAATAAGTAACACAATACGTGGAATAATTAAAATCATTTTATATTGATTTTAATTCATTATACTATACTGAACCAAAAGTACGTCCACACTCATTCAAAGATTAATTAAATAAATCGATTCAAGTTTATACACGAAATATAAGAATTTTGTCACTATTCACTTAATTATATTGAAATGCGTGTAAAATTTTAAAAACATACAATTACTTCATTAGATAATTAATTAGTTAATAAAAGAAAAGGCCAAGTGAAACTTATAACGTGTATTTCAAAAAGTTTTACGCATTTATTCCACCGTCATTATCATAAGTATTTTCAAGAAATATCAAGAGTGGTTGAATTATGAAACAGAATCCATTATATAATTAGAGCTATGAATAGAAACTCTTCCATTTGTTTGATGAATACTGCCGCAAAGAGACTTATGGGAAGCCATCTATTCTGATAGACTTTTAACGTTACTTTGGAAAACGTTATCCATAACAATTACGACGAAATAAACCACTGCGTATCCCGGTACATATACTTAAATGGATGATTTTATTAACCCTGTTAATATTTCATGAATTTTTATTTTATTCGTCGCAAATTGTGGCCAATTCTTACACGCTCTTGGTTATTTGATATACTTATTAAAATAAGATACAATGGTTTGAGTTTACAATTGGAAAATTATAGAGATTTATGTTTTATTGATTTATAATTTGTTATCAAATTGGATTGACCCCGAGAGAAAATAACATATTTATAGCCCACATAATATGTTTTGAAAACGGAAAAATATTTTTGAACTTACTTTGAAAAGGTTCTAATTGACATTATTGTCTAAATTTACCTTTTGGTCGTAGAAGTATTTACCGCATTCTATCATATATATATGTGATAATTAATAATATTTCCGTTATTCAACACATAGATAATTTCAGAATCTATGTGTTAAATAATGGAGTAAGTGAACTCCGGAGTTGCACTGCAACTGCAAAAAAAAAATATTAAATTTATTTGACAAAGTTCTAAGATTGTCATTTAGAATATAGTATAAGGTCTCACAAAAACAAACATTTTCAATGGTAGTAATATTGAATGACCGATGGGTGAGAAAGGTTCTCATTCTGAATTGTGTCTAGTGAACTGCGAGAAATACCGTAATTTGTTCAAATAACAATAAGAAGAAACGACTCAAAATCAAATCAACATTAATAATAAAATATTTATTATCAGTCTAATCTCGAAAAAAATTTGCGACGCTTTTTTATTATTCCTTAAAGAGGGACTCCACAATTATATTACGCCTAGGGTCTCCCAAGTGCTTACGCCACTGGTCAAATACACATATAGCCTCTCGTAAACGAAAATATTTGCGGAAGTCTTTAATGAGTCCACATAGACTGGATATTTGTTCTGGAGCATAAAGAAAAAATGAATTGGTATAAAACCAGGGCTGTGGAGTCGGTAAAAAAACCACGACTCCGACTCCGACTCTGACTAAAAAATAAATAATATCGTCACTTTTTTCCCTAAATTTCCTATTTATCTGTATTCAATTAAATATCAACCCTATCAATGCGGCCAAAAGACAAATTTGTCATATTAAATGCAAAAATAAAAAGTTCAAACTTTTCAAAATTTCTGACTCCGAGTACGACTCCGGTCAAAGCGCCGCTCCAACTCCGACTCCGGCCAAAAAGCTCCGACTCCACGACTCCGACTTTACAGCCCTGATAAAAACTTTGCGGCTTAAAAGACGTTAATCAAATTTTCCGAATACAGAAACGATATTAGTTACGAGAAGTATCTACATATACTGCGTTTTGGCTCACGGTATATGTATAGATACTTTTCCCTAGTTGAGTTCATTTCTGGAAAATTGGTTTTTATGTCTTGAAAGTAGCAACCGTTCCAAGCAGGGGACTGTAATCTTTCATACGTAAATATTAAATTAAATATTTAATGCTATTTCAAAGCCTCATGATGAGCTTTATTTGTACACTTGAATTCGTTACACTAATATATAAATTAAAGTCTTATTCTTATATATAAAACCGAAACGGCGTATGTATGTATGTGGGTCTGTAATTCCCTTTTGCATTGATGTTGCAAGTTGCCATAAAAACGAATATGAAAGAAAATATGTTTGAATTTTTATCGGCGAAGACATTTAGTCAAAATGTAATAAATTAGTCTTCTACTGAACTTTTCCCGGCTTTTATTATTAATAATAATGTTTATTATTTACGTGAAGGTATTATTTGACATTTCTCTGACAGCAAATTAGATTTTTTCCTTGAATTTGAACATTTTAATGGGCGAGAATGGGGCGGGGCTGTCATCAAATTAAATAAAGTTTGTGATTTTATTTTAACTATATTTTGGATGTTAGATTTTGTGATATAATTATGTCGAATGATATAACATTAAATAATTATTGGTCGCTTAGTCCGAGCGACGCCGGGTAGCAATACTAGTATATCATAAGTTTTATTCTTACTACAGAGTTACATTTAACAGTGCATTTGAATGCCTGTAATTGCTAGATGGCGATTCACGAGTTATAAGTGAGAAAACTTATCTAACTAACTAACTCCTGAATCGCTAGTGTTGAATAAATAAATGATTAAAATTTGGTATTGAATTTACACCAAACACTTTTAGTTGATATTATAAAAGAAAACACATCATAATTAAATTATATAAAGCACCGCATGTAAAGTGTCCAATGGATATGTGTGTTATTGTAAAGTTTGAGATATTCGAGGATAAACATTGTACAATTGTTTTAGAGTAAAACATATATTCAATTCAAAAATAGAATCTTTGCTTATCTTATTTATAAATTTTGTTTTCAACTTAATACCAGCTTTAATTGAAAGAAAAGAATAAAGGTTTTGGTGCAAGCACACATACCTAAATGTAATGACGGATCCCTAGTCAAAGCGCACGGCTTCGAATCCCAATTCAGGCATTTTCAACAGATTCTGTTGAATATCTGTTCGGAAGTATGAACTTCTGTGTCGGATAAAAATACACCCGGGTATCTTAAAAAAAGCGTAGCGAGTGCGATTAGCCAACTGCGAGTATTTGCTCAACCCTATCCCTCTATCCCTATTGAAGGCAGTAACTATCACAATTTATAAAATTGAGTAATGAATGTCATTTGCTACATATTTTTGAAAGCTTTATATGGTGCTCACTTTTATACCTCTATAATAATTAGAATACTTTTAAAAACCTTATCTGAAAAAAGAACATCTGCTGTTAGCATTACTTAGGAAAAATGCAGCAATTCTAGGCTTCTTAGCAAAAGAGCAGTCAATGGAACTACTTAACTCTTGCTTACTAAGAAATTTATTCATTTTCGCATCAACCTCTTTTATATATGTATGTATTATCCGTACTTAAATTTCAAAAACACATTCTTCTCAAAAGTTTGTCAGAACAACATACCGTCATCTTACCATTGCGGAGCAACGTTTTGTGAGATAAATTCTA
This sequence comes from Himalopsyche kuldschensis, assembly GCA_028554975.1. Classification (NCBI taxonomy): domain Eukaryota; kingdom Metazoa; phylum Arthropoda; class Insecta; order Trichoptera; family Rhyacophilidae; genus Himalopsyche; species Himalopsyche kuldschensis. The sequence continues at coordinate 4,638,845 of JAHFWI010000030.1, read as the reverse complement.
CATGCTTCAATTTTGAGAGTGAATATGGTTTTAAAAAACAAATGTAATACCCTGTATGTTATTTGCTCCATCCAAAGAAATAAAAATGAGCCAAAAAAACACTCTTCACAAAACACAAACTTTCAACTCTAGTATATATGTAATGCATTATAACATACTCGTACTAAAAAAAGCTCTATTGATACTCGCGTGGCTGCACAACTGAGTAATGAATAAAAGAGTTCCATTATTTCAAGTCCCCTTTCAAAGTATTCATTGCCAAAAACATAAATCCACTTTAATCGGGAATAACTTTTCACCTTTGCGGCAACAAAAAATTGCGACGTATCGCCTTAGCGGGGAAGCCCCGTCTGGGACTGAAGTAAAAAGGTTTCCCGCAAGTGGCGTGATCGATGCCCAGCAATATTACACCGTCGAGCAACTTCACGGGATAATTGCCTCCAAATAGGCTTCACTTTCTGAGGCCATGCTGAAAATTTATGGGTTATCAGAGAAAAGGGACCGGCGCAACAATCTGGAAGAGTGGAAGATTTTGAAAATAAAGCATCCAATTTCATACTGATAAACGTGCCGCTGAAATTTATATACTTGACTTCTAAGGTGGGTATTACACAGTGCTTTAGTAGAAGGTATACACCGAATCCTCTCAGTTATATTTGTAAGAACTACGTAAACCTTTTGGCTTAACCAAAATAATCTAACATCAGACAAAAAAACAAATGCTTTTAACAAAGCATACGGTATTGTACCTAAGCTGCGTTAAATCGTTCCATCTGTTGACTTTATTCGACCATAATTATATGTTTAAAGAAATAATAATCACAACAATATATAAAACTATTTTCAGTTCGCCTTCATCAGTGTCATTTCAAAACCTGTGTCCGTTAGATTCAGAAAATATGAAAGTGTATACAATTTAACGATTTAATGTTGAGATCTTGAGGTTAAGTATAAATCTTGGTATAAAGAATAACGAAATATATAAAATTGTAGCTACACAACCAGACATTTTTACAGATTTTATCACATTGTTTTTTATGACACGAAGAAACGACATTGTCAATTATGTCAGTTTAAGTTCATTTAACACAACACATTTAACGGCAACACCCGGGACTTTAGTGACAAAACTTTGGTGAAATTCTTTAAAGTACCTTCAGTCGAGATCTTTAATGAGGTACGATCATCATTAAAAAGAGCAATGAAAAATAGTTTAATATTACAAATGTGAAGTGTGGAATTAATTATCTCTTCGCCTGTCACAACACGTCGTTTAACATGATTAATATTTCAAAAAGTAAATTTTAATGATAAAATCAAAAAGAAAAAAAAAATTCGGCCACCTTGGACAAAAGTCTCAAGACAGTAACATGGATTTATTTAATAGAAAACGCAAGTACTACAAAAATAGCAACGCCAAGTTTAAATGATTGAACATGTTTAAGTTGTCTTAGTATATCATACTAAATGTTTTAAAATTGATATGAAAATAGGTATATAAAGAAAAAGTGGATATTGTATGATCATATTTGAGCGAAAAAGATGTTATCATCACTATTGTACATTATATACATATATGAAATCCAAAACTAAGACATAAATAAAAACAATTGGAATAGTTATAGGTAGATTTTTGAAATCAATGAAATCTTAACGAAGTTCTTAAAAGAATACTTTTTAAGTAATATCTCTTGTTGCCTTGCATTTATATTTGTATTTTTGCCTTATACTTCAATAAATATTTTTTTTCATTATGACAGACGTAAAAACATCAGCCATTTTGGATGTTTTGTCAAAAAAAAGTTTGTTAATAAACTTAAACATAATGTCACAATTGACATGAGATAATGTCGATGTAATCCTATAATTTTATCAATGTTGAAAACGCCTTTCATTCAAGTATGGTTAGATCATATATACTTAAATGGCATTGAAATAATTGGTTAAAACTGGCTTAACCTTTAAAATAATAAGGTGTTAAAATTATCTTCAACCACATAATAAAAATACCTTGTCAAAGAAATAGAGTATTATGGTGTCATAATGGGCTCTGATATATCAACGGTTTTGTATTTTTAAAGGAATTAACGCCCTTGCAAAAAATATAAATATTTAAATGCTTGTTGAAATGTTTTTGCTCTTTTTAGCAACGGTCGTTTATAAAAAAGATTTTAAAAGAATAGAAAAAGTATTCTACACAAGGACTAAGTAAAATTTCATGAAAAAATATGATAATTGGATAATTTGTAAGATTTTTCTGCAGGAAAAAAATCACTCAACACAGCGAATTGTAAAGAGACAAACTTTAAGAATTCATTCTGGCCGAAATTATATGCGCAGTTTTATTATGATTTCAGCTACTTATTTATCAACAATATTTCTTATTTATACAGGGATTTTTTTTGGACGATGCTAATAAAGTAAGCGCATTTATGATATTTAGTAAACAACATTGTAACGCAAACAATAATTGTAACGCAATCGAGTACAACATCGAGATTCCAATGATATCTGATTAAACAACCAATAAATATAATAATAATTTCACATGGTGGTACATATTTTTCAGTTAATGTGTATAAAGCAATAAGTTTAGTATGGGCTATAAATTGAAGATATATATTCTTAACTGTATCTACTCCCAATATGTAGCATATTATTGAATCTAAATGGAGTTTATTTCAATGGAAGAGCTGCTTCTCACGCATTACGTCTCCGGACAAAAATCAACTGATTTTGGGACTGCCATTTGAGTCCGTGAGTTCCGTAACCGAAACCAACGACGCTGACACTCGCCAACGGACCCGAAAAAATATAATTTTTGATGGTACGTAATACGAGTTTTAAAAAAAGTCGCTGGCTTAAAATGTTACAATTACTGCAAAGCACTTTCAAAAATAAAATTACATTCTTGTTGAATTAAAAAGAAATGTTTGAAGCGAGTAAAATAATTTGCTGAGTGTTTATTATCTGCTCGAACATCTTCAGATTGATAAAAGAAAAGCTTGGTATTTTTTTGGAAAGCTCATTTATTCTTCGAAATAAAGTATTTTCCTGGAACAATACTGTCTTTGCAAATGTAATTGCATGCTTTTGGGGGAAAATTTAATGGAATCGTGCTCACGTATAGGAACTGTGAAATTTGCATTTTGGTACTTAAATCATTTATTTCTGTTTATCTTCGAATTCTAGCCACCGTACATTTTTTTGTTGTTTTGATTTGAAAATAATGACTATATTATTGTATCTAGTGTCTTAAGAAGTAATTCATAAATCGATTCAAAATTTTCAAACAAATGATAAATGTAAAAGTTTTCATTCAATAATCATATTATTTGCATTTTTTTATCTCTGGGCCTAGATGCTAAGACTGCTTATGTCAAATTTTGACCATTTGGACTTCAAAACCTAAAAGACAACAAAAAAAAAACACTTTAATTTACACTTTTTTATTAGAAGTATTAACATAATTCGATTCAAAATGAATAAAATATAAAGACAGATAGTTGGTTTGTCCAAATACTGCTGCAGCATGCAACACCAAGTATGTCGATGTTCTCAAAGATACGCATAAATAAAGATTTATTAGCGTTAGAAGTGTTTATGTTTAAAAATCAACACTGTGTTGGACTACATAAAAACCATAAATTCCAATAAAAGTTAAGAAAAAATATTTCAGAACATATTTCCAATATTGAACAATTGATGTATTTGCCATATGCATATCTAGCACTAGGCCCCATATTCTACTTGACTGCTACTTTTAGTTACTACTATTTACTTTAAATGAAATTGTCTTTAAAATATATTTTGTTTCGCACTACACACATAAATATTTAGAAAATAGTTTCGTTGGTTTGTCATTCTCAATACGAATTTATTGGTACTAGGCTTTCAAAGTATCTCTTCACATGTCTATGAAGACATTTGCATACATAGCTCGGTTGCAAATACAACATATAAGTGTACGTGATCCCGTTCTTGAAACCCGAACCGTACGGTCCTATATTTAATTAATACTATGTCTGCGTATACACACACATATTAATTGAACACAAAGCCTCGTGTGTTCGAATGATTTCATTAAACATGCACTCAAATTCACAATTGAATTATATTTATTATGGTATATAGGAAACAAATACTCCATGATGCGAATAATTCTATGTCTGGCAATTTGAAATGATCGACGGACCAAAATTTACCGGACATTATTCTCAATATGATTATATTCCATTCCTCATAGCGATCATAAATACATAATAATATATTCGGGATGTATCTATGATTGAGACCACGGTATATGAGTCATGATAGCACGAACAGCAAGCGCAATTATGACTCATAATTAGGTAGGTTACGTGTGTTCGACCCATCGTGCCAAAGAACACTGGTTGTACTAAAATTATGTATGTGTTCAATCTTAGTTCCAAGATGGTATTTTAAGTATAAAGTTATAAAGTAAAGATTTCCATACTAAAATTAATTGATATAATATGTGTTGTCTTTTTTACTTTGTTACCATATTTAACAAATTGTTTGATTGTGATATTTTAAAAAAATCTTAAAATATTTAAAAGATTTGTTTAAAACTGAATTTGCTTAAAACAATCCTAAAACAAAAAACCTAGATTATTTGTTATAGTTGTTTCCCTATAATTTCCTTTGTATATCTAAGGCAGGAACCGGAATATTTGTTGACAAATATGTTTTTTTGTAATGTAAAATATAATTGACCCCCTCGGACAAAAAAACTCACAACTCTCCACAAGAATCCACAAGACTTTTATTACTAAAATGTAGTCATTCTTAAGTTTGAATCTTTGTAACACCTTAGATTGTAATTAAAACTCATCTGAGTGAATGCCACCCGGTTCTTCAATGCTTCATCAGGCATTAGTGTCTGTATCCCTAAATACAGAAATGAAATAATTAACACATTCTTTATATCAAGGCGTAGAGTTGACGGATGATCACATGATACTTTCCATCATGATTGAATGTATTTTATATTACGATTGACAAAATAAAAAAAGACCTACAATAAGTTGATACGTTAAAAAAAAAGACAGATGCATATCGCATCTTTAAAGAGTGCCATTTAATATTTTCTGAATATGGAAACGTATACGATTTTGACTTGATAAGGATTAACGATAATATCTGGTCTTTCGTCTAAGCTTAATTAAGTGAGAGGCAACAAGTCTTTAAGCAGTTGTTTCTGATACATTATTTGAAACATCTTCGTCGTGTGTGGTGGATTAACGTATTACCCACGTTAATCACTGTTAAGATAAATACAAAATCGAAAGAAACCATATGTAAAGGATATTTAAAAAATGAACGGTCAAATTCAAAAATTTCAGTGATACTTAAAACATACTAATCACTGAAGATTATTAGATGTATTATTATATTATTTGATCGTAGAAGTTTAAATTTAAAGCATCATTATTTATATGTTTACTTAAATTTGTTATAATCAAATTAGAGTCACCAATGAAGGAAGCTATATGAAAATGAATCGTATATTTTTTTATTTTTGCTACAATCTGAAATTGTTCCAAGATTTTTTTTTTGAATGAATTTTCATATAAAATTGAAAACGTTTATTTTTTCAAACTATGCTTGTTTGTCAATAATATTAATTAAATAAAAAAATGTTGCAAAATTATTTCGATAATCAAATAAAACACATTTAAAATTACCCTTATAATAGAATAGTTTCAGTCCAATTGTTTATATTTTTACTATGACACAGTTTAATAAATATAAACTAAAAAAACACAAACACGATTCGAATATTTCACATTTTTATAAATAAAACATTAATCTGTAATATTTTACACACATTTCTAGACACTTCGTTTTAATATGAGTTTTACAACGGCTTAAAAGATAAACAATTCCACAAGATAAATTATACAAAAAAACACATTTTTGTCTACGTAAGTATGTAAGCTTATTGGAATATTAAAATAAGCTCTCAAATTAGGCGCGGGTAAAATTATATCCGGGAATATATAATGAAATTGTGGAAAAACTGAATTGCCTTTTCCTGCGACGTCGAATGATAATAACAGTAACGTGTGGAAAGCGCTTGAAAAATGGCGCTCGCAAGCTCAGCGTCCGACGCTCGGCGTCATACTGGCTTTTCCGAGCGGCGTCGTCTGCCCTTTATACGTGTCTACGGTCTACGGTCTACGCATACACAATCGAAACACCCCCGGGAGAATAGGACGATTTCAGACTATGCTAGGCTCGAACAGTCGACAGTGAGAGATTGAAAACGTTGCTAGAAAATCAAATAAGTCGATGAAATATGAATAGGATTTTAGGTAAATTTCCTCGAATATTTTCGACAATTCTCACGTATAAAAAACGTCTTTTTTGTGACAGTGAAACTTTGCGACTTTATACATAATCTGGAACAGTATACCCTAGTGTGTGGAAAAGGTTAACTCTCCTAATATTTTTTACATTTCATAGAATTGGTGATGTACATATATAAAATTGCTCTTTTTTGAAAAAGTGGTTTACCTTAAATCTTTACTCATAAGAGTATACATATTTGAAACTAAAATGGCTTTGTTAAAATTCAATTTATTATATCGTCAACCTGGTGTGTTCTTTATAGTGCAAATTCTGTAAATCTGATAGAACTATTCTTTTAAATTGTCTAAAATACGGTAAACACGTTATTGTTTTAATAGAGATGTATTTAAGGATGCACTAAAATTAGTTCTATTTTTTTTTGGCTACAATTCGTTGTTATTAATAAAGGGTTTTGCCGTTGAATTTATTGAAAAATATTTTTAGATAACTGTTCTTATCTATTTAAACTAGGGTTACTTTTATGGTGAGTTTGATGGCTTTCTTAAAAATAAAGAATTGTGTGAAGGATGGAGAAAAATGTATCTAGTGTTTCACATCCACGAGACACCCACAATTCTACTCCAACTATGATTCTAAGATCGATGATATATAATATTTTTTGGATATCTATTTGATGGAGCTTTAAGTCTTGAGGCACGTTAGCTTCAAAGTTCTTCTCGCCTCCTTCCATTCCGAGCAAAGTTTTCATTTTCAATTTGCATTCCCTTTTCATCGTTGCCGACATGATGGCGATCAATGTAGTGTTAAGAAATCCATAGCGAAGCCAGTTCACGAGTTTAGCTTATGGATATATTATATATGTATGTACAATACATATTATGCATATCACTCTCCCGTATACCATACCCACTCATGCAAAAATGTATATATTTTATGCTGTACACATATACACACATGCACGCGTCTATACAGCACACTAAGGAGTTAATCAATTAATTTTCGTGATGCGAGAGGTCTGTTTGTTTGTTTGTTGGGTCAGAAAATTTTCAAGCTGACATCGAGGAGAATGGTTATTGAATAGATTATGTACTAACAGATTGAAAAGATGGTTGGTATGCATACATAGAAATGAAATAAAATCGTTATGAGAAATTTGAAGAAGCATCTTGTGCCTCAGATTAAAATGCATTAATTCTCACAGTCAACAGTGAAACCATACTCATTTATTATGTATGCAACAGAAACATACTCTAATTTTACTTATTCCTACAACGTATCATAAAACAAATGTGAAATAAGAAAACACGTTGCGATTCTTCTTAAAATACAAAGACTCCTTGACACGGCCTAGACTTCACAGCCCTGTAAAATAACCCCCCGAAAATAATAGGCAAAGCTTTTCAAACATATTGGAATAAGCTTTTTGATATATTTCAGGAAAACAGTAAGTCGCCAAAAATCGCTCAAGAGTAAACTTTCCAGACATACTTTATTACAAAAAAATATTAGTCATCTTACCGCAAAAAATCCTCGGATTATCTCAGCCCGATATCTGTTAAGAGACTTATGGAAAACTGCTTACCTGAAAGAAGAGAAATAAAAAAAGATTAGCATATTTTATTTTCTGCGGACTAAGGAGTATTTTTCACTCATCGGAAAAAGTGTTTGCACATAATCAAATTATTACCTTCTTTGTAACAAGTCAGCTTTGAAAATTTGCCCTGATTTTTTTAATATCGCTTTAGTATCAAAAATTATAAAGCTCATTCAAGACTTATACGGTATAAAGTTAACATCAATTAGTTTGATAACATTCAAATGCACTTTTAAGGTGATAACTTTTACTCTTTGCTGAAAAGAAAAACCTGACTAATACTGGTTTCGCTCTTCATGACCATTATCAACTGATTCCAGTGGAATTAGTACACAGTATTTTTGAATGTATTTAAAAAGAAATTTTGGCTTACGCCATCGAAAAAGCTTTTAACCATATATTATACAACTTAATTTCTGTAACACTAAAATACATTGCAATTTTTTCACGGTGCTATAATGGAGTTCTACCAAGTATATGCTAACTCAATCAATAATAATTATTAGGTCAACATTAAAAAAAAACTCATTTTTATTTGTTTATGATATGTGAGATACTGTAAAATCGTTTTCAAACGCATTCAAGCTCTTGTTTTTACTATACAGAAATAGTATAGAACAAAAAATGTAAATACCACGACATTCATCAAAAAATATTTATCACTGACCAAATGAAAAATAAATATCACACAGTTTGAATGATACTACCATGGCTGTGGAGTCGGAGTCGGAGCTTTTTGGCCAGAGTCGTACTCGGAGTCGGAAATTTTGAAAAGTTTGAACTTTTTATTTTTGCATTTAATATGTCAAATTTGGCTTTTGGCATCATTGATAGGGTTGATATTTAATTGAATACACAAAAATAGGAATAAGGGGAAAGAAGTGACGATATTAACCTTTTTTTAGTCGGAGTCAGAGTCGTGGTTTTGGTAAATGCTGGAGTCGGAGTCGGACCTTTTTTACCGACTCCACAGGCCTGGATACTACACATTTGATTTTTACAACGCCAGACTGGCAATGTTAGGAGAATTCGAGATGGACGACAGCAATGGCGAGCTTCTATTTATTTGGAACCCCGATTAAGATAAAAAGAATCCCTGCTTGAGTTTTATAATACTTTTTTAATGAAAACCATGCTTCATAATAACGTTGATACTTGCAGCTAATAAATAGATGGTTCAAATTCAATGAAGCGAGTGCTCGAGTAAGCTCTCTTTCGCCGTTTTAAAATACATAATAAACACAAAAACTCAGCATAAATAAAAAAACAAATAAATATACATATAAAATCAGAAGTGGTCGCATTATAAATTCTAAAATAGTTTTCTGTCTTTCTATTCACAGTAGGTTTTATTTACTCAAGCACGTTTACAACACAATAGGATTGAAAATTTTATTTTAGGATTGATTTGGATGTGGAAATTTCATGAATTAATTTTCAATCACGGCTTTTTATTTGGAGACATGAAAGCTTTTCATGGCTTACATATTTCTTACCTTCTAATTCTAAAAGTACGGAAAGTATCAAAAGTGATTAGCTAATTACTATGCCATGTTTTTATTCAGGCTTAACTAGTGTGTAAGTAATGTAGATATAGTACTTAAGTAATGTGTGAATGACAAGCGGTTCACTATAAATAAAATCTGTTGAAATAAGCTCCATCAGGAGGCACATATATTATGTTAAACGTTATAAGCGGACAAAGTTTAAGACAATGGAGTGCTTGGTGTAAAAAAATTAATTATTTATATTATCTAAGTAAGTTTTTACCACAGAATAAATGTAGTACACATGGCTTTGATTATCAGACCAACACAGCATTTGACAGAATTGTGAAAAACAGAAATGTATCTTATTTCAAAAAGATTTTCAAATAGTATCGGTATGACACTTAAGTACCTAAAGTAATTATAACGTTTCAAAAGTAAATAATCCTTTGATATAAATATATTTACCTTCTTTCTTTCATAAAATTACACTAGTGGAGAAATTTTAAAAACTACGTTACGGCTCATTTGTGCTGTTCACAAAATACTATTAATGGGTAGAAATTTAAGGTTATTCAAAATGATCTGTATCGACAAAACTAAATAGTTTTATAAAAGGTTAACCATAAAGATTGTAAAATAAATGTGAAGTTTAACGTTAATTAAAGTTTCGGCGATGTAGCGAAATTGTTATTGATTTGATAACCATTGTGGAACTGTAATCTTTTGTCAAAATAATAATTTGAAAGCTTAAAAAACTATGCATCTCGTATTTTACTTGTAAATACATTTTTCCCATCAATTAAAAAAGGTTATTAAATACGCGTCTGCGAAGTTTTAAGTCGACGCATTTGTATTAAAATTATAATAAACTGACAACATAATCTGCAAACTGTTCTTAGGTGAATGTACTTGTATTTTCAAGACCACTTGAAACTGTTTTAAATATTGCCTATATTCGTTAATTTAAAAACAGATATAATTTATTCAAGATTTTTTTAAAGATTTGAATCAATTTAAAGAACACATTTACATACTAGGTAAAGTAATATTTAATGTTACTGTTCAAACCAATAAATACAATATTTCAAACGATTCAAATTTAAATAAATGATGCTTGGATTCCATTTAAAATCATCAGTCTGATGAAATAATATTACAGCCTTCCATTACGAAGAAACTTAAATGTTTATACATTTTAAATATGTAATTTATACGAATTTTGCGTTTTACATTTTCACATCACAGAGTACAAATCCATTCCAAAAGTGGATCGCGTGAAAGAGGTGAGCACCACTGGTTAACATATTCTGCAGATGAATTTTGTTAGTTTTTTTTTCCCGAGAACAGTTGTTTTTGTGCGGCCGGAAGAAAAATATCTGTGAGAGAAGGAAATGGAGCAGAGAAATCGATTCATGGTCAATTCACTTCAGTTTAAGTAGACACGTTCTGCCAACTATAATATTCAAGACAACCCTACCTTTCTTTTATATTTTACTTATCCGAGCGATAGAATTACGTCGCTTAATACTCCACCCTTGATAATGAAATAAGTGAGGCTTCTTCGAGGTTTCGATTCGAACAACTTAATGCGGAATAAATTTGTCGCGTGGAAAATTGATCGAATGAGTAATTTACCACGTGTAAGTTTTCTCAAGCGTTTCAGTTAATAATAATAAATGAATGTGTAGAAGGTAATTAAAAAAGCATTTTGATTTTTTTATTAACATGGAACTAAATCTTGGAGGTTAGGGAATATACCATGTACCGTCCTGCTATATTGGAACTGGCTAAGTCAAGTGCTGCGGATGTTTTTGGAGATCTTCAAGTCTCAACCCTGCTTGCCTATTCTTCCAGCCGGTGAGATTTTAGCGGCCTGAAAAACTAAGACCAGTAATCGACAGATCTGAAGAATGCTGGCATGTCATTGGGAGTCATAAATCAATTAGACAGTGATACTGACGGCTTCACTCTAGGATCGAATATGGTTCAAGAAATAGAACATGGTGAGCATTGTGAGATTGATAAGGTTTTTATTAATTTTACCACTCTACAAGTTGTCCATATGAAAAATTTAAGACACTATTTCACCCACAGTCGGTCAGTTAATACATTAAGATAATTTTTTTCAGAAACGCAAAGAAGAGCATTATTATGTTATTAGAAAACCTTAATAGCATTCACAGTGAATTTTAGTATTTAAGATAAATATCATACATGGATTCGGATAAATTGTAAATTAAAAAAATTTTAACTCCTAGCACTTTGGACATCTTAAAACAGTCATGGTCAAAAAGCAAAATTTACACCAATCACAGCCGAGAAAATCTCTCAAAAACTGTATTCGCAATAATGTTAACTATAAAAAAAAAGTTTCCGGAAGTAATTCAAGAACCAAAAAATCGACAAAGTTGATATTTTTATTTCCCCCTAATGACTATGTTCTGGGTACTTATCGTTCCTCTTTTCACTTCGTTAAATATAGTGGCATATTTATGAAACCGATTAAAACTTAACATTTCGTCCACTCAATATTGCTCTGTGACAAAAAACAATTATAAACAAACTTACAACTAATATGATGGACATTCCTGTCCAAGTTCCCAATTATAATTAAGAAGAATCAAAATTTAATATTTATCTTGTCAATACTTCCTTAAGCCAGATCGATCTGTTGTGAAAAGTGTAAAGCTTTTACTGCCAATCCGATGATATACATTTATATTTTAAATGTCTAATCTTTATATGATATCAATTCATTGCGTTCGTCAAGTAACTTTAAATACAAGTTTATACATATATGGAAAACGTATCAACTCATCAGATCGAGAATGATAGTTGCATGTTCGTTATGATCAAACTACTGATTAAGTCAGCTTTGGTAAACTATTGGGAAAAACTTTATGTTATGAGTAAAATTATTGTCAAATGAAATATCGCATAGTTTAAAAAGCCAAAATTTGAAATTGATGCTTGTGACGTTTTTTCTGTGAAGTGCAAACACTTTACCATTCGTTAAAAAATATATAATGCACATTTGAAGCTTTGGCGGTTAGTGGCTCATATCGTTTATATACTGGCAGAAAAATTTATGTCTAAAATCGGGTGTTTTGAGATTGTAATGAATCAGATCGATTGATTTATCAACTGTTTTAGTAATTCCATCTAGTTTTGTTTCTTGTAAATAGATTAATTATAAATTAGTTGAATTTTTGAATAATTAAAGAATGCCATGAAGTGGTAAGTTCAACAATTAAAGGTTAACGTGTAAAAATGAAAAGGTTTCAATTTATTTATTTTAGATTAAGTCGATTATCTCAAAACAAGGTTTTTTGACTTTAAAGTCTTCTGCCAGTATATCGACGATAAAATATGTTCTCTGTATTCGTTCAAATTAACAGTAGATCATCAATAATTGCTGATATTATTTGATATACTGGGATTAAAATAATATATAGTGCCTAAGCCTTAAGTACTTCCGTACAAAACTAATTAGTGAATGTTTCATAAAAAACATTAGGTCCTTACATTATGCGGTGGCTAATTGGGTACTTAGACCACTACTCACTATGTTTTCACATACTGTAATTATTACATAATTAATCTTAACTGAGGTTTGGGACCGCATGCGGTCGCATTAACCGGGAAATCGACGGCAATCAAACCAACGGTTGATGGGATAATCTCAATTACCACCCAGCGCTTGAGAATTTCATAAATGTTTTACTTTATATGACTGAATAAATCACTGAAGGAAATCATGGCGTTCAAGGTCAATATAGGTTAACAAGAAATACTTCTTTATTAAAGAAAATTACGATTTTACCGATTGAAGTGTTTACGAACTAACAAGCTTTCGTATTTACTTTTTATAATATTTGTAATAAACAAACTGGTTGTTTTTTCTAAAATAAACATCAATTTCAAGACACATCAAACCGATTCGAAAACTAACTTCTTTTCATGGGATTTTTTTTCAAAACATATTTATTAATTTGATTAGATTGATGAAAAGGCCTTTGATATACAGTTGTTTTTAACTTGATAATGTGGAAAAATATGGAATTATTAGTGAGAAACTTAACAGTTTTTCAAACATCATGGCTTCTGTTAAGCATCTAATTTGGCAAAGATTAAATAAAGTAGAAATATAACAAGAAAAAAAAGAGTTTTAATCTGATTGCTTTATCGACGATATCTTAAAATTGAATAGAAGATGGGTGAGAAGTAATATACAGATGATGGAAATTGACCATCAATGCTTGATTTAAATATTTACATAGTTATTTAAAAATCATTGTATACCTGCTCTCTCGCTCATTTGGAACGCTCAAGAGGATTGACCGATCGACTCATTTTTATTTTTTTTCTACGCAGAATTATACTAGACATATTTTCAAATCAACAAAAATAATAAACTAGTTTATACTTAATAAAAATAATATTGGTATAATATAAAAAGCGTAACACATTGCCCTGAATTGATAAAACCGTGATTATCGTGACTGTCGGTTGTATAGGAAATGTTAAATTGATTTAAAATAATACAATCTATTGATTGATTGATTGAGTAGGCATTTACTTGGTAGAACTCCATTTTAATCCGGAAAAAAAAATAGCAATGTATTTTAATTCTACATAAATTATTTTATATATTTCGGTATCAGAACTATGTTTAAAACGTGTATTAGAGATAGAAAAATTTAAATAAGTTTGATTTATTGGTCTGCAATAATTTGGGTATTTTTGGGTTATTGGATCGTGTGAAACCACTTAAAATCTGCAATTTCTAAGTGCATCTATTTTAAATTGTTTTAAATTGAATTTTTAAAGAGGTGAATAATTGTGATCTGATCGTTAAGAATTGTTTACTGTTTGAATTTTTCCCTGCATTACTTAAACTACATAATATTATTTAACGTTTATATAAAAGCTATATTTAAGTTTCGTTTCTCAATGGAACTTTTAGGTTTACTAATTACTACTTGAACTGAATTATTCGATGTCATCTTCTTTTTTTTCATTGACATCATACTCAGAACAATTCCAGTTTTTTAAACCGTTTTCGGTTACGAAACGTTTTATCTTCTATTTAGAATCATCTTGGTATTGATCTATCCGTTGTATTTTTCCTCTAAAAATGTTCAAGTCTACAATCAGTAACTAAACCATAATCGAGAATATATTTTTTCGCAGTTTATTTGTGCGTATTATTTAATTTTCATCGAAAATCATAAGAACAAATTTATTCAAAAAACAGCTTAAATCAAACAAAACTTCAACCAGTAATTATTCAGAAAATAAATTTTATTGTTCAACCGGGATAATTCAAGATCGTATATAATATAAATCATAATAATAAATATAAATATTCAAAGTAAGTTGTATATTTTCACAATAATATAATTCAAGCTTTAAAGATCGCAGCTTATATTTTTTATATGCTGAAATGGATATGTTTAAAAAGTTTTCTTTTTCAACGTTTATCACAACACAAACGATCCCCGAAGAATTCGAATAATTTGAGATTTTACCCTACCCACAAATTTATAGCACGTGAAAAGTTTTCAAGCCTCAAAAAATTGTGCAAATATTTCAAAACATCTCATAATATAATGAAGCAGGTTGTGCCAGGGATACGCGCGTTTTGAAAAAGCTGCCAAAGAATAAAAGCTTATCAACACGTAGCTTTTTATAACGATAATCATAAATTACTAGCCAAAAACCAAAATACTAAATTAACAATATCATCTGTGATGTTTGTCGATACAATATGCTTATAATTATGTAAAAGAAAACATCATTCATGATATAAATTTAAAATTGTAATTAATCAAAGTACTTCGTTTGGGAGTGTTAATAAACCAAGTGTGATATCAATTTGAAATATATTTACTCAGAATAAAGCATCGCAAAAATGGTTTTTGTACAAAGACTGGCTGTTCAGTCGCTTAAGCTATCGTTTTCAATGAGGGCAAATATATAATAAATTAGTTGCAATACTAAGTAAGTTATCGGTCTTAGCCCAGACAATATATTTTAATTTGACATATTTTATAATGAACAGGACCAGTTTTTTTTCTCTAATCTAGTATTTAATGTGTCGATATTGATCGTGAAAGCCGAATCTTTATAAAATGTGTTGAAATTGAACAAAAAAAATGTGATACTTTTAATTCTTTCGGCGGTAACTTTGTAGATGTTCATTTTAATATAAAATTCAAAATAACTTTGATTATTGAGAGGCGAAGCACGTGTCACAATTAGTAACACAATACGTGGAATAATCAAAATTATTTGAATTTTATATTAAAACAAATCTTAGATTTATTCTTTGAATAAAATTCCTTTCCACCAAGAATTGTCAATTTAACACATTAAAAGAGAATAAATATGTCAAAATAAATACAAGCCTTGTCATCATGATATTCATGGCTTTGAGCACAATAAAGAAAACAATTTATTTGTAAATTGTTAAGGGAGCCCGCTGGTACTCCACCGCTGACTACTCAGCTATAAAATCTAAAATAGTTTAAATTGTTCATGGCAAGACAGCTCTGATCAACCTTGCATATGAGAAAGTAAATTCGAAACGCGTGTGCGTCGCAATAAAAAATTATATGTATTTTCTAAGAAACAATTCTCTCCCAGAGGGATTATATCAATAAAAAAAAAATATTATCACAGACGAAATTTCAAGAAGGTAAATGATGACCTATCATATAACATTTTTGACGTGATAAAAAACACTGTATGTATTAATTATATTAATATATGTATCAGGTATCAAAAGTAATTTATTGCATGAAAAATACGTATGAATGCTCCATTCAAACCACGGGCTCCCAACCCATGGGTCGCGGCGGGTTTTCTAAAGAAAGGACTCATTTTAATTCATTTTCATTATTTTTTGAATTACCTTTTTAAAAATTCCCTTTTCAATTGCCTTGGGGGTTGCGGGTTACATGGCTTTTATAAAAAGGGGTCGCCACCCAGAAAAGGTTTAGAACCTATGACTTAAACCATGTATACATGGATTGGTTCTCGATGAGAAAAACAAAAAAAACATTTTTGGGATAAAAAAATATACCGCTTTTGCCATTTGGCAACGCTCTGTGAATCAGTTTCGCAATATGGAAAACAAAACATTATATAGTACTATTTCCACATTTTTTTTTTGCAAATATCAATACCGGTTTCGCTAATCACGAGCGTTGTCAACAAAATTATTCAATTCTTGTTCATAAGATATATTTTTGCTATTTCAGCGGATTTTAATCATCACAAGTAGTATTTACCTAATGCCTTTGCGCCAATAATTGATGGTTATCACATTAAAAGTGAATTTGTTCATTTTCAAAATGGTTTTATCGGAAGTGCTCATTATTATTGCGTACCGAATAAAATATTTATACGTCGATAATAAACATTAGCTGATACAATTCCAGGAAGGTGCATTAAAACCATATAGAACAGAATGATAAAATAAGTAAAAGCTTATATTTGGATATTGCAAATGACAGTTTTGTTGAAAATTCGTATTTGGGACATCTATGCTAAAAGCTTATAGGCGAAGTATGACGTTGAATCGGTAAAAGCTTATACAGGAAAATTGGTTCAGTGCTCTACTGAATTTTCTTTATAGAGACATCTGTTTATTTCCCATAGTACTCATTTATGGTTTGAGTCCATGGATGATGTGTAGATTAAGCAAAAGATGTCACTACAATTTTCTTTTTTATATCAACCATTTAACATCATAGAATATTAATGTTTAATGTTGTTTGTATTAATTAATGAAGAATGTTATTAAAATTTAAATTCAACATACCTAAAATTTAGAGGACATTAAGTCCTCTAAATTTTAGGTTATGCGTAACTATGAAATTATGTTGTATGTGATAGATGTTATTCGTTTGTTATGTTTTAGTAATCTGAAAAATCATTCAAATTTTTTTTTTTGACTAACCAGTTAAATATAATTCATCATTATCTTAAAACCTGCATATGTATTGAAGCGTTGTAAAATATATAAAATTGAGCAATGAATTTGAAGTCACCAGAATATTCAGAAAATCGATTTTTGTCTACAGAAGGAAAAACTTTTGTATAAAGATTTCATAGGAAAAACAATACCAGCCTATTATTGTGATCTGCTGTTTCGGATAATGAGCAAAAATTAATATAAATGTATTTAAGGCACAATAAAGGAAAAGCTTTGACTCTTATATTAATCGAACAAGTTCAGTTTCTCAATACAAACATACCCGTGTATTTCTACTTCAAATTTAATAGAAGAAACGAAAGGAACAGATTATTAAATCATTTATGTACTTGATAACGTCCAAGAGTTTGTGTTTGAATAAATAATACGTAATAAAGTCTTTAAAAGTAAGTTCAATCAATGAGGAGCAAGTGATCGTTAGTGTTTTTTAAAAATGTAATTGAATTAACATTTAAAATTTATGTTGCGTATTCAACTTTGTAAGTTGATATTTAGAGTTTTTTGACTATAAATTGTCATATATTTTTTGTTTATTTTACAGTTTATGAATAAAGAAGTTAATAAATTGGTAGTTACTTTAACTGATTGTTTGATACTTTTATAAAATATAACCTTTAAAATACGTAATACTAATACGGTAAGAAAAATAACAATATATTTTAATTCTACATAAGAATTAAAATACATTGTTATAATGGAGTTCTACCAAGTAAATGTCTACTCAATCAATACGTAATACTATCTGACAGTTTCAAAATACATAAATATCTGTTACGTTTTCTTATGCATGTGGTATAATAATTATTAGTTGTAGGAATTCTAAAAAGGTTTTATAAAATTTCATCGACTACAAAATCTGTATTACACATTAGATATGAGTATTTTTATATTGCGAAATGACCGACAATCGTTTACAAGTTCCGGCCGCCATTTCCAAGCCGCATCCGTTTCCGACAATTTATAAAATGGACCCTCTGTCGAAGAAAACGCGTCAATTATAATATTTTGAACACTCTTTTACACGCCATTATGAAACACTTATGGCTCGTTCCGAGAACCGACAAATTTTAGGCTAATTTTGTTGCCCGTACCACCAATTCAAACGAGAGTTGTAAGTGGGAAACTTTTTATAAATTTAAATTATAGTATGTAAAAAATGGCCACTTACAAAAGTAGTGTATTTTTGTAAGAAAAAATTGGATTTGTTTATAGTTATACATGAAAGACATTTTTTTTTCAAAACTACAATTCATTTCCTCCTAGAATTGACAGTTCTTTCCCTTACCGTTTAAAAAGGTTCTAATTGACATTTTGGTCGGAATAGGTTGTAATTACCGCATTCCATTATATAATTATATGAATTACAGAATTATCTATGGTTGAATAACAGAGTAAGCAAAATTCCGTAGTTGCACTACATCTGCACGCTTTTTTTACTACATTTATTTGACAAAGTTCTTGTCATCATTAGATCTTTAACATCATTATTTCTCAGCAAGAGTTGTGATAAAAATATGCTTAAAATAAGTAATTTGAAACATTTTTACTTGCTCATTGTTACAAGTGAATATTAATCAATCGAAACTTTAAGCGCTCATGTCTATAAACAGTGTCAATAGCAGTTAGAACCTTTTCAACGTAAAGTTTAACATATTTAAAATGATAACCATAGTGCTTTTTGTATATTTAAAGACAATCCTCTTCATTGAATGGCGATTGAATACTTCAACCTTTGTAATTTTAATAATTCTAAGGATGAGTCTTGTAAAGTTTGGGCACTTCATGAATTTTTACGAGCTGGATTTCAATTTAACACAAAACTTTATAAAGCCAGGAAACCTATAAGTATTCAGTGGGACGGAACAAAGATCTTTGTTTTGTTTTATTGAGCTCTTTGTTCTCGCTGAGAAACTTCTCAATGTTTTATGTTACTTTTAAAGACAATTATTTAAAAGGCGTTTGAGTTTTCAATTTATGAAAACCATACAGTATTTATTAGTCAGGTGAAATCGTTTTACATAAACGAATGGTGTAAAACAAAAATCTAGACATTTAATTCGATATTACTGACAGTTTGTGACGGAAAAGCATGACTATACTTTTGTAAGCCACGCCTGAGCCCGGAAAAGAGAATATTGCAATCTATTTCTACTATTTCAACTAGTTCTTATGAAGAAGTTAGCCAAAATAGTTATCAACTATATGCTTTAATATTTTTTTTAGTTCTAAAATACATTGATATTTTTTCACCGTGTTTCAACAACATTCATTTTTCACGAACGTTTGTATCATACATACGTAGTGGGTAATTTGGTAGAATTATCCAGTTCCTTATTTCATTTCAGTAGCTTAATGAAAATGAAAAATTATTGAAATTTTCCTACACCGAATCTATCATAAAAAATACTGTTACGTTTTAATTTATATTGCATTTGATTTGGGAAAACGCCATCGCTGAAGAAAAACAAAAACGTAGGACTATAAAGTTCCAATTATTGTAATAGAATAAATTGAGTCAATGAAACATTAGAGGAAGAGCAACAGCTGCAATGCAAGAAGTTTCAATATTAAACTAATTCATAAAAAGAGCAATTTGAATTTATTTTAATTCTTTATACATTTAACATACTTAAGTTAACTATATTTATACGTATATATTATAAATACTTATATATGTATTATTATTAAGCTCTATAACTCTTCGTTAAAATGACAATCTCAATATATTTAAAATTATTCCACTTTGAATTTACATGAAGTCAATTTGACGAAATATGAATTGCAAATGTTAACATTGGTGAAGATATTTCCTAAAATAGTGGCAATTATGTTATGAAATGTCAACATAGCAATCTGACGTACAGTTAACCGCCTTTTCTTGGCATAACAGCTGTAAAAGCAAATTTAAAATATTCCTATTTCTATAATTGTTTTTCCAGTCAACGAATACTTCATTCTGTAATTGGCATCGATTTAATTTTACATTGTAAAATTTTGTGATTTAAGCTTATTTAAATTTATGAAACTTCATTTAACACAAAGGCAATCCTTAAACACAAAATTTTGAATATAAAATAGAATACTGTTATAGCTTGAAATTATGTCAAATTTAAATTGAACTGTTTTAAATGTAGAAGATCTCGGTAGCATTGCAGCAAAAAAACGAAGAAACCAATCTCGTAGCTATGGCATCATCGCAATATGCAATCACCACTCATATTCTATCGATAGCCTCTGTTTATAAAACCTGGGTCAAATCAACGATAACTTTTTATTGATCTTAATATGTTTATAAAAATAATCGATGTTTTAACCATTGCTCTATATTCTGACTGCATAATACCGTAACTCCAACACGATAGTATCTTAAAATATTATTTGGTTTTACCCAATTTAGAAATCGATTCCGTGTTTCCATTGTTTTCATTGACGCCGAAGCTCTTGGGTAGCCCCCTTCAGATTCTATTGTATACAAGAAGGGTCTGAGTTAATTAAAAAGAAGCAAACTTAAAACGAGTATCTTGGTTTTCGACTCGCTATCATATTTACAAAATACTAGAGAAAAATTACCTGCTGTATCTTGACTGGAATTCCGCTCTGATATTTGCGATCGATAAGCT
The DNA here is from genome assembly GCA_028554975.1 of Himalopsyche kuldschensis. Classification (NCBI taxonomy): domain Eukaryota; kingdom Metazoa; phylum Arthropoda; class Insecta; order Trichoptera; family Rhyacophilidae; genus Himalopsyche; species Himalopsyche kuldschensis. Next base: position 4,617,803 of record JAHFWI010000030.1, on the reverse strand, counting down.
CCGTTTTTAATTGAATTATCGTTTTTTCTTTATTGTTGAGTAAAAAGAATTTATTCGAAATTAAGACAAGTAATGAAATTTTGAGGGATTGATTTATTGTCGAATCCAAGAATTGTCAATGTTATACGTTGATCAAGGTAATCTTTTTGAATTTAAAACCACGGCTGTCTGTGAAGTTTACCATTATTTTAACCCTTTTTTATTAGTTAACTAAAACGGGACGTTGAGAATGCGACTATCTAATTTATAGTATTTTGACGGGATAATCTTGATTCCTCTTCAGATTCAACGCGAAGTAGATTAAACTCCACGGATTCTCAGTATACAGACACATAGGATACTTAATATCACTCTAACAAAGTGGCTGAGCAGGTCACATTATCTTTTTTATTTTCTTTCCTTTCTATTTTTTTCTCTTTAAGCACCTTAGTGCATGGTTAAAAGATCAGTACCGTGCAGCTCTGTCTCGGGCCAAGTTAGTGAGGAGTAAATTCGTTTCTTTTCTTGATCGTATAGCGTTATGGAACGCGGCTGTGAAAAACGGCTGCACACACATAACGGAAGGGTGGTGGGAGAACCAACTTGTTCACCTAAATATATATTTTGTTAGTCTAATGCTTAATCAATTTCAACAAGCCAACAAATCCTTATTTATAATTTTATTCTGACTGGTTGGTTTATGGCTTTTGTAAACTTGACAGTAAATTAGGTGCTTACAAATAAAGCGTCGTTACAAACGAGTATGAAATAGATTGATTGTTTACTACTGGTGGAAGCTACATGCATAATACGAGAAATAGGCAATCATATAATGGTTTGTTTGAAAGTTGCACTACTATTAGTTAAAATCGAATATTCCATACATGCTAACGCGAGTGAATATAAACAAGAAGAAAGAACATATTTTATGAGTGTTAGCTGATAGAGCTCAATGACTACGTTTTAATATTTTTTATCGTTCACAACTCTAAATTAACGATTTAATCTAACTAAAATAAATAATATGATTTGGCGCTAGTATTAAAACTTGATAATTGTTTTTAATCTTGCATGGTGTTTTTAAGTCTCTAAAACAAAACAAAAACTGTCACAAAAATCAAAAATATTTAAAGCACAGTAATCCCACAGGCCGGTCCGTGGCGCAGTGTTGACTTACGTGCCGAACCGCCCGGGTTCGATTCCCGGAACGAGCGGATTTTTCAGTCGATAAATCTTGTTCAAAGGCATGGGTGTTTGTGTTGTTGAAAATCCCTACCCGCCTTTCCGATCCCAAAGGGCGACGCATAGTGACAGCGATTAACTTATCACTGGTCCTGTCCTAGTCCTCGTATCCTTTCCATCCCTACCCTGTTCGAAAAAGAGATGTTGAGCAACTGAGTAACAATCAGTTCTCGTAGAAAAAACATATGTTGAGATAAACTCCGTGAGGAGTCCATATGCTCCAAGTTGGCAGCGGACATGTTTAAAAAAAAAATCCCACAGTCCCAAATTTTATCGAAAGAATGGTTGTCTTTTACGCCAAGAGATGCACTTCCACCCATTATATCCTTAAACAAAGCTTTTTGAGAGAAATAAGTAAACCACCAGTTTTTTCTAAGGCCATTGGTTTATTTATTACAGATAAGAGAACATAAGGTAGCATTGCAAAACCAAAGATTTTTCTAAGTATCTGTTTTTTTTCATTAAACTCTTCGTCCAATTGCAAATACATAATATGAATTTGTCGTGATAAAAAAGAATATTTAAAATTATATTATAGTATTATGTATGCTGTTACGTATATTATGCATACTTCAAACATCTTAAAATCCTTAAATAAACATCTGTTTTTTGTAAAAGCTGTTTTTACAAAAGATTTTTACACTGAAACTTTATTTCATTATTAATATGTCAAAAGAATTTTATATTGTTCTGAAGGTAGATTTATCTAATGCGTGTAATACTTTGTCATCTTCTTTTGAACAGGATGTATTTCAAAGAATATTTTTTCGTTTATTAAAACATTAAATGAACATCCAGTTACAAAGAACTGAAATTATGGCTAACAGACAGTGGTTGAATACTGAAAAGTACAGAATATATAATATTTATATCGTAATGATATTCTGCGAACTTTTTTTATGCACAATGTTGTTTCGAGCTTTTCTTTTAAAAGCCTTTTCTTATAAAACAAATCCCAGTGAAGTAGATTTATTTGTAATAAAAAAAAACATTTATGGAAATTCAACTAATCTTTTCATGCGTCATCGTCATGTCGAGGTGTAATTTATATAAAAAAAAATGTTATTTTAATGTAGAATTTTACTATGGTATTTGTTATATTTATGAAATCTTTTTCAATGTGCAGTTGTAAGGGATAGATAAAAAACTGGACCAGTTACCTATGTTTTCATCTATATAAAAACTTTGGTTTAAGCGTGCAAACAAGAGCGTTTGCTATTAGCAACGCCTCGTCAATCTAGCGAGGAAGCTTCCCTGGATTTTCCGGTTGAGCATCACTTCAACACTGAGAATTATTTGCTTTCGAGTATAAAGCTGCCAGAACGTGAAGCGCAGTTCCGGTCCAATTTACAGTACTGAATACAGCCTGTGTTTATTATGCCTATTTTCATGTGTACTACACTAAGCTCTGAAAAGTTGATAACTGTAAACAATTCGTGATACTTTTATGCTAAAGATTTTTAGTTTATTGTCCTAAAATAAAGAAAGAATGGAATATTTAAAAAAGCTTCCCGTTTTGCGTGTTTGCAAAACTGGTGTTTTGTTTTATTAGTGAAATTTTAAATATTAATTTGTAAGCTATGTATATTAGACGAGAGGTTAGTACACCGTTGCTCGTTTTAAACATCCGTTTTCGCTTTTTAAATGAATAATAAATCCGTCATATGTATTGTTTCACATGTTAAAGAACATACATTAAGAATCCAAATAACCAATTCAAGCTTTTACTCGCGCTTAACCACTTCATTAACGTGGTCGCCGTGTGCGGACGTCGCGAATAAAGTCGCAAATATTGCAAAATATATAAAAGTCCACCTGTGTTAATTCTTATGATATTTTTTCTTTTCATAGATAGTGACATATATACACTGTCACTAAGAATAAAAAAAATGTTTTTCTGTCATCAGTCAATCTTGTTGAAAAAAGGATATTTTTAAAAGTCGGGTTGTATATGATATCAATGCGACCATTTTGCTAGGCACTGAAACGGTTACATTCATGTTTGATTCATAAGAAGTGTAAGAAACTTTCTGCTATTTCGTAATATAAATTTAAAAATGAAGACCGTTAAAATCGTTTTTAAAACTATATCTACGATCAAAAGCGAAAAATATAGCAATGGGTTTAGTCATATGTAGTTTTCGAGGTCACAGCATCTGGCGACTTATGTTTTATACACTTTTCCAAAACAAAAGTTTTGCTAAAAAAATAAGATTATCATTATTTCAAAGCATTAAAAAGATCTGAATTGTCCCTGGCTGCTTGATGGCGTCAGAACTTTAAACTCAATTTGGCAAAAGAAGAGCTATCATAAACTGTAAAGTTCCCTCTAAGCTCTTAGCAACGAAGGCTTACTTCTGACTACTACTCGAGTTGGTTATGATGAAATATTATCCAAAAATATTGAATTATTCAAATAAAATAATGGATGAACTGTTTGCAAACAATCACATATGTACACAGATTGGAATTGCAAATAAACACGGGAACAAATAAAGAAATGATGTGATACTTCTCTTTGATAGCAAGATAATATGTTTTCTATTCCTGATGAGAAATGGCAAGTATATATTCAATGAATGGGCTATTGACAAACCATACAAATAAAGAATATTGATTACGCGGTGGGATTATTGATATGGCTATCTAAATAAATATACTTTTATCAGGAATTTTTCTTCATCATTAATTCATACCTACTGTACTTATATCATATATTATATGTAGGCAAGACAAAGGGCGGGCCTTGAATAAACCGGTTTTAGTATAATATTTGAATACTGAAAATTCTCCCCCTAATCAAAATTTTTGGCTTAAATATTTTAAACATTTTTTATCTTACATACATTTTTCTATAGTCGTGAAAATTGAAGAAGTACGAAAAATCATAATGAAGATACAAATGCTGGATGGCGATTGTTTTACACAAACACTCCAGACAGTTTCTCCCAAAAATAGTATACTACTTTTATGGAAAGGCACAGAACATTTATTCATATACCCAATTTGTTTTTTTTCATAGTACGAATAAGAGTAAAATATATTACGATATTAACGATGGGCTATATTCAGGCGTGTATATTACATATATATCGACGGCTTAAAGATTAATTTTGTTAACTCCACTTTTGGCTGAACTTGACTTGATAATGCCATCTTATTGTATCATGCTATGTGCATGTCCCGTATTTTTTTTATAACCACAACTTATTTCAGTGCATTGTAAAAACGTTTTAGGAAAATTTGATAAATTCATTGTCGTTCTAAAAGCCTACTCTGCTAATTATCCAACTTCACCATTTTCTATGGTCACCTGTCATTCATTTGTTGATTTTCAGCTGTGGTACAAATAAATCGTTTGAAAGTCCTATTTGAAATTTTCCCGATAGGTTTGAAAATACTAAAATAATCAGTTTTTATCCTCTCCTGCACAATCGACTAAAACGGAGATAGCGAATTTACTCTTTAAACCATCGATATGTATCTTGCAGTCATATATTTTATATATGTGTGTACTCTACAAAAGCATGCATTTTATAATCTGAAGCTATTACTACGTATGATGGTTGGCTTCTTTTGCACCTTTAGAACGCTGTTGATACGCGTTCACGGCGTGTTTGGCTTGCACGCCGTTCGCCACTACGAATGTTTAGCACGCAGTACTTGTAGAACAACTTCTGTTTAAATAAACTAGCAATAGATATGGTGAAAAAAAATCTATATTGTAGATTAGTACAGTACTTTATTAACGGTTCAAAGACTAGGATAATGATCGAAATAACCGTTTATTTGTAATGGAAACGTAACTGTTAATTGCAATCTCTAGTTCAGTGTCGTGGAACACTCCATGAGACTGAAACGCTTTTGTAAAATTCTTATCTTAAATACTTTTCCTAGACTATTGCCTTCGTTAATGTAGGATGTCACAAATACGAAATCATTACCCCCTCGAAGGTAATGTCGTGCTTTTAGAAAATATCAGACATTTTGCCAACGATAGTAAAAATAAATCGTACATTAAATAGTTAGTTTAAAAGAAGTCTGGAAGCTTACATACATTTTGTTATGTTAAACATGACCTCTTCATTAAGATTCTATTAAAACAAATAAAATCAGGGAAATTATTTTATTGCAGATACGATATGATATGTTTTTAAAAATAACAAAGAATTTATTCTTTAGCTTTACAGTTGAGTACTTCAATATCAGTTTCACGGTAAAACAGGATACTTTGATTTCATAACAGTCGTCAATTGATTCAGCTGTCGTAATTGAGGCATACGAAGGATATATCATATGTCAATATTTGGCATAGCCATATACATAGGTTTATTGGCACTAATATTAGTCGACGTTCTTCATTTCTTTACTATCATATAACAAAAATATAAAGCACAAGGTAAACTACTTGTAAGAATGAACAAACAGCTTTGTTGGAAGTTCACATCATATAATGAAGATTCTGTGACGCCTCGAGGCAATGAAACTTCAGAGATTATTATCAGAGGTTATTGAAAATTTTAAAATATTTTTTCAAGTATTATGTTAATCAAGTTTTCATTGAATATAATGAACTTATTTGAAAAACAAGATGTATCGTCTACTTCTAATGTAGGTTTTTGGTAAAATAATACTGTTTTCAGCTATTTCCAAAATCAGTGTAAACGGTGTCCACATTTTGGTGTGATTGGTTTTTTCAAAATCCACTCCCTATTCAGAGCATATGGCCGTCACACGGTGCCTCCAGAGTTCTCTATCACCCACCAACTTCCTCTCTTCTTCCCAGGTCATCCCGGGGACCCGTAGCTCCCCTAACTACATCCTTTGGATGGTCATCATCAAATGCTTTCCGGAGCGTCGAGATCCACCAGGTTGATAAAAGAGGCAGGCAGGATTCAGGCTCCCTTGGAGCAATTACCCTCATAAAAAGCTAGTCTCAACTTTGCTCTTTTCCTGGATGCTTTGATTTATATAATCTAAATACATTAAACACATTACATCATACTACTTCCAAATATATTCTGATAAAGATCATGAGCAGTTTCACTCATTTCAAGCACTGTCAGCTAATGCTTGCGATGAGCGAAACAGGTCCTGGTCTTAATTATAATATTTGTAGAAGTAGTACAATAGAATATGTTTAATTTATTGAAATGGTGCCTTTCCACCAAAAAGTTAACACCTCAGAGGTGATTTAATCTTACTTTGACTTAGTTAATGCATATTAATACGAAATTCTTTATAACGTTGATAGTAGAGACTCCAATTCGAGTATCGAGTACTCGATACTCGAGTATACTCGTCTATTTTTCAAGTACTCGATACTCAAGTAATTTGAAAAATACTCGAGTAATACTCGTTATATTTATAAATGAAGATTTAATTCCATATTTTATTTTGTTTTTTAAGCGCGGACAGAAAAACTAGATAGCACAATTTAATTGATTGTTAAGTTTTAAGCCGAAGTCCACAGCAACAGAGAGAGTTTTATCTACTGCTGGAATAAAAAACAAACTTCGAACCAAATTAAAATTTGATATTAATTCTCTATTATTTTTGAATTATATGTTTCATAAATTTAAATAAATATAAGAATGAACTAATATAAGCTTATTTATTTGTTTATCATCTATTGATAGACACAAATTTTAACAAATAATATATAGTTTTGTGCATCTGAAACTACTCGAGTATACTCGAGTACTCGAGTATTTCAAAATTTTACTACTCGATACTCGATTAGTTGAGATGTCAAGTAATTGGAGTCCCTAGTTGATAGGCATGAGAGTGTAATGAAAATAGAGTTTAAGGACATAATTGTCCAACAGTGGATGCACAAAATATTATATGTATTTATGAATACTGTACATACAAGACCATGCGACCTTTCTAAACAAAATATTAAGATTGAAATATACTGCCCGCTAGCTCTATTGTGAACCCGGCTGGGCGAGGATAATAATTCTAATTTTATATCCACTCAGAAAGTGATGCTCAGCTCAACAAGACCCGTTTCTAATGCCGAGTGGTCAACGGTCTACGACCTCAGCGACCTGACAAAGCATGTTTATGTGTCTAAAACAAATATTATAAGAGGGTACTTATAGGTGAACGATGTTGCTGTTGTATTTCACACGAGTCAATTTGTATTTGTATGGTCACTCACGACTCATGGAAGTCAATGAGTAAACTTCAACTAGATTTGAATGTGTTCAAAACAATAATGTTTTTTGATTGAATCGGCATTTAATTAGTAGAAATTGGTAGAACTCCATTATAACACGGGGAAACACTAGCATTGAATTTTAGCTCTACAAAAATTATATCATACATAGATGATGGCTAATTCGGCTTACGCCATGGACGGAACTACTAGTAACTGTTGTTATGACGAAGGCGTTAGCTGAAAAAGCTATCATCTATATATCTTATAATTTTTGTAGAACTAAAATATATTGCTATCCACCGTTTTCATTCAATGATTGTGGAGAGAATTTAATTTAAGGTGCATGAAGTTTAAAATGTTTTTATATGAATTTTCAGAAAAAAAGGTTTTTCATCGCTGAGAAAGTTGCCTCCCAATACGGAAACTATTTATCCGTATGATTTGGATGACAATTATACTGCCCCGAAGGCTCTATATTAAACAAGTTATCGGAAATGACGCCTGTTCAAATATAAGCTTAGTTTGCTTCAAGGTTTCGAGGCTTGCGTGTAAGATTTTTTTGACTATGTTCTTTTGTTATGTTTTCAACATTAATTTTGCTACCATATTTCAAAATGTGATAACTTATCGATTTAACAGATAATTATGTAAAGAATCAAGAATTGAAAATAATAGCTATTCATCAATGTAGTTGTCAAGGCAAACGGTGAGTCTTTCCTCCACATGAATGTCGTATCTCGAATATTAACCTAGCCATCCCGAACAGTATAGATTTTGTCCCAACAGCTGCTTTACCTTAAATATCTATCTTAATACTAGTGATACGATGTCTATACTTTTGGCATTCTTAAATCATAATTTTTTACACCTTTTGCATAAAAAATATATGATATTAATTGGCTAGTTGCGCCGTAATCGATTAAAAAAGAGAAGAAGTCGGAATTTTTCAGTCTAATTGTCACTGTTAGCTGGGAAGCGCTAACATACAATTTCACGCCCATAAGCGATACCATACGGAGAACGTGACCATAGTGAGTCATAGATAACATGGACGGATTGTTTCATATCTGGCAACAATAAAAGGCGATAAACGATAAGATAAGAGATAAGGTGACTTCATGCACGGTTTTTGGCTTGTTAGTCCGCCATAGCCGTTGGAGTGGAAACGTCGTCGTTTTCATGCGCGACTTAAATATGAATAATTATAGGAAAAATTGGGATTTTCATATGATTTTTTTTAATATTATTAATGATCATTCATACTTAATTGATTTTTGATGTAATAGCTTGTATTACTACGAGGCGTTAAACATTTTAATTATAGTCTATTTTGCTTCAATTTATTTGCTTAGTTGTAATATCAATTTTTTGTGATACCTTGTAATTATCAATTTACTTTTGTATAAATATTACTGGTTCGTTGAATTTTTATCAGTTGATAATGCTCGCCATGAGCAAAACCAGTCCTGATTCAATAAGTTGTATGTGGAATAAGTACTAAAAATTTGTTATTATTATTATTATAATGCCATTCTACCAAGTATTGACAGTGGACATATTAAAAGTAAGTAATAAATATGTCAATAATTATTTATCCAATTAGAATTTTTTGAATTTTGTACTTTTCCATGAGTTTTGTCGCTAACGACCCGGGTTTCGCCTTTCGGCATCTTCAGGCATTCCAAGTGCACGGATGTACTTGAACTGACGCGTAGTAAACAGTTTGTATCGTTTATATACAAAAATATAAGTAGGTCACTAAGTTAAAAGGTTATTAAAATGTAAATTAGCGAAATTTGAATGAATACAAGTTTCCATGATTTAAGTGGGTTTGTTATAATTACGGGGATTTTTGAAAATATTAATGACCAGATGGTAACATAAGAATATTTAAAATAAATCTAGGGTCCTATCCGTCGTCTCGTTAATGAGTTGATTGATTTTAAGCCTTTATTATTATATTACATTAATGATAGTAAGTGAATTGATAATTTAATAATAGCAAGTGCTTGAATTGTAAATAAATGACAATTATTAATAAATGACAATAAATTAAAATTAACAATTATTTAAAAGGGTACAACAATGGTGAACTAGGCAAATATAGTTGCTCGTTCAAAATTGGCAGACCGTTGAGCTGAGCTCGATTAATCTCTAAGATTTCTTGATAAAATAGTTTAAACTCACCCCTGTTAGTATGTAACAACTTAATGCCTGAGTCAAAATTAAACGTATGGTTTTCAAGAATTAAATGGTTGGCGAAGGTGGAGGTATCTTTTTAAGCGAAAAGCGGCTAAATGCTCAGCCACTCTTATATTTAAGGTTCTAGCAGTTTTACCAATATAAAATCTGGGACACTCACTACACTGCAATCTATAAATCCCAGATTTGTTTTTATAATCAATAAGATCTTTATTATTTATCAAAATTTTACCTAAAGAGTTCTTACAGTAGAAAGCTGGTCTAACACTTTCTGAGAGCTGTTTTTTATTTTTAAACTGGTGTGTCCTATGTAATTAATTCTCCGCCAAAACCTCATATCACCTGAGTCTTTCGTTGTTAATCCCTTGTATAAGATTTGTTGTGCTAACTTAATGCGTTTTTTTATATAAAAGATTGTCTATAAGAGACATATCATAACCATTGTTAATGGCGATTTGCTTAATGATTTTTAATTCAAGATCAAAATTTAATTTACTCAAGGGAATACTGACAAGTCTGTGAATTTCCGAATGAAATGCAGCTAATTTGTACGACATTGGATGTAATGAGTTTTTATGAATACAAGCATCTGAAAAAAGTCGGTTTACGAAAGATCGTGAAATCGTGGGTATCGTTTTTAATGTCTATAGTAAGGTCAAGAAAGTTTATTTTCTGTCCTCCGACTTCCAGGGTGAATTGAATATTATCGTCCAAAGAGTTTATAAAGTTATGGAATTTGGTGATTTGTCTATCAGTTCCGTTAAATAAACAAATAATATCATCTACATATCGGAACCAATAAACTATTGGTTTGACTTCAATGTTATGGCTAAAAATGATTTTCTCTAAATGGTTCATATAGAATTCAGCTAAAAGAGGTGACAGACAGTTTCCCATTGCAAGGCCGTCAGTCTGTTTATAGAGCTTATTATTAAATTGAAAGTAATTCTGGTCCACGCAAACGTCTAAAATATTAAGTAGTTCCGAAGTAGTTATTGGATTGACTCTACTGAAATTTAAGGAATCTTCGATGATCCTTTTACATTTGTTAACCGGCACATTAGTGAATAAGCTGACGACATCAAAAGATATGAGCTTTGAGTTACCGGGGATTTTAAAATTTTTAATTTTATCCACTAATTCTAAAGAGTTTTTTACGCTGTATAATGGTTTAAATCCACTGTGGTGACGGATAAGTGAGTTTGCTTTACTAGAAAGTTTATAGGCTGGGGCATTTAAATATGAAACAACAGGGCGAATTGGGATTAAGGGTTTGTGTAATTTTGGTAATCCATAAAATTTAGGAGCTAGTGGATTACGCGTAGTTAAACTAAGCATGTCTTTAGAACTAATTGTGATTTTACAACTATTTATTACATCTTTAACATTTTTATTAAATTTGACAGTAGGATCTCTTTTTAATTCTTTGATTTTATTATCAGCGAGAAAAACATTAATTTTATTGACATAGTCTTCACGCGTTAACAGGACCGTGGTATTGCCTTTATCAGCCTTAGTGATAATGATATTATTGTCTTTAATTTTAGTCTTTAGATTCTTGAGGGTGACTAACTCCTCATTGAATGTATTTTTATTTTTAATGCAAGATAAATAATCCTTTTTTAGGATCCGAGAGCATATGTGCTTACTAGTAAGGTCTTTATGTAGTGCGATTTCTAAGTCTATCGCAAGGTTTTCGAAATCCGATTTTTTATTGGGCAAAGGTGGACAATATTTAAGACCTTTTGATAAAAGGTTGTGCTCGTCTTTATTTAAAGTAAATATTATTTAATCTTTTATATAAAAAACGCATTAAGTTAGCACAACAAATCTTATACAAGGGATTAACAACGAAAGACTCAGGTGATATGAGGTTTTGGCGGAGAATTAATTACATAGGACACACCAGTTTAAAAATATAAAAACAGCTCTCAGAAAGTGTTAGACCAGCTTTCTACTGTAAGAACTCTTTAGGTAAAATTTTGATAAATAATAAAGATCTTATTGATTATAAAAACAAATCTGGGATTTATAGATTGCAGTGTAGTGAGTGTCCCAGATTTTATATTGGTAAAACTGCTAGAACCTTAAATATAAGAGTGGCTGAGCATTTAGCCGCTTTTCGCTTAAAAAAAGATACCTCCACCTTCGCCAACCATTTAATTCTTGAAAACCATACGTTTAATTTTGACTCAGGCATTAAGTTGTTACATACTAACAGGGGTGAGTTTAAACTATTTTTATCAAGAAATCTTAGAGATTAATCGAGCTCAGCTCAACGGTCTGCCAATTTTGAACGAGCAACTATATTTGCCTAGTTCACCATTGTTGTACCCTTTTAAATAATTGTTAATTTTAATTTATTGTCATTTATTAATAATTGTCATTTATTTACAATTCAAGCACTTCCTATTATTAAATTATCAATTCACTTACTATCATTAATGTAATATAATAATAAAGGCTTAAAATCAATCAACTCATTAACGAGACGACGGATAGGACCCTAGATTTATTTTAAATATTCTTATGTTACCATCTGGTCATTAATATTTTCAAAAATCCCCGTAATTATAACAAACCCACTTAAATCATGGAAACTTGTATTCATTCAAATTTCGCTAATTTACATTTTAATAACCTTTTAACTTAGTGACCTACTTATATTTTTGTATATAAACGATACAAACTGTTTACTACGCGTCAGTTCAAGTACATCCGTGCACTTGGAATGCCTGAAGATGCCGAAAGGCGAAACCCGGGTCGTTAGCGACAAAACTCATGGAAAAGTACAAAATTCAAAAAATTCTAATTTGATATTGAAATTCCATCAAGCACCCTCAGTCGAAATACTTAATTATTTATCTAACGCACGACATTCATATGTGACGAATTTCTTCAGATAAATACGTGCCTATAATTGTGTGCTATTTCCCTGACTCACCCATTATCTTCGACATTAATTTACGATTCTACGATAATTATTCATGTCAAAACTTCACTCATTTTAAAGCAATAATGAACACTTATAAAGTATCCATAACATATTGTATACGATACGTATTATACGAATTATAATAATAATTGCTACACCAATATTACCAAGACCGGTCTCCGTATTATGGGTGGTTTATCAGAACCGAAAAAACAGTTATGAAACTAAATTTTAAATTAAGCAAAATAGGAATGCATGTACTGTGTATGAACATTTCAAGGAAGGGGGGGCTGCGTTTGCTATACCACATGTTCAGTTACGTGTCTATCCCTGTATAATACTATTTATTTAAATAGTTATTTGACAATAGGAGTATGTAATTTTTTTTTTGTGACTTATTGTGGTTGTATTAATAACGACAGCTGTCGTTAATTAATACATTAATTCAATCCGCAGAAATGCAGGATCACGGTACTGAAATATGGTGTCGAAAATCTTTTACCAGCCAAATTCATTCAAAACATTCATCAAATTTATATTGAGCTAGTGCTTCCACCTGGGTTCGCTCGGTGTTGTTATATGAGGAGCTTGGGATCAAAAATGACCACACATCCACTTTTTCCTGAACAGAGATATACACACTTTTCGTATAAAAACTTATCCCCGTCACAAATTATTCATGTTTAAAAAAACACTAAAAACCCGACACAAAAACATTAAACTTCACTCAATGTGGGCTGGATTACTACCGACTGAACTGTAATGGCCGACAAATGCAAACACGCTATTGGCCGATTTAGGATATGGGCATTTATGAAACCAAGACTCAACAGGATTTGGGCAGTTTTGATTCTATAGTCATATTTTGATATTGAATTACATGGAAGCTATGAGGATTACAGAGAGTTTGAAAATGGAATTATAAGCTTTTGAATACGTAATTCCATATTACATCGCTAACTCGTTTTTTTATCAAAACTGGATTTGTGCATGTTTGATCCCAAGCTCCTCATATGTATTAATTGAGCCACAGTTGTATGAAAACAAAATCAAACATAATAAACAACGAGTTCTAAATTATTCTGCCGTGATATACATACGTCAACTGCATTCATTTGTTTTTTTAATAAACTTATTTAAATCGTACATTTATTCATAATTAATAAGCAGTCATTGTTTTAGAAATAAAATACAAATACGACCGTGCAATACTTACCACTGAGCATTTAAGTAAATTCACGCAACCTACTTTCATGAACATTGAGTAAGTGGATTTTACAAGATAAACGTAAATTAAGACATTACTTAAATTACTTTGTTAAATTGAAAATAAGTTAGAACTTAAATAGATTTAAGAGAAGGGAAGCGCTTCAATTTACCTACGCTTAATTAAAAACATTCACGATTGTTTATTGGTCGTCAACGTGGTATGTAAGCCGTCCGTAACTTGAATGAAACTGTGTGCATAAACAGTTTCAAGTTACCCCCAGGGAAATCGTAGATACAATACATAGATACTTCGCTTATCGCTCTAGATTAATTGGACACTTTACACAAACTGTGGCCAGCCAACTAAACTAGAATGGAGATCTACAGATTTTGAGGCGTGGATATTTAAGCTATATTCAGAATTAAGTTAATAATTAAAGGTTTGCGGTAAATAGACGGAATACATCTCAAATGAAGTGTTATTAGTTCATTTTAATCTCGAGCCTTCGACTTGACTCAAATGGAAAAGAAGTTCATATTAGTTTTCAATGAATTACAACCACTTAAGGTTTTTTTAAACTTTGCTTATAAGTTGTACAGTAAAGATAAGACATTTAAATTCTATTATGGTTACTAAGTTAACCACTTCAGAACCGAGCAACATGGTAACATTGATAACCACCCTACCTATCTACCGCCTGACTTCTAATATACCTTTTTTCAACAACAGAAGAACCGTTTTTTTCTAGGGATAGATGTCACTTGCTATGAAAATATCGAAGATTTCTTACAGGAATTTTTAAAATATATTTTACAATATTTGTGACGTCCGTACGCAGCGGCCATCAGTGGTCTTACGGTACTAAAGTGTTTAAATGTAGCAGTTGGAGTTTTACTTTCAATACCAGATAATCAAAATTGGCGTAAATATTGCTTAGTAAGTTTGACTTACACATAGTATCCAGTTTAGGTTTAGGATCGGATCAAAAGTAGAACTGGGCCGGATTTAGTTCGCGGACCGTAGGTTGCCCGTATATGTCTCTAAACTCATTTGTAGACTACGCAATTACTGAGGAGCTTATTTCATTCATTATTTTTATGAAGTCGCTGTTGCACATAGAGTAAGTAAAAGGATTATTATCAGCGACTGCAGTCTATCTTGGCAGTTTTTCCCAACTATTCTATTCCTATAGAAATATTTTTCTTCCATTATTGATGAATTGAAATTTATTTTGTAGAACTTCATTATAATTAGGCAAACATTTTTGCTTTATTTACAAGGACTATAGTAATTGGTTGAAAGTAATTTCAAATTCACGCCATCGCAGGATTAGTTGTGTTTGAGCCGGTAGGGAGCGCTTAACAACAAACCACGAGGACCCTTATATAAGGAGTATGGTTATTCAAGAACGCTTCAAAACTGCTACAGTTATACATGCTGAGCTTCAGTAGACCAGTGATTTTGCATGTTTGGTGCGAAATGTCCGTAATAGAATCGTGGCACATGGATTTTGCGCCCGGCACCTAAAAAAACAGTTGCAATGGTAACAATGCAAAAATCGAAGTTGGAATGGGCAAAGGTGCACAAAACTTAGACTTTGAATGATTAGAGACGAGTCATGTACTCTAATATAATCAATTTTATTTATGAGGAAAAGACGGTATGCAGCCAGGGCGTTTGAAGATTGGTGAAAGATTTCAGCCAAATTGTATTCCTTTGATAAATACTCGTCAGGTCTTCAAAAATTGGTAAAACATCATTTGCCAGAACTGTTTTATACGTCATGCCATTCATTTTGCACTTTAGAAACGTAAAAGACCCCAAACTTTAAACGGTTGTTTATCCCCATATCATAATATAGGGTGAATATAATTTTGGTGAAACCTTTCGCCGACCTTAAGACGCCCTGGCTGCATACTGTCTTATCGACGCAGTAAGTGCAATTAGGTGATCACTAGTCATATCTTTACTGTCTCTAAAGTGGCGAGCAACTGAGTTTTCGTAGAACAACTTCAGTTGAGATAGCTACATTAGAAATCTATCAAATTTATCATAACATCGATATCAATGCTTTATGTCAATACAGCGACCCTCTTGTTGGCATGAGCTGTGTTGAATAACATTTCAGGATAAGAGGAGAATAAATCTTCTCAGGCGGAACAATTTAATTAGTGATATTGCATAGTGATGTTTCAGACGAGTGCATCCTTGTTAGGGTTAAGGCTTCACGGCGATTTGAGAACGTCTATGTGAAATGCGTGCTTGCAAAATGAGATAAGCGAGAAAGTTATCCGATTTAAAGTTACTATATGTTTGAATTGTAGTCAACAGCTGGAAATGAAACTTTAACTATTTTCAACTTACTTTGAAATACAAACTTTTAAATAGATATTGCGATTCTGTTTTATTTCCATCGTTTTTAAAACAATTTTGTTCGACAAGTTGGGGACTGTAGCGATTTTAAGGTGTGTTATCTTTCTGGCAGATGCTTTGATTCTTTTCCAATGTCATGTCATAGTGGAAAAAGGTTAGACTTTGTATAGTCAGAATGTCATAACGCCAGAACGCAGTCTTGTATTTACTGTTTTTTTTTAAACTTGTAATGTGATCTTTTAAGATACTTTTTCATCGTTTGTTTACCGAATTCACAATAAGCCGTTTTAAAATGTTAGTAACGCAATAAATTTCCAATACAATTTCAACTCATTATCGAGAAAAGAAAGAAATCCCAAAGTAAATAAAGTCTTTATAATACCTCTTCATTATAAATGAACGATAATGAAACTATTGCATATAAATACATAACAGTGGAGATTTCAAACAAATATTCGAAAATATTTGGCTCTTATTTGAATTGTTTGAATTTTGTACATTTCCATGATTTTTGTTGCCTACGACCGAGTTTCATATTTCGGCATATTCAGGCATTTTAAGTGCACGAATGAACTTGAACTGACAAAATTGTTGAAATATCTGAAAATGCCAAAAGACGGAACCCGGGTCGTCAACGACAGTACAAAAGCAACGAAAGTACAAAATTTTAAAAGCCTAACAGAAATTTCATCATGCACCTCCAGTCGAAAAAAGCAACATTCAACTGATTTTTTGTGTACAAATTATTGATCGTTATTAAGAATATTATTCATTAATATTTTGAAACTTTGTTTATACTTGGGCTACCAAAAAGTCAATGTGTTTTGTATTAAAATTATTTCAGTAACCTTTTTTGAAGTATTGTCTTCATCGAACCGGGTTTCCTGTTTAAACATCTTCTTGCATTCAAGTGAACGAATGAACTCAAACTGTCATTAAAGTAAGTGAACAGTGTGAATATAAATAGAAAGTATTATTCAAAGTCTAGTTCTATTGTGTTTTGCTCATTTTATCAACTTTTGTAATGTCGGTATTGTCATTTCCAAAGCATAATTTAACATACCAGTATTGACATATTCTCCTGGTTTTATTATCCCTCTATACAGTCTATACATAATAGTGTATCGACAGTGTCAGCATTAAATCAAGATATTGTTTTCATGGGCTGGGATTAGCTGTCCCATATCGAGTTACATAAAGGGAGACTACGGCAACTAAGTTCGAAGTAATAAACGCCAATTATAGCAAAGGGAAAACCGTCAAACATGTAGTAATAATTAACGCAAGTATCAAGTGTTTTGGCCGAGTAGTTAATGTTTTAAGATTGTGCTAAGATTTCAAATTCAAATCATAAGCTGAATGAATCAAAGATGTGGGTTAAGGAAGCTCTTTCATAAATTAATATTTATTCAAAAATAGTTTTATAATTGACTTCGGGGCTCTAAGACAATGTCGTATGTAATGATAATGTCATATAATTCAATCGAGAACTATTCCCACTTTTCCGTGGTTTTGCGGGTTTTATAACGTGATTGAATGGATAATAAATTTTCACAATCATTTTTTTTTTCGTTGATATCAATTTGATGGTTATCCAAGTTTTCTCCTTCGTATATAAGTTTAGTGTTTTAATTCAAGTTGCATTCCCTTTACATCACTCCTAACAGGAGGGCTCGATCGCTGCAGTTTAAGAGGTCAGCTTACTTTTTCGTTTCTACCTATGCAGGGTCATCAAGAAGAATGGCTTTTGGTTTATAACAATTCAGCAATCATAAATATAATGTAAAGTTAGCCCTATACACGATTTAAATAAATAAAATACATTATCTTATAATTTCTTCTACAATAATTCTGATAGAGACCAGGACCGGTTTCACTAATCGCCACCTTTGTCAACTGATGAAATATACAATGAAACAAGGTTATTTATCGCAAAAAGAGAAACATTTGACAAGGTTTAACAAACAATTGGCTTAAGAAATGTAATAGAGTTTAAGAATAATTATACATAAGTAGAGTTAAAAGGAAATAAAAAAAATAGTTGACGATGTCTTATAAATTTTATGACACTTAACATGACTCCTAAATTATAAATTAAGTCCACATCAAAATTATATTACGAGAGCAAAAATTATACGAGTTGGAAATATATTAATAAACAAACTTACCATATAATATGTTAAATTATTACGCAACTGATATACTAAATTAAAAAAAAATGTGAATATAAATATTTAAAATTTGTAGAAATAATAACATTTTAGAAAGCGTTGGACGATCAAATTAAATTAATCAAGACAGATAATATAATCGAATTGCAGAAATCCTCATCCTGTCGAAAATAGTACACCTTCTCTCACTAACGAAGGATTGTGAGAGTTCATCCCCCGAAAAGGTTCGTAGAGGTCCAGTCAAGCCTGTGAAGAGCCTTAATTGCTTGGGGGATATCCCCGTTTCAATTGGATACTGTTTCCGAGGGAGTTTGCTTTAAACTTGTTTCGTTCGTTTAGCAGAACAAATACTGCAGAAATAATCAAGCGTTATTAAAAAAAATACAACTTCGATAAAACTGATGCAATAATGTCGATTGAATATTTATTTGCAAATTAGACAGATGAAAATTAAATATTGTTTTCTTTGTGGCATTGGACATTAGAATAAAGAAAATATAAATTACATCTACTGTATTTCGGGCCCTTCAGATTAAAAAACGTATAAGATTGTTGCCGTTTTTGAGTTATGAATGCCAATTGATGTAAAATAATATATTACATTTATTATGTGTTAATGAAACATATCAATAGAAGATATGAAGATATTTCAATGTGTATTAAAATCACTTCCTTTTTCATAGCTCCACTTAACCTTAAAAAACACATTTGATAGAACTACCTTTTTTTATTTTGAACAAATAAATTAGATAGCCAAAGCATTGCCTTTAAGTATAATGCAAAAATCAGTTTAAAAATAGTTTAAACTGATTACTGGTGAAACCTATTTTTTGTGGATACAAATGAGCTACGCTTATTTGTTCTTAGAGGCCAGGTCTATTTGTGGGTTAAATTAAAAAATGTTAAACATATATTGTAGAACCGATTTAATGATGGGCTTTTCGATTTTTTTGCGATAATTTTCTCTTCGATACACTATTATGTATCGACTGTATAGAGGGATAATAAAACCAGGAGAATATATCAATACTGGTATGTTAAATTATGCTTTGGAAATGACAATACCGACATTACAAAAGTTGATAAAATGAGCAAAACACAATATTTCTAAGACTTTGAATAATACTTAAACTACTTCGATGAAGTCTGGTGCATGAACAGTTAGGTATGAACCAGCATGATAAAGCTCAGCAACTTTCTAGAGGAGATATTCATATTTGAGTATATGTACCTACGTCAGATTAAAAATTATCTTATTTGGTAAAAAATAAGTGATCATTCTTATTTTAAATCAGTAAGATGAATTATCTACCAAAATATATCACAGATAACAATTCATATCCTTGAACATTCAAATATATATTTATTCCAAAAACTGATATGTAACATGTAAGTGAAAACTCCGTTGGAGGGAATAGAGCTACGGATCGTAACACCGTCGTCTGTGTTAGCTAATGTACTGAGGCATAGGCCTATGTAAAATAGCATAAAACAAACTATTCATCTATGACAATGGAAAAGAATATAAAATAACCCAGCTGAAAATTTTACCCTGTATTTGCTGAAGAGACAACGATGTTTAACATAACAAAGTAAAAATAATGAAAACTAGAAAAGAGAATACCATTAATAATTTAAAAAAAGAACGATGTGAATAAAACAATTGTGGAAAAAAGATTCAATCGAGTTAAATTGGATAAATTTATGGATTCAAAAAAGGAACTTTTTATGTATAGTAAAAAACCCTAAATGTAAATAATGATTGTTATCAAGAATTTAAAAAAAGAAGTTTATTCTAAAACTGTTGCTATGCTGAATAAAAAGATATATCTTGAATTGAATGAGTGACAAGGAGAGACATTTTGGTTAAGTTTATATCTAATAGTCAAAGTTATCTGTGTGATTGCGAAAAAAAGTTTCGCGTAATGGAAAAGCGATTCGGTAATTTCACAGAATTTGCTCGATTTGGCGCCAATTTCCACTGTCAAATCGCTCAATTTGGCGAGCGCTCTCGTCGCTCGATTTCGCGCGAAATTTAAAAGCATCGTAGGCTGTTTTTCGCGCCAAATGTCTAAATGCCGACTGACAGGTACTGACAGGTACTGACAAGTCGTTAATTCTTAAAAAAGCTTATTATCCAGTAAAAAATAAATATTGAGCTTAATTTAATGATCGTTTTTATACATTTAAGTAAAAATATAATTGATTTGTAAGGATTGTAAAAAGGAATAACCTAATTTTTTCAAAGTATCGCAAGTATAGTATATTTTTACGTGATTTTTTATCTCAAGTAGAAGATATGAAATATATAATGTTCTTTTACAATATACAATTGAGTATTTTTTAAAAAATGGTTTTATTGTGCATGATTTTTTTTTACTGAAGGTACAAACTATTTTAATATCTTTTTATATCACGTATCATACTGACTGACCCGTCATTTTGTAACCTTCAGAACATTAATGAAGTAAAAAATCAATATTAACCCCTTACGAATTTTGTATAGAAGTGTATAATGTTTGACTGTAACATATTTCATATTGGAAAAACCGATTTATGTAAAAAAATATTTTCTTGATAAAATATGTAATTGAATAATAAAATAAGCCATTTCAAGTAAGCTACAGTGTATTACAAGCATTACACTTGCGGAGGCGACGCTATAAAATAATAATTTATCGCGCCTTTATTAATGTATCTAAAATTACCATAGACGATTCAAAAAAGTGTCGAATTTCAAGCTTAATGGGAGAGTTTCTCTATGGTGACAATGTTGCAAGTTATAATATACACTTGGGTCTTTGCCAGGATAATCTGCACAGGCTTACTGAAACTGGAAACCCAATTAAGGAGTTTAGCCATTATGCCTTGAATGAAGCGTTTGTTAAATTATCATTGTTGTTCATTGTTGAACACGCCGAAGACATTTTGAGACTTTACCTATCAAAAAACAATGGGAAAATTTGAGTGATGTTAAAGAAAAATTTAATCTTCAATAAAAATCGTATAGTTAGTTCGCATCGGTAAATACTTTAATAGTAATTAAAGGCGTTAGTTTATTTGTCAGTTAAGATGGGTTTGCAATTATCAACGTTATACCTATGTCCCGGTCCGTGGCGCAGTGGCAACGGCTTTGACTTGCGTGCCGGACCGCCCGGGTTCGATTCCCGGTACGACTGGATTGTTTCAGTCGATAAATCTGTTTTGTTGTGTTTGTGTTGTTGAAAAATCCCTTCCCACCTTTCCGATCCCAAAGAGCGACGCATAGTGACAGCGATTAGCTAATAAGGCCTGTCCTAGTCCTCGTATTCTTTCCATCCCTACTCTCTTCGGAAAAGAGAGGTTGCGCAACTGAGTAACAAGCAGTTCTCGTAGAAAAACATATGTTGAGATGAACTCCGTGAGGAGTCCATATGCGCCAAAATGGGAGCGGACATGGTAAAAAATAACAGTCATGTATAAATTTCAGTCAGTTTCAGAAATAAAGACTTTTGAAAGAGATTAGAAATGCATACGACGATAACTATACTATGCCTTCAACTTGCTCATAAAATAATGTCATAAAATTATTTATTATTTTCAATTTCAATTCATGTAAAGTGTTTTGTGGTCAGTTATACCGAAATAAATAAGCAGTGCATCATTGGTCAGCCTTGATACTAACTAACTGCACTTCTGTATTGTGGTATGGGATTCTTGTTACTATTTTTATTTGAGTATCAACAATAATTTAATTAATTAATTAATATGCTTTTTCAATACTGTGTTTTTTAATATAAAGCATTACAGACGTGTGTAAAAAAAGCAATGCAAAGGGGTTAACACTTGATTGATTGAGTTCGCATATACTTGGTAGAACTCCATTACGGTTACTCCATGTCGGTCCATGTGGTCTAGTGGCAAGAGCTTTGTCCTAGCGATCTGGAGACCCGGGTTCAATTCCCGGCAAGGTCAGATTTTTTCAATTGAAAAAAAAGAGATCTTGGGCTGGGTGTATGTTATTTATCGTTGATTTTGTGCACAACTGATTTATTACTTATCATCGAGTTAATCTCGTATGACTTTCACAATTAAGAATATTTGGCGCATTGGCGTAAGCTGTAATGCCAAATATTTTTTTAAAAATTAAAAAAAAAAAAATTATAATACGGTGAAGAAATATCAATATATTTTAATTCTAAAGAAATTATTTTATATTTTGTTGATGTTAACACGCTGTTTTTTGCTAAAGATCGCATTAAATAATGAAATGAGAAATGATCATTTGCCAATTGCTACTCCATTCACTTCGGTGAGAGAAAAGAAAGAAGAGAAGAGACGGCTAGTGGCACGTCCATAAAATATTTCGAAAAGAAATTGATTTGATAGCTTTAACCTCAGTTTTACAATTTAAATTATGTAAGCACAAAAACTATTTCCTTTTTTCAACATGCCACACCTAGCGTGACACACAAAACGACTGTCTTTTCACCGAAAGTTGACAAGTGATTTATCATAGTTTTTGATTTTGAATAATAAATTAGAGTTACAGGGTGACAACTCCGATATAGTATAAAAGCCACACCTCTGTACACCAGTAATGGAAAACCATTCGACGATTTCAACAGAAGTAGGAAGCTTTTAAGGCTTCGCGGCAAACGTTAATTCACGGGCTATGAATGACGTCGTAAACTTGCGGTGCTTTCAGTAGAACAAAAGCACTATTTTTCCCATCTCTCTGTATTTATTAACATTATAGCTTACATCAATGTGTATGGTATTGCATTACTTTTCATAGATTACTTTGTGAACTTATTTTGTAAATAGTAATTTAAGTTATATACAAATTATTTAGGTACGATATTAAACATAATATTAAAACATATTTGTCTTCCATATAACAAATAATTACCATTTATTAATAATAACACTTATTATCATTAATTATTAATTCAAAAACTTGAAATCAATGAATTCAATAATAATAGGTCGGATAAAACCCTACATTTATTTTAGATATTCCTATGATATTATCTGGTCATTAGTATTTGTGATACTAGATTCAAAAATTCCGATAATTATAAACAAACCCACTTAATCCATTGAAACTCGTTAACATAAAATTTTCGGTAATTCATATTTTAATAGCAATTTAAACTAATGATCTACTTTTATTGTTGTATATAAACGATGCAAAATGTTTACTATGCGACAGTTCAAGTACATCCGCGACATAACTCATGGAAAAGTACAAAATTCAAACAATTCTAAATTAATTTGATAACATTGACAATCTTTCAATTCATCGGTCTTAACACTTTTGAAAATATTTATGTGCAACCATCAACTCTATGTGATCGACCGCCCTGGTTATAGGATGGATTGATGAGTGTAGCTTTATTATAATTTCCAATTTCATGAGATTCTAAAAGAATGTGATCGCTATCTTTAGCGTTATGTCAAATTTACCGTGCAAGCTATCTTTAGTTGGCCCAGTAGGGAAAACCTTGTCATCGAAACTCTTATGTCTAGTGATGAAGAGGCTGGTGTGAATTTTCTACTCGTCAATCGATATCAAGAAAAGGCGATCACATGACACAAGTTTCTCTATAGTTTTAAGATATACGAGCTATTCAATATCAAGGCGGACGCATGTATTCGAAGTTTTCTTAAGTACGTGATAAACAACGTCACTTGTTTTTCATTGGATGATATTAGCGAAATGGTCGATCTAGCACGATTTACTTGGGATCAGTCCCATATGTCACATAGGAGCCGCATTTTGTAACTAATGTGAGCCAATTTACGCGCCAAAATCTTGCGAAAATCGGTTTCTTATCGGAAACACATGTAGTCGACAAGTTCAGGGCAGAATTAAGATATCGTTCAAGAAACCGCTGAAATTTTAAAATGGGTACTAAAAAGTTATCACTCTTTATCATTCATTGTCCATAATATCATTTTTTTAATAATATGTCAGCAAGGTGTACATAAGAAACTTAAAACTGTGGTTCTCACGTAAAATTGTACTGCGGCCGTATTGTAAACATCAGGTCTTACGGAATTGCCTGGTGGCTGCACCAAACTTTTGTTTCTAGTCGTCTTTAAGTTTTGTGAAATGGACCTAAACATGTTTGACAATTTTCTATTGGTAATAATTACATGAACATTTTTTCTAATATCAACATTTACTATGAAGCTGATGATGCCCGCATATGAAGACTACTAGTTTTAAATTATGACACAATCTAGATTGAAAAAATGGGCTTTAATTTTCCTCAGATTTTACTTACGTTTTACGTATGTTTTTCAACCGTGATTAATTAAAATGAAAGAAATTTTTACCCACCGTAATAAATCAATAGTGAGTACCATTCGATTGATTTCAATGATAGAAAAAAATTCTGGTAAGCTTTGATTCATTTTGAATATTTTAAGAACGGATTAGTCAGTCAATAAACTATGAGAAATATGTAATATTATTAATTTATCATCTTAGTTCGCCAATAAATAGGAGAATATAATTATCAGCAGTGGTTATAAATTAAATGTTTCAATTGATTGATATGAATTCAATGCTTAAAATTATTTGATATGAATAGATTAATGTTTTTGCTTAACCATCAATCGACTATTTTGTTTAATATTTCATTCGTTATCAGGCACAATTCAAGATAAAAATCTTATATATAAAACCGAAACGGCGTATGTACATATGTCTGTGCGTCTGTAATTCCCCTTTGCATTGTTGGTCTTTAAGTTGCCATAAAAACGAATATGAAAGAAAATATGTTTGAATTTTTATCGGCGAAGACATTTAGTAAAAATGTAATAAATTAGCCTTCTACTGAACTTTTCCCGGCTTTTATTATTAATAATAATGTTTATTATTTACGTGAAGGTATTATTTGACAACAAATTAGATTTTTCTTTGAATTTGGACATTTTAATGGGCGAGAATGGGGCGGGGCTGTCATCAAATTAAATAAAGTTTGTGATTTTATTTTAACTCTATTTTGGATGTTAGATTTTGTGATATAATTATGTCGAATGATATAACATTAAATAATGATTGGTCGCTTAGTCCGAGCGACGCTGGGTAGCAAATCTAGTATTTTTATAAATCACAAACCTGGTGCGGCTCTGCTTAGCGAAATTCAATTTTACAAAAATCGAGGTTCAGTTATTGACGCTTGGCAATGTGTTTATGTAGGGGCTGAAAACGGTCACAATTTCTATTACAAAATCAAATGAAATTATTTCCTCCGAGGGCTTTTAGCCAAAAAGTTTACACATTGATGGAAACAACTTCGGAACCATTTTTGTATATTTTTTTGAAGTTGTTATAACAATTTATATACAGCTACTTTTTTCCGTTTGACATTTTGGTTCTCTCGAGTTGGGTAAATCTAAATAAAATATATCTTAACCTTCGCGTTGTAAACGGTTTTTTAAAATTTGTTTTCAAGCTTATGGCTATTGCACCATACCTCCAAAATTGTTTACTTCTTCTTAATGAAAAACATTGTCATCGTTACTCTACTGAAGTCATTATAATATGGATAATCATTGACAGCTTTTGAGCTAAATTTAATCTATTCGTCTTTACCGTTCAAACGCCACGGCGTGCAGGCACGCAAACGCCACTACGAGTTTATTTATAAATAAATATCATATTTACATATAATACGGTAAGAAAAATAGCAATGTATATTTCTACATAAATTATTTTATATATTTGTATATATGTACTCTCTGCTCAACCATCCTAACCCCACATGGGAGAAAGGTTTAAATAAGTTATTGATCTGGTGTAATCTTGAAGTGAACTTTAATCTGGGTATTTTTGGGTTATTTTTATTGTGTGAACCAACTCAAAATCCGCAAGGTGACACCTGTCTAGCCTAGGTATATAAGCTATCTAATATACGTTTAAAACATAGTTCTGACGAAGGCGTAGGCCGAAATAGCTATCAACAAATATATAAAATAATTTATGTAGAACTACATTGTTATTTTTTTTACCGTATTATAATGGAGTTCTACCAAGTAAATGCCTACTCAATCAATAAATCATATTTGCAAATTAAACCTAATGCAGACACATTTTTCGGCATGTTTAGCCATTTTTATTTTATTTCAGATTAAGCTAACTGTAATATAAAATTTTATATTAAAATGAACTTCCACAAAGTTACCGCCGAAACCATCGAAAATATTAAGCTAACTGTTTTCACTGGGGCTTGCACCTTACTATCGTAAATACGCCTTGATTTTTGTTTAATTTTACACTTTTCATTGAAAACCAAAAATAAGTCGGGTATAAAATGATTTTCGGGTATGTTAGGTGGCATTTTCATGGAAAAATCGATGGTTGAAAATGGTGGCCTGTGGCAAAAATCCATGGGATTGGCTTAGCGCTTAAAGGAT
The DNA here is from genome assembly GCA_028554975.1 of Himalopsyche kuldschensis. Classification (NCBI taxonomy): domain Eukaryota; kingdom Metazoa; phylum Arthropoda; class Insecta; order Trichoptera; family Rhyacophilidae; genus Himalopsyche; species Himalopsyche kuldschensis. Next base: position 4,591,116 of record JAHFWI010000030.1, on the reverse strand, counting down.
TAAAGCTTTAAAAGTGGCTTAGGAAGGTTGAGAGCTACATTGGGGCATCCGCAGAATACGTACAATGAGACTTTTTACTTAAAATATGGCGTTCAGGCAATTAAAGGTAGCAACAATTTCACAGAAAGAAATACATGCTTATAATTCATTGCTTAAAAAATTCACCCACGATTTACTCTCATTATCGAATTTTGATTCAACTTCTGTCTGAAAAAGCCCAGATATCAAAACTAGTATGTTAGATAGTTGATTGTTATCACAAAAAAATATTATTAGAATGGCGTCTGTAAATACTTCATTTATACTGAAAGCCAATGAAAAAAAAAAGAATTAAATACGTCGTGTAATCTAACTACCACGATATTGTAGTACATGCTGTGATCGATGAGTCGAGTTGATATCTCAATTTTAAATTGTATACAAAACAGTTTGCATGTAATATTGCATTTAGATTAATGTAGTATTACCATATTTTGGAACTAAAATTTTTTACTGTTCGTTCTTTGTATTTAAAACCGATCCAGAATGAAAGTTGGGTATTAATGTTTCATATTTATGACGGATTCGACGTTCAATGGATATTTTGCGGTCGTAAATTTTCGATATCAAATAGAAGTTTTATTACCATTTTAATACCAAAATGTATTTCATTTTGACGGTGAGAAATGGCAACCCCGTTCAAAACCATTGATTATAATATTTGGATAAACATAATCGTAAACCAAGAATATACAACTTAAAAGTTATAAATCGTAAACTTTGATGGGTATATTTATTTTCATAAATTGACTACCTTTTAAGTTGTTAACTGTCGCTTTTTTATGAAAAGGCATTATCTTTAATAAATTTAACATGTTTTTTTGCTACTTCAACATGTATTCTGGTAAAGATGAGGAACTGTTTCGCGCAATGCAAACATTATAAACTTATACAGTAAAACAAACATACATTCTTCATAGATATTTGTATCCATGTTTCTCTGCATATTAAATGATAAAATAATCCTTTCGATGAGCGAAACTGATCATGATAGTTATCAGAATATTTGTGGTAATTAATACTACTAAAAAATATTTAATTTATTTAAATTAGTAATAACTAGTTAATTATAAAAGTATTTATATGCATCAGGAACGTAGCGAGGTCTTTTGGCGCCTAAGGCAATGAGTAGATTTTGCATTCCTGGCATCATTTGGTGCCCACTAAGCTCTGCCAGCGCCTCGGCGCCCAGGTCGATCGCCCTATTCGCCATCCCTTTACTACGGCCCTGATAAGAATTTATTTTCCTATTATTACTTTGACTATATTTCAACATAAAATCGTTTGATTGAATGCAACGATATTCAACGTTAATTATGCTGAGTTGCAATGTTTTTTTTATTTAGGTATTTTTCCAAAATTATGACGTTGTCAGCTCATTTCGTTGTATTAAATTAGTGACACGGTACTTATGTACTTCATCACACGCTTACAGAAAATATTGCATACAAATTTATACGTCATTAATGTAATACATATTAAAATTAATTTATTCAAAGATAAAGCGACTATAGAATCGTAAAGTTTGCGAATAAATTAACATAATTCCACACACCTTGGAAGCCGATAAGAATACTATTTAGACAGTGATTTATACAATCGTCTAACAAAGAAACTTACCTGTAACAGATATGCAAAGCACAAATATTATTCCAATGCTAATTGATATGACGTTAAGAAAATCACAAAATACGTTTAATAACACAATATTTATATTTTTTATGATATGCATTAATTTTTTGATTTTTGTTTCCTTTGTTTGGAGAAATTTATTTGGTCTCGTTAAATTATTTTTCGGAATCTTTAACCGTTGGACTGGAAGAGTATTTTTTCCCACTTTGCACCTGAAATTATGAAAATTTTCCCCATTTGTTAATTGTACACACCTACATATTGGATTTCGTACATTGTTAATAATCAGTGTTACCAAGTTGGTTTTTAATTTAGTAGCTTCAATTGCATAGAGGTCTACAACATTAAAACTATACTCTATTTTGCTTTATTTGACTTTGATTTATTTACATACTTGTATTATTAATTGTTTGTCATACCTTTTAAGTCTTGCATAAATTTTGCACTATTTTTTATGAGGTTAATTTTATGATTGTGTTTTTTTAAATAAATTAAAAATAACAAATACTTTCAGATATAGTTTGCTTTATATCGATTTGAGGGAGTATGAGGCCCTTAGGCGAAATAGCGTCAAAGTTATTCCCGCTTCTTTCGTATCTGAGCCAAAATTTACATTCCCCTACCATGGTTGCTGAGAGACGCGCGTGATAGCGGTGTAGTGGCGAGCAATCCATGGTAATGCCAGTTCAAGAAGTAAACTTGTTTTGTGTTCGTTTATGTGAATATAAAGTTTACTTTCCCACGTACTATTCGCAAAGTCATATTATATACATCGTATGCGTTCGTACTAAGAAACAATTCCAAGAAATCATTTTTGTGATGCGTGAACACGTATTGAGTTTATACGTACATATGCCTTTATGGAAACATCCTCTCTCTATTTTCAGTTATTTTGTTCCACGTCTGGAATTTCAGCTGACAGTTTAACACGAGTGCTAAAACTGCTCCTAACTAGGTACCGTGACTTACATATAAAAAAAAGTTCAAAACTTTTGGCTTTGCTGCGCGGAATGAAAAGATATAAAGCAAGATTCACTTGTATGATAACTTACTGAAAATTGATGTGGGTCTCTACATTGCTGACTTATCAAATATTTATCCAAAACCATTTTTTAACCATGCCCGCCCCGCGCCTAAATTGGAGCATATGGACTCCTCACGGAGTTTATCTCAACATATGTTTTTCTACGAGAACTGCTTGTTACTAAGTTGCTCAACTTTTCTTTTTCGAAGAGAGTAGGGATGGAAAGGATACTAGGGACAGGACTAGTGATTAGCTTATCGCTGTCATGCGTCACTCTTTGGGATCGGAAAGGTGGAGAAGGGATTTTTAACAACACAAATACCCATTGCCTCTGAGCAGAATCGATTTATCGTCTGAAAAAATCTGCGCATACTGGGGATCGAGCCCGGGTGGTCCGACACGGTAGCCAACGAAGTTAACCACTGCACCACGGACCGGGCTAAGCAATTAGGCAGGTAAAAATTAAGTATGCGCAAAATCCATATTGTGTATGTCTTTAATGTAATTAGGATACAAAATAATATTAATTCTTAAAATTAATATCAATCAAGTAAGTGTTTTTTTACCATAGTGGCAAAAACCATTCTTTACTAACACGCGTCTACAAGCATTTTACAGAATACAACAGTCAAATTCATTACGGGCTGGATGAAAAATAAATTGTTATTCATACTCAACTCGAATATATGTTACGAATTTAATTAGACACATTTTCTTTTACCTACATTTTCTACATGTATTATGTTAAGATCAAAACCTGGTTCGTCCATCGTTAGCATTTCAAACTGATATTTTTGGTAGTAGCACACAACAATTTATTTCATTTATTTGCGTTATTAAAATAATGCCTTTCCACCAAAAAATGACAGTCAACATCTAAAAAGAGATAAGAGTTCACAACCATGCCAAAAACACCATCGATCGTCAAAAATCACTTTTGTATCGATATATAATTATGTGTGTAAACTATCATCAAGAAAAAAGGCGTGGTCCGAATGAAAACTTCTCGTGGGCCGGTTACCGGCCCGTTGACCATAGATTGGTGACCGCTTTTTTATAAAATTGATATACTAGATGAAATTAATTGAGCAAATACGCAAAAGGACGTGAAATTTAATTATTAAAGTCACGCATGAAATACGCGTGTCATAAACTTGAGAAGGGATATAATTAAGATTTAAATCTTTATCTCAGTAAGGAAATAATTGAAATTTTTCGTGCGGAGAAGACCTCGTTACTCGTAATAAAAAGACTCGAGATAAATGTCTGCATATAAACATTCTCCTTCGTGTTCCCAACGTATCATTAATCATAGTAAATAAACTGTGCAATAGAATTGTCTTAATTTCTGAATTTAATAAAGCTTTACTATCGTTAAACGTGTTTTAAAGAAATAGCACAATCACAATGTACCATAACCTTTCCCTTACGGTACTGAAAAACAAGTTTGCTCCAGTGATGTGCAGCAATTATACATCATGTAAAGATGGTTTTTATAGTAATTCAAAGGATAAGTATATATGTATAATAGAAATTATAATTACTTGTTAGATTATTTTTAATCCAATGCAATTTTAAGTCGAAATGTAGTATAATTGCAGTTTAATTTCCCGAAAACATGTAAAACTTGATCGAATAATTCAATTCAAACGGAAGCATAAGAGTAACTAACTGCGAATGTCATACGTCATCGAGTGAGTGCGCGCGTATCATTTTCACGACGCTACACGCGAATGCCCATCTCTTTCTACCGCGTGAGATTCGTATGTGATCAAAACAAATGGTTTTGTTCCGCACAAAGAGAGTTAAATGAATAAATGAGAGACTTTTTGGTGTTGGCGTTTTATTGTATTGGTGTAAATTTATTCCAAAATTTAGACCAAATCTCCGCACTAAGACCGATAAGTAGTTATTATTATCAAAGTTATAGTTGTATTCTACCTGTAAATGTATAAGAAAGGAATACCCAACACCTTAGCCAGAATTTATTATATTGATAGACATATTTCAATAATTAGAAGCTATGAGTATTTACTACACATCTGAGTGAAGTAACTGTTAAAAATATAATAGTGTTGTTAAGTTGTTTTCTGTTTTTATTTTTGTCAGTAGTCTAGTTCTCTTTCAAAGAGTATTTGCCCAGATTTTTATTCGACTTAAAATAATGTGCTGTGAGTAGCTAACCCGAACGCCCTTTGAGCCACAATTCGTGTATATAGTTGACAAAACAAATCAGTTGTACCTACCTATTCGTATCATTAAAATCAATTTAATTCCTTCTTTTTTTGCGTACGTGGATTGGTGAACGGCACGAGCCAATCAGCACCGCACATTTGAGCTGAGAATAAGACCATAAGAATATAAGAAAATACATCACTATAAAATTAATACGCATTGACTACAAATCTTAGCTAAGCAACTAATTAGAAAAAAATATCGGTCGATTTGCTCGTACGGTCTCGTTACCGGATGGTTAACACTGATAAGCTTTCGCCCCAATCAAAAGATCGAGTCTCCTAATGTGTACTTTTATAAATTGGCTTTTTTTTCCTTTTATATACAGGCATTTGCAAAAATGCTATTCTTTTAGTAATACCTACTTGCATCATTGCTTCATCTTAAGCTAGTAAATTAAGGACTGACCAATGTTTAAAAAACATTTTATTTCCGTGTATTAGCTATCCGTATTAATTGGGAGCTGAAATACATATAAATTTTATACGGTTATATTATGGTAAAACTTTCGAATATTTGAATCTAATTTTCATTACGAAATCATCTTTGATATCATAAAATTGCTAAATAGAGCAATCGCAATTTATTTCGATGAAAAAAATATCATATTAGTAAATTATAATTTGTACATATTTGTATGAAATAGAAATTATTCCTTGATGCCATGCTTCAAAACATTACACAAAACTTATATCAAACGACCCCGGGGCTCATGTAAACATTGTTGATCGGAGTAAACTTATTATTAGAAATAATATTATATTTTAGTGAAAATGTTTGAATTCACCGGAAGCATGTTTTCCTAATGAACAGCAATGTAAATATTCATGTGGAACGGAAATACATAATATTTAGAGCGAACGAAAGGATCTAATTGGACTGCACAAAGAAAATATGCAAATAATTTCCTTCCGCAAAGTTTCAGGATAATTTGCCACAGAACATAAAAATAATTATTGTAGAAAGAAAGGTTAAGGCGGCGTCACACGACAGGAGTTTGTTTCGACTAAAACTCCAAGCATTAATTCTGTAATACGTTATTACTAGAGACTCCAATTCGAGTATCGAATACTTGATACTCGAGTATACTTGCAATTACCCGATAGTCGAATATTTTGAAAAATGCTCGAGTAATACACGTTATATATAAAAGAAAGGTTTATTTTCAAATTTATTTGCTTATCTAATAAAAATATATTTTGAGTGTTTAACCGTTACGTTACTCAGTTAAAGTCTTACGCAGGGATTTTACTGCCAGGTAATATTTTTTGAATGGTTTTGCCGTTGACTAGGCTATGCAAGATTTTCTTTTGTTTTTTTGCCCTGATGACTAATCTTTTGAATGAGCAACAGAGTTTTTTCTACTGCGGGAATTATAAAAACAAAACTTTAAAAATTTGAGACGTTTAATTCTTAATTATTTTTGAAATATATGTCTAATAATAAATAAATAGCCTTGTTTATGTATTAATCATCTATGAATATACATAAATTTGAATAAATAATATATATGTACATCTGAAACTACTCGAGTATACTAAAGTACTCGATTATTTTTAAATTACGTGTAATTGGAGTCTCTAGTTATAACTATGAATTTATAATAGTTATTAACCTTATACACACCCGAGACGAGAGGTACTCCACAGTGGTGTTCAATACTCACACACCTGTGACAGTTGATAATACCTCACACCTTTTTCGCATCCTTTCAATAATAATAAAAAAATGAATAAGCTTATTTTCAGTTTCAATATTGATTGTGACACGTGGGAAAGTTTTGATATCAGAAAACTTCAAGAAAGAAGTAAATGATCCTTGAGATTTTTTAAAATTTTCTTAAATACTCTCTTTGTTTCTTTTAAAACTATTTTTTTTGTGTTAACAGTGGAAAATAATTTGTTAAATAAAACATTTAAAATGACTTTGATTATTCCACGTATTGTTATACTAATTGTGACAAGTTTTTCGCATCTTTAAGAGGCATCTCCAAACTATCTTACCATCACAAAGTTTGTTTACGTAAAGAATAACTTATTTAAATAATATTAATAGGCAAAGCACGAGCCATAAATAGTCACACAATACGTGAAATAAGCAAATTTATTTAAAATTTTATATGAAAATGAACTTACCGCCGAATCTATAATATTTTATAATATAAGTATAATATTTTTAGATGACGGCCGGTTTTGCTCAACTTACTCAATTATGCTTGCGATGAGTGAAAACCGTCCCATATCATTATAAAATAATTTTCATTTATTTATATATAACCCATTTCCATTAAGAATTTACAGTTTAGCGGTTAAAAAAAATATTTAACAATTTCACAGCTTCATTAAATCAACATTCGATATAAATAAAAAAAAAATCTTACTTAAAAAACGGCAACACTGTAATATTCTAAAATGTAATCTCATTGAGGATATAAAATAGTAAGGCCTTAAGTTTTACTAAGATACTAAATCAATATGTACATTACTAAGTATGTGAGTGCAAACAGCTTTGCTCATAAATGAGCAACTGTGCGTGTCCATATTTTGCAGCATAAGAAGATAACCATTCTTATTTATTACATAATTATTATGTTTGTTACCAAGTTAAGTTATTGCTGAGAGAAACAGGTTTGAAAAGTATTTTTTTGACTCAAACTTTTTTTGTAAAATGCCATAACCTTTGCTCGAAAATTTTCACCAAAAAGCGACGGAAAAATTTTCAAAGTACTAAGTCAAACTTTCTTGGATCACGGAATTACTTTAACGGCAAAATAGGCCTCACGGAAAATTGTGTAAAGTCTATTTGACTGACAAAAACTTAAGATATTCAGAAAATTTATTAAAATAAAGTAATTACATTACAGCCCGGTTTGTAGTGTATTCATCAACGTCGTTGGTGCGTGACGGACAACCTGGGTTCGAGTGTTCGTACGAGCAGATGTCAGTCGATTTTAAGATTGTGTTCGAAGGCAATGAGTGTTTGTGTTGTTAAATATCCTCTACCACTTCCCACACTTCGATAAAAAAAAGGCGGCACGTATCCTTGTATCTTTACTATCCTTACCCTCGAATAAAAGACAGATTGAGCAATCAAACTGAAAAATATGGATAGCATAATATATCAACGCACTTTATATTATATCAACACATATTTATTTATGTTCTACTGGAAATATAATAGCTTTTTACTTACTAGAAGTGAAACAGTAATAGTGTTTCGTTTCAATTTAATTCATTCAAAATAAACGTTTCATCAGATTGATTAAAGACTTAAACGATGATTTCTAAGGTGAGATTGATTTAATTTGTAAACTGTTTATTTCACGTAGGTTGTACTCGCATACATAAAAAGTGATAAATCGACTGACTGTTCGAATAACCAAGTGAACAAATGAACAAATGTAATTAATGCTTATATTATTAATCAATGTAGCATCCATTTTTTTATATCCCCATCAATTTCACCTTCCATATACATCGTTGAAAATGAAATAATATACACTAGTTAACAGGGTTAACTTATAACAAACATGAAATAAGTTTGGGAGATTGGTTTATTCATGTTTATACGTCAACTGTCATTTCTTTGTGGGAAAGCATAACAAACAACGCTTGTTTATTACAAACCCAATATCGATTTTGACAAATCAAAGTTTCGTTGAAATATTTCAGATTTAGCTGTTAAGAAAACATTTTATTTCCACTTTTACTGTTGAGAACCATTATAAATTATCTTTTTGGAATGAATATTTGAAAACTATTTTTAAAGCTCATTATATTTTGTTCGTTGTTTACATTGAATGTAATTACCGGGGCTGTGGAGTCGGGGCATTTTGGCCGAAGTCGGAGTCGTCGCGGCGTTTTGGCTGGAGTCTCGTACACGGAGTCGGAAATTTTTAAAAGTCTGAACTGCTTATTTTTAGATATAATATGTCAAATTTAGCTATTGGCCGGATTGGTCGAGTTGATATTTAATTGAATACACATAATTAGGAAAATTAGGAACAAAAAGTGACGATATTTATCTTTTTTTAGTCGTCGTCGTGGTTTTGGTAAATGCTGGAGTCGAACTTTTTATTACCGACTCCACAGCCCTGGTTATAACATTTAAAAACGCATTTATTTGTAAAAGGTCTTTTACAATTTAAATGTATATAATCTAATTTCAGTTATTTTTTGCTAATGAATTGATATTTATAGTTTATGAAATTTTATCATATTTTATTTTATGAACTGACTATTTTGATATCTACCGACGCGAAACCGGTCATTAATATTTCAAGAAATTTCTTGGATATTCTCATTTATTGAAATCTTAGAATGTAGTGCAAATATAAAAAAAATATTCTTATTGAATTCCAATAAAATATTTTTCTCGTCCGGCCCCCCAAGTTCTTAAAAAAATTAATCCGACCCGTTTCACAAAAAGTTAAGGGACCTCTGATCTAGAAACATGAAAGGAAAAGTATGCTGACGTAAGATAATTCAAGATTTAATTTTACGAAATGATTACGCTTTTGAAAATAACAGTCAGACAATTTAGCGGTGGTCGATGTTAATAAAATTCAAATTAATATTTAGCAAACTTTGAATAATTGAGATTCTTTATATCACACATTACTAAATATTTAAGAAGGTATTCCTGGAGAAAATTCACTCTCACATGAAAACGGCAAAACTTACATTGAAAGCCTTCAGGTATCCTTAATGTGTAAAAATAGCCGGCTCTGAAACCTTTAACAAGGTTAATTGCAATTGAGAACTATTCAGATACATCCAGAATTGATGAGATTTCTACATGTGCCTTCGTGTAGAATATCAAGCATTCATGTTACGTACGTCTAGGGAACAAATTGTAAATATTGCATGGGAAAATATATTAGAATTCGCAGCATGTCGATACTGAGAAAAATGATTTGCAGGTGTTTGGGTGAAATTCGAAATAGTCAAAAAAAGTTTTCCGTATATCACACACGGTGGGAAAAATACATTTCGTTTGCGCCAGGAGAATTTTCCACTGGACATTTTTCTATGAACAGCAAACGACAAAGTAATTTATTCTATCGATATTTTTTAAGCTACGAAAATCTAATTATAGTGTGTCATTTTTTACCGTCCATTAATAAATTTGTCGAAAAAAAAATGATGACGATGCTATAAATTAATTCTTGTCATGGCCTAAATAAAAACACAGTACAATTTAATTTCCATGACATAAACTATCAACTTGCTTAAATTTTAAATTTTATTCATGAATAAAGTGAAAATAAAAATACACACATAGTGTTTTTATGGCAAAATCTTCATAATCAAATTTTCCAAGTTTTTTAAGACGTATTTTAAACCGAGATCGAAAATGTTTTATAAAAATTACACATTTCTTCTCTATAAACATAAATGGTTATCTTTCATAACATGTAAAATTTTCTCAAAATTTGTTGTAAAATGTCTTTAGACACTTTTAATACAGCCTTGAGTTAATATATGTATCCCAGACGACATGTGAATATGAAGGAAACATGTCAATTGGGATGCAAGACAAAGAGATAAAAAATAAATGTACATAATAAAAGAATCATATTTAGTATACCTACGTATACATATTTATTTTGTGACATGTCTGCTACCAATATGGATTTCTAATGAGGCTTATCTCAACAAAATATTCTCAGCTATTCCTGCGTTTTACTACGATTTTCCTTTTAATATCTCAGAGAGGAACGAAGATATAGAACTAGCACGAGGATAGAACAAGTACATGACTAGAGTTTAGCTTATTGTTCTCACTGCGCCCTGATTTTTAAGATTGGATGGGTTTGAGAGAATATTGTGTTGTTTTCGAACACAAATCAATAAAATGTATGATTTTATTGATTGAGTAGGGATTTACTTGGTAGAACTCCATTATAATACGGTAAGAAAAATAACAATGTATTTTAGTTCTACATAAATTATTTTATATATTTGTTGTTCTGACGAAGGCGTAAGCCGAAATAGCTATCAACAAATATATAAAATAATTTATGTAAAACTAAAATATGTACATTGTTATTTTTCTTACCGTATTAAAATGTATGATGCTTTCCGTACTGGTATTAAGAAATCCAAACTCCACAACTAAAGCCAACGACGTTTGCAAATTGGCTACCGGACTGGAATATTAAGTATATTTGAATCTGTAACTCTACTTATTGCAATTTTTACTGATTAACAACTTCATAATGATATCGTTGATGTTCAGACCTTAACTGTTGTTTTAAGTCTTTTCTTTGATTATGTAGTCAATAAACAATAAATGAAAAATTGTGATGTTATGGTGTAAATTTTGACGTTATATAAAATGGTGACGATAGATTTCTGATTCATCAAAGCTTTATAACATAATAATACAACAGATTAATTACTGTCATATAATAAATAAAAAAAATGTGGTTCAATTATGAATCCAGAAGTCATAATTAGTATAAAAAGACAATGCTAACCTCACGTGCAGAACAGATGTAGAATTTGATAAAATAATAAATATCCCATTACCAGCTGGAAAAAAATTCAAATCACCCGGGCCTTGTTTTATATCGCGAATTTATTTTGCCCACAGAGAAAAAATATATAATTCAAACGCTTCCGTGATAAATTTCGGCAATTTGAGATTGTCATAGATATTATAATTTATGTCTTTATCATATCTCTTTTCTCATTTCAGATAAATCTCAAGAACACATTACGTCTTAAATGTAATATGGATTGCGGTTCTGATATTGTGGATTCGAATTTATTTTTTTGTTTATATGTAATCTTATCTTGCAATCCGTTGCCCACATATTTGACTATAAATTATTCAAATTTGAATCGTTTGAATTTTGTACTTTTCCATGATCTTTGTCGCTAACAATCCCGTGCACTTGAAATGCCTGAAGATGCTGAAAGGCAAAACCCGGGTCGTTAGCGACAAAACTCATGGAAAAGAATTGATATTAAAATTTCATCAAGCGTCTTTAGTTGTATTCTTAGTTATATAAACTATGCATTTAAAATGAATTTGAATTGTGAAACGTTAGTTTTTATAAACATATTTATTTTGAAGCAATAAAAGGCTTGTCACTGAGCGCTTAACGAAGTTGATTCATTGACTATTTAACAGTGAGGTCACGGTTTTAAAATGTTAGTATGACCCTTTAATCGGTTTATATGACTGTAATGTTGTTAGAAATGAATTAGCGCCAGTGTGACCAGCAGGACCAGTGTGGAAACGAACCGTATCAAATATTTTCATGATTTATCAAAATATGTTATGTTTTTCATGTCTGCAATAATTATAAATTGCTGTCTCATCTTTTTTTATTGTGAGTAAAATATATATTTTCTCAACTTTGAAGAAAGTTTTCGCATCGCAATATCGTCTAATTACAAATCAAAAACTTTTCCGTGTAAAATAGATTAGATTATTCAGCGAAGAATTTTCTCTGTAGCATATTTCCCTAGATGGGAAACTTCAATGGGAAAATTAAAATTTTCAGCGGAAGTCAATACCAATAAAGCATAATTAAAACATCATCTGCACCTTTGTAGCCTGTTTTCTTTCAAGAAATACACAGCCTCTTAAACAAAAAAAAATAAATGTAAATTGAATTTTTTATCAATTGCCACGGATTTTGATTTTAAACATGCAATATAAATCTAATAAATAAAAATCAATATTTGTTTGTACGTATTTTATGCGTTGTCATACTGTTCATCCAATTGCGATAAAACTTTGTCAAATCATTGCTTGCACTTGCGCAATGGTTATGGGCATAGTGAAATCAACTTATATTAGGTTTTTTAAATATAAAAATCGATGTTTTTTCATATTTTATGCGCTTACATACCGTTCATTTTGACAACTTATTGAAAAGGTTATAGGCATAGTAAAATTAACTTTCAGTAGGTGACGCGTGTGTCGTACCATAGACAATCAGCAAAAGAAAAACAGCAAACGTTAAACGTTAAACGGCAAATGTCATCGATACCGATCAATGTTAGTGAAATTTAATCGGGTACCGGCTAGTAATATTATATATAAATTCCTCTCAGAAAATCTGCAAAAAGCAATGGATGTTAACAAGTTTTATTTTTCACATTGATATATGGTTTTTGTAGCGTTTCATTTGATGATGATTGGTTTTAAAGAAGTCATTCTAAGTATGTGTCGTTTTTATAATCCACATAGTAAACTTTTGAAGGCATTGACACATAGTGAAAGCAATCAACTTATTCAAATAAAATGTATGTTTATTGGTATTGGCTTTAAGCTGAATATCGGAACCGACTTTTCAATTACTAATAAAAAATATCCCTTGTATTCATTTACTCTTTTTAGAAACAGGACGACAATACGATTTTTTTAAGTAGTATTTTTTCCCAAAGCGTATAGAATTTTCATGGTGTATGTCTCAACAGAAGTCTTTTTTACAAAATCTGCTTTTCACTCAGTTACTGAGCTTCACTTTTAGTAGAGAATAATGAAAAGGAATACGACGGGACTAGTAATTTAGTAATCGCTCTCGATACGTCCCGTTTTAAGGATCGAATGATTCAATGAAAAAAAAGGAATCTGACCTGACAGGGATTTGAGCCCGTGCGTTCTGCAACGACTTTGACACTCGAACACTTACTCGACAAGACAATAAGAGTTTGAAGGTAGCTACTTAATGATTTTACGAGTTATTCATTATTAATTAAAATGGGAAATCATCGAAATATACTCAATTGTTGTTTTGGGGATACCAATTCTTTACAACTACTGTCTTGCTGATGTCTTTATCATTCTCATTAAAATAAGTCCAGCTTTCCAAAACTTTGCCATTAGAATAACGCATTATTTGATTTGATTCATTAAAGTTTTCAAAGAGTAGAATTTTGTGAAATGACTGATATAATAAAAAATTGTTGAATAAACAAACATGTGAAAATATTTTATTTTGTCAGCTTGCATATCTTTTGTCATCTATCATTAATCTCGCGGCATTTTCTATTTGTATAGTTTAATGAAAATTGATTGACACTATCGGTTCCGTTGCGAGGATAAAAAAATTACGTGTCTGATATTCTACCGGATATCATAATTTAAAATAAACAAAAGAAGCTTCGCTTTGCGGAAAACTGAAAACGGAGCACGTCACTTCCGTTGTTCTTTTTTATTCAAATGAAAACATGAAAATACAAGACACATTCTTTGTTATTCGTTTATTTCCTTTTTTTAAGAAAACCGCTGAAATTTGAACATCTCAATAGTACTTCCTTATTTAGATTGTTCGGCGTGTTTGACAAAAAAAATATTGAACACCAACACAATACAAAATTTAATTATTCTATATTTTTTTAGAATGTTATTAGGCATCAAATTTATTTCTAATACACTTTGTAGGATAATTTGTGTGAGGAAAATCATCAAAAAAATTCAATACGTCTTTCAAGTTTACTTTTAAACAAGAAAGAAATACAGTCATGAATTTGGAATACAAACAAAAAGTTCATATGGGTTCTCACTTTTGCTGTCTTATGAATGAATTTCTGCGCGGATTTAGTTTAATGATGTTTGGTGAAATAATAATGTGGAACTCTAATCGTTGGAAATCAATTTATTTAATTTAATTATTGTAGATTTTAATTTTCATATTTTTTGAAAAAAAAATATTCAATTTACTTAAGCAAACTTTGCGATAGTAAGTCCAAATATGCCTCTGAAAGAGACGAAACACGTGTCACAATTAGTAACACAATACGTGGAATAATCAAAGTTATTTTAAATTTTATATTAAAAAAAATATTAACCTAAACTTCCTTACTATTGTCAATATACATTTTGAACGAGCTCCCTAATTTTTACCCATGGTAAACGAATGAAATTGACCCATTGTTAAGGCGTCAATTCACATCTGCCTTTGACACTTCATATACAATGTCAAACACATGAAAAGACTGTTAATTTTAAATTGTATTTGTATATTTAATAAAAAAATACAAATAATATTAGGTAATTCCGGAATTAATGTCGTTTTTTTAATATGAAACTTTGACTCTGACTGACTGTGTTTGGGTCTGTCGCCCAGTAAAGACGTGTGTTATTGTTTTTCTCTTCTCTGTGATTTTTTACCTGTCTTTTAAACAAAAAAAAAACAATTCTACCCCATCTACAAAAAATGGCAGAGACGTGTCTTTCGGAAACACATTTAAGAAGCTGTATGCTGTTTTTGTTCCATTCAAAAAAACTGCAACAGAAGCAACGGAATCCATTTGTGAGATTTACGGTGATGGCGTTCTGTATTCGTAAGGAAGTGCCAACGATGGTTCAGAAAATTTCGCTCGGGCAATCTCGATTTGAAAGATGAGCCTCGAAGTGGACGGCGCAGTCAAGTGGATGAAACAGCCCTGAAGGCGGAAATAGAAGCAGATCCGACAATGACCATTGATAAATTATCCCAGAAGGTCGGGACATCACGATCGAATACTCATCGCTATCTAGAGAAACTGGGGAAAGTTCAAAAAGAAGGCATTTGGGCTCCTCACGCGCTAACTGATCACAACAAAGCGCAGCGTCTCAACATATGCAAAATACTGCAAGAAAATCAACGTTTTTCCCCGTTTCTCCATGACCTTATCACCGGAGACGAAAAATGGGTCTTGTATCACGACATTAAAAAAAAACAATCGTTAAATCGTGGTCAAACACCAATTATAACCCCAAAGCCAGGATTACATCCTCAGAAAGCCCTATTGTGTGTGTGTTGTGGGATTCGAAAAGCGTGATTTATTATGAAGTGTTAAAACAAGGACAAACTGTATCTGCAGCTTTCTATTGTGATCAGATGAACAAGTTAAACACAAAGTTACAAGAAATTAGACCCGCTCTTATGAATAGAAGGAATGTTATTCTTCAAAACTGTAAAAAACGACATTAATTCCAGGATTACCTAATATAAAGTGAGCGGTAGTATATACTAGTTTATCATACAACAATATGAAATATGTGAATAAATCTTTTCGAGTTATATGGGCGTTCCAAAATTAAAATATAAACAATGGGTACAAACTTGCTTGACAAGGGAGTTGAAGATTGATTTAACTGCGTCGTTAACATGTCATTTGACACTTCCTTTTTTCTATGCGTCTTTATTTTATGTTGTATGTGTTTTCATCGTCGTATTTTTCGTATGGTCTGTGGTGCAGGTCAACGTCGTTAACTTCGTTGGTGTTTGAGTCCCAGAACAGGCAGCATTTTTAAAGTCAATTTATCGATTCTATATGAAAACATGGGTGTGTGTTGTCTAAACATTCCTTTCGACCAACCCGATCCTAAAAGCGGGGTGAAAACCTTACCAAACTAGCCTTGTCATATCTCCACTCTCATCAGAACTATAGAGGTTGAGCGACTGTCTAGCAAACAGTTCTCGTAAGAAACTTTTAGATACTATAAAGATATATGCTCCACGTTGCGGACAGATATTAATTTTAAAAAAATATATAAATATTACAGGAACGCTTAGAACCCTGGGTAGGGAAACTTTTGGGAGTCTTTGTTAATTGTGGGTATATTATGATAAAAGTGTTAAAATATTTCGAATAAAAGAAAGCTTCAGTGGTATGTATAATCATACTAAATAGTAACACCCAGCCAGTATATTTTAAGCTAATGCACTAAATTATCGTTGTTATTTTAACCCAACTCTATTTTTGTACAAAGATTATATTCCAGCATTCCAGCAAAAAAATTAGAGGTAGATTTCAGCACTTTAAGCATTACATGTTAGTCCTAGGAATAACCTTTTTTAACACATTGGCTACGGGGAAGCGTCAAACGGATCGTCTTTATGTTTTAATTTTTCCCGTAGCCAGTAAAATTTTCAAAATTTTCCATGTTTAAAATAAACAAATGATCACAATATTTTTCATTACAATTTAATTAGCCAAAAAACCATTTGCTCAATAAATAAAATAAAATATTTACCTTTGTATTGCGCCATGTAAAAAGTAAGTAATATTGTGGTTTACAAAAACGGAGATCACACAAGCTTGAAAAAAGTAGTGAAAGGTTGAAAAAAGGTTAACGATCAAACATATTGTCAACAGTGGCTAATTGTAAATGTGGTTCGTTACTGTTAGCTATTTTTCTCGAGGGATACCATCCTGTTTCTCTACAGAATTAATTACTGAGCGCTATATTATGACAGTAAATAATATACAGATAAGCTTGATGTAAATTACAAAAGCATTCATACATAAAGCAAAATTTGATATCATATTTATCTAGCTAGATTTATTTTAATATTTAACTAAATGAATGGTTGTGCCTAGATATGAAAAGATAATCTCTGTTCATATAAAAAAAGTAGCTCATAACGCTGAACATAATATTTAATTAAAGATCAAACATGTTTTTTTAACATTGGAATTAGTAATTTTGTCGTTACTTATAAATTATTACTTTAATCAAATTCGCTTGGTTTGCTGGTTAGGAATTTTATCTAACAGTGTTTATTCTGGAATATTGTGTTAAAAATTTTGAGAACAAGTTTTTATTATTCAGTTAAGATATAAATAAAAAATAATTCATCGACGAGGGTACCATGATTAATTGATATCTTTTCTTTATGTAAGCGCAGCATTAAAATATATATTTTACAATTAATCTGAAAAAAGTTACTTCCTAGTCGATGTCGCTATTACTAAGCGGTACTTTTAAAGTAACCTTAAAGTTACTTAACTGTAAAATGTTGGAAGAAAGACATTATTTTAAATAAACAAAACAATTTCAATGTATTGCTTTCACATATATTCTAGTAAAAAACAGGACCTGTCTCGCTCATCACAAACATTATCGATTGTTAAATTTGATTAAAAAGTTTAATGTGAAAATTAGTAATGCCAACTTGAATAGTAAAAGTGAATAAACTGCAGCTTGTTTAGACGGAATAAATTCTAATTTTGTAATGTTATTAAATGATTTTTGTTAAAAATATTTTCCATATTTGATATAAGTTTAGTAATGCAATATTATAAGATTTGATTGGAGTATTTATAGTGAGAAAATCTGGTAAGATTTCCCTGCAGATGTGTCAAAGTTAATGCCATTATCCATTCGATGTCTCGAAAGTGATATAATAATGTGGCCTTATAAAGAAAGACGTTCTATCCGCCAGGGACTAGAACCAGTTTCCCGAGTTTATTGAGAAAATCTTTATAAATCCATACCGTCTAGCAGACTACGCTTTTAGCTACCTTGGAAATATAATGAGAAAAAATACAAGGTAATCGATGATTGAAACTTTGATCCTTTTGAAATTATCTATCTTAATAATTTCAACCGATTTTACATTATTTTATTGTAAAATATTATCACGGTTTTTGTTTTTTTTCAATATTAACAAAAAAACATTCATTCAAATTTTCGACTGAAATGCTGGAAGGAATTTCAATATCAAATTCAAACGATTCAAACAATATAACATGACGTCAATGCAAAAAAAAACAATTTCGTAAATTATAACTTTAGAGAAAACTCAAGTCATATTTTATTTATTTGTTATTATTAATAAAGACATGATACATTAATTTGTGTTATTATATTTCTTATACAGTCGATGATTTTTTTCCCATCGTTCTTTTTTTTCGTCGCAGTAAAAACTTGATTGAATTGACATTTACTTGGCGGAACTCCATAATAAAACGGTGAAAAATAGCAATGTATTTAAGTTCTACAAAAATTATACGATAAATAGCTGATTGCTATTTTGGCTTACACCCTCGTCAGAACTTTCATTAAAAATGAGCAAAATGTATGAGTTTTTTCAATTATTTTCTTTTAAAGTGTTTGAGTCTCAATGAATTTATTTATTACACTATTTATTTTTACTACAGTAGTTTTCGTTAACCCTCAATGTAATACTTCAAATGAAGGTTTGCTGCAAGACTGATTTCAAAGAATTTGCACTCAACTATTGATTGCTTGTAAAATTGCCTGAAATTCCTGTTGTTCACAAGCGATTTTTTTCAATCTCCCAACATCTACACGCTCCAGCGAATACACGGCGTTTTTCGTATTGTATGAAATCAAATTGCTTTGGAGACGGCGCATGCATGCATCACAGAGTTTGACCAAGCCAATTTTCCACGCACCGTTGTTGTAATAAAAATACCACCGGACCGTTTCCCTTCCCACTTCCCACTTCACTTGCATATTCCAATTTTTTCGGCTTGGAATATGCTCATCATCCGAAAAAAGTTCGGGAGAAAAGAGGTGATTTATATTTCTCATTGCAGGCCGCAGGTCGTGCATTACTGCTCTAAGGCAAAGGCTCGCATCATAAATAGTTACACAACCAGTAGTATCAAAAAGTGATATTGATTTTATTTATATATGTATTGAATATCATTTTTTCCTTTCGTGTTTAAAGCTATGCTTATAATAATTGAATGTAGTTAATTTTGAAAATTTTAGTGGCTTTCATGAACTTATTCAACATTTTTACACACTTGCTATTTATTTTAGCAGACGATGTGAATTTTGCATGATGAATGTTTCGGAAATTCCAGTTTGAACTAATAGGAAAACTTGGGAATTTATTTAAAATTTTACACACAGCCAAGGCACAATACTATGATGTTAATAATTATGAATGTTAACGTAGTAAAACAAAAGTTATTATTCGGCACGATGAATATTCATGAGCCAGGTAGATATTATGTATTTCAAAAGCTGATATTTGAACTCTTAATATGGGTCGCAACCTTACCCGAATATTAATAAAATCACACGCAATCCTTTTATCTACTAAATCCCCAAAGGGACTAATTTAATTATGTAAAAAGATGACCGAATAACACAAAAATACTCAAACTTTTTCATTCCCTACCATTAAGCTTTTTTGACATAGTAAAAGTTTGTTATAATTATTTAACTACCGTAGAAAATTTTTTAAAGAAAAATTTTCTCACGGATTTGAATTTTATAGCGGCCAGTTTCATAAATATTTTTTCAGTCGTTTTATGGATATTTTGTTCGATATCATTAATGTAAAGGGTCTTTTATAAGGACGCTTAGTTTTGAAATGTAAATAAAACAAGTTGTTTGTGAGATTTCGACTAAATTTTAATTTCATTTGTAAGTATATTTTACAGCATTAAATATGGAATATAGCATCAAATGTCTGCCAATATCCATTCATTATAAAATGGGCCATGTCGCTAAAGTTGACTTTTTTATCAAATTTGGGTAAACTTCCAACTGCTCCAGAACCCAATCAGGCGTTGTCTGTGGTCGTTTACCTGAAGTTCCTTGGTTAGTTGGATTTTATACGGGTGCAGACATAAGGCCCGATTCAAGATTCGCCAAGTTGAAGTCGCAGAAAAGCCAAGTTCTTGTGAACAACGAGAAATAAGCTGCCTTGGGTTTTCCTGTACACTTTCACACACAACAGCAATGTTTTCACCAGATATTGTATTTTGATGACGTACAGGTAGGTGTTGGCCGATTATTTACCAAACTGGTTGACTCAAATTTGGCCACTAAACAATGAATAATCTACTCAGCAGGACAAAGTAACATATTTTGAGCGTCGCTATTGGAATACCCTTTACATATGTGATCCTAAATTTCGTCGATATTTTCCAGTTCTTAAAACGGAGCAAAGCGATAGCAATAAGCTAATTATAAATTGTTGTCTTGATCTTTCCTATCCATCTCTATTCTAATAAAACTAATAACACATATTGAATTTATGGAGATCAGGACCGGTTTCAAAAATTCAATGTTCTTAGTACTAAAAGTGTGCTATTATTTTTATTTTAATGCCATTCCACTAAGTAATTACAGTTAATACAGCAAAATTCTCTTTAAAAAAAAGAGAGTTTTGATAAGAGAGATGGAAAATATTTTTAAAAAATGCACTATTGAATTACTTTTATCAATCATTATTTATTTTAAGAACCACACAATATGTTTAAAGTTTAGAATTGTAATCGTCATATTACTGATCTTTTTGCGCTTTTTACGAGAAACGGGGATACATGGAAAAAGGCTTTAAGAACCACTGCCGTGAAGTGTAAGCAACACGCGAACCCAAAATAAAAGTGGAAAATACTGACCATAAATAAGTTCATTTAGATTGAATTGTCCAATATATACGATAGTTTTGCATTCCAAAAGAAAAAATACTGCGATTTAAATACGGAAGAAACCAAATAATAAAAGCATGGATTTAGATTTAAAACATTTATTTTGAAATAAAAATTTCTTTGTTTATTTTAAATTCAGAATATCAAAAAACATATTAATGTTCGCTTGGGTGGCCTAGATAAAAATAATCATTTGATTTATCAAGAAAAGAGAAAATAAAATCGTAAATTGATATCGCAATGGAAAGGTAAGATTGAATATTAATTGGAAGGTATGGTAAATGTGCCGTATTTTTACGTCGCGCGCATAAAGCTTTTGTATGTAATCTTCATAAAAATTCATCAGCTTTCTGAGTTTAGATTGGAATATAAACCAGTTGTTGCATACATTAACTGAATCCGTATTCAGAGAATCATTCACGAATCACTCATTTGAATATCAGCTATTATTGGAGTTTAAAATAAAGGATGGATATAATATTATTTATCGTCTACACCAGCTAATTTCTAACAGAAGTCATTTGTTAGGACAAATTAAATACTAATAGCATTTGGTTTTCCGCACACATGAAAAGCGAACAAAAATAATGATCTACATATTTAATTACGTGTTTGAATCGCGGTACCGACATTTTTATAAATGGTTTTTTCAATAAGATTTATAGATTTTAATTCGAAGGTATATGTGTATGCTGTTGTATCTTAGATCCCCTCCAACACATTGATAAACATGTGGATAGCTCTCTCTTCAAAAAGAGAGTCAAGCAATTGAGTAACAGGCAGAAAAGATTATATTTAGAATTAGATAAACTCGATTAAGAGTCCGTACAATTAAAATAAAGTGTTAATTTGCCATATTCAACGACAATGATCTGTTTTATTTTATTCGTACGAATAAAAAAATGCAAATATAACGATATCGTAAAACTCCATTAGGGCCGTAAAAAATCTTTTAATGGGCCACATGTATGACTTGGCCAAAAAGCCTAAATTAAAGAGGCTTAATTTGAAATTAAAGAGGTTTTAATTCGATTACTTAAAGGTATAATTTGGAAAGAAAAAAGAACTACGCATTGAAATATTATTTTGTTCTTCTATAATTTATGAATTTGTGTTCGAAGACATATATGTCCAAAAACATATATTCTTACATAGCAGGATCAAAAATGGAGGCAAAGTTAGTAGAGACTGTTTTTATATCTACTATTATTGTCTCTTCACCATAATTACATTCTTAACCTATTTTAAAATTGAGAGGTGTACAGATTGAATGCAACCAATTTTCATAAAAACCGTCATCTCTTGGTATCCCCTATTTTTACAACACATGCTACTAATTTGAAGCGATCAAAACTGAAAAGAATAATAATGACTGAATTGCAATAAGTTTTTTGATTTTATTAAATTATTCAGCCTCTTTTACGAGGAATGGAATAATGACACTGTCGTGAAAAAGCAAATGAGAAATGATAATATAGATTTTCCTTGAAGAGATTGCATTACCCAACCCATGAAGGTATATGCCTCCCTATCTCTGGGGCACGGTGCTTAATATGCAGCCTTCTTTCAAGCACATACAGGAGGTTTATAAAATGCATTATACCGAATAAATTTGATATTATTTTCAAAACTATTAAATTCAATCTGCTTTATTACCTTAAGAGTCACGTATTTCAATTGTCTTAAATCAACAATTGCAGACTCGGAATTGCAATGTCCTCTGCTCTCGATTTGGGTTTTATTAATAGATATTTGTTTGTTTTTTATTTTACAAATATTTAAAATAAGCTACTTAATTTGACAGTAAAAACAATAAACAACAATCGCGAATTTCCGTAATGTGCTAGCATTTTTCTAGTGCAATTGAAATAAGATATAATTAATTATTTTTCTGACAATGACATGACTAAAATATTTATCTTTATATTATGATACTAATATTTATTTAAAAGTATTAAAACGAATCTTTTAAGACCATATCAAACAAGGACCGATTACTGTAAAAGTAATAAAGTTTAAGCAAACCTGTTCTATTTTATTTACGAATTCAAAATATTCAGATAAAGTTAAATTGAATTGTATATGAATGTCATAGGTACTTTTATATATGCTACATCTTATAAAGCTAATATTTTTGATCTATAGAGTATTTATGCTTATATACATTTTTGTTCCCAATGTGGATCCTATGAATTCTGTGTAACATATGGATAATTATTTATTTATTTAAGGAAAAGCAAATCATGGAATTACAGCTGACGCCAATGCGCCATGCATTTGACAAAATATAAATACATGCATTTATATACATATACATACATGTAAATATATAATAAAAATCACAAATTAAAAATAAGATGAAAACTACAATAGTCACAAAAAAACAGAGAGGAAAAATTATTATTAACATCACATTAGAAATTTTCAAAGCAGTCAACCGAGTGAGTTCCGTAAAAATCAACTATAATACATAAAAAAACAGTACTCGTCTGAACTCACTCACGTCCATGTGAAAAATGTCGACAACCGAAGCAATTTCGTTAAAAATCACTAAAGCTCTTCCCAGTGGCATCCCCATTGGCAAACTGGTTCTACTCTTTGGAACAAAAACAACTCATGTTCACGATTCTTAAAAAAATTATCAGGGACATTCAATTTAACATTCTCAAGAATGGTGGAATTCTCATTTTGGCCTCGGATAAATCGAAAGAAATATGTGGCAAGGTGCATTTCTCTTCGAGTATTCAAACTATTAAACGTGAGCATGCCTAAAAAAAAATCGGTTGGATAATGCCAATGGGTAGTATCCGTATGTCCTCAAATAGAGAATTCTCAAAAACTTCTTCTGAACCCTCTCCACCATAAGAACATATTTCGCACTTCTTGGAGCCCAAACAATCGATCCACTCTCAAGCCGGCTTAAGTATCAAAATTTTTACTCCTGTAAAGTCCTTGGTAGTACGGAGGATAAAGCCCAACATTTGCAATGCTTTGTTCCAAGTAGTCTTAATGTGATTATTGAATGTAAGTTTGCTCTCAAATTGTACGCCAAGATCTTTAACTGATGAAATCCGCGAGAGAATTCGGCCATTCATTGAATACCGACAAAATAATCCTCGTGATCCCCTTTTAATGAAACTCATAACAAAATATGTTTTGTGCGAAATGTCTTATAGCTCAATTGCTCAACCTCATGTACGAAAGGAGTAAGTGTAGAAAAACTTGACTAGTATAGGATTTGTTAGCTTAAACTGTTGCCCCGTGCTGACATCGGATGGGCAGGAATGAATTTTAGATATCAAGGATATTCATCTATCACTTCGAAGAGAAATCAATCAAAAAAAATGCACTTACAAGGATTCGAATCGATCAGGACTGTAACCGAAGCCGACAACGTTAGCCACTATACCAAGGACCCGACACTCACATTCATTACAACATATATTACTCATATATTTCATGTTTTCTCTAGAAAACATTGCCCACGTCAAGTGTTGATAAAATAGTCATTACAGCCCTAAACTACTATGACACATTTTACTAGGCAAGGAAGTTGTAAGGCTTCTATCTATTAATAAAATAATTGAAAACCAAGTCACCATATGAAACGCGATCGAAGCGAAATTTGAGCGCGAGATTAGAGTCTAATTATTTTTAAGGCCAGTAAATAACAAAAATTCACCGTTTCAGACACATATATGATAATACAATTTTAATTTATTTATTCCTAACATATTCTTGCTTTTACAAATATTTAAGTATTCTCATAAAAATAATATCAGAATTTACCTGATTTAACTGATAGTACTTTATTGACCGAATGCAAGTCGTTCGCCATTGCAGTTTCATGATAACCAAAATTACACATTTTTTTTTTAGTAAGATCAGGGCCGGTTTCGCTCATCGCTAGCATTGCCAACTGATAATAAAACAAAAATACAAAAATAAAATATTATTTATACAAAAGCTATGCAAGTCTAATAAAGGTATGATAAACAATTGGTAATACAAATAATTCAAAGTAAAACAAAAAAATTCAACATTATTAATATCAAATATAAATATGTAAACTTATAAATGTAGAACTTAATTACGTTTATTTAACTTTGAATTATTTTCATATTTGTTTTACCAATTTCATGTCACACCTTAAGTCTTGCTTAGCTTTTGCATAAATGATTTTTGATTTAAAAACAGTTGATAATGGTAGTGATGAGCGAAACCAGTCATGATCTTAATAAATGTTAAGTGAAATGAATTATAACTTTTATTAAAAATAGTTATAAATGTGTTATAACTTTTGATTATATTTTTTAATGCCAGTCCATCAAGTTAACAACAGTTTCATGAATTGATTTTTCTATCTAGTTACGAATGATGACTGAAATTTTATTTCTAGACTTATCCTTCTATAATAAACTTCTTCGAAAAAGGGAGTTACAGATCTCATGGAACAACTGCCGTTGTAATACTTTTCATCACTAAAAGTCAAAATTCTCCACTCTGTCTGACCATTTTAATATGATGATGGCTTTACATGGCATAGGCATAGGCTTAAATAAGTAAATCAATCTATCTTAATCATTAATGATGAATCGATACTGAAACAATATTACGAGTTTGGAGCAAAATGTTTTCACATTATTATACTGGAGTTATATCCATTCAGATAATATTTAAATCAGCACGCTTGCAAGCTAAATAAATCATTCTGTACGTACAACAGGAATATGAGTAAAATGCAAATTAAATAAATAGATGGAAATCTTCACACTCCTTCTACCTCTATTCCTTTTATTCTCTATGGCAGGGTGAATGTCATACGTTTTTGAAATGATGTTTTATTCAAGGGAAAATCAAATACGGAGCAACAAAATGAGAATTTTTCACCTGAATTTGAAAGAAGGTATAAAATATAATAATTACGCAAAAGCGACATGAAGAAACGCAAACGGAAATGAAAATTTCTATTTGAATACAGACCTCGGGGTACAATATTTAAAATCTGTCGAATAGGAATACATATTTATTAACTCTGCCGTCGAAATGGGGCAGTTATGATTTTCATTACGAAAAGATTTATAGAAATATAAAAAAGACGAGATTGGAAAAAAATGAGAATTGTTTAATGAATTGAAAATACTGAGTATCGGCTTCTCATATATAATATTATAACAACATATTATATTTGTCCTGACTTTCCATTTTATCTGTAACGCATCGTATACTTTCTTATCTCTGTTTACATGTGCATTGAGTGAATATTGACACGTGGCACACTAGTCATATATTATCCACATACAATTGGGTAATTTCGTGTGACACAAATCATGGGATATCAAAGTTATTGGCCTTAGACTGAGTGCCAGCCAGTCTTACCGATAAGAATAAATACTAACATTGTATATGAGATAAAGGTACTCAAAATCGTAAACTGTAATAATCAATGATAACGTTAATCTATAAATGAGGCTTGAGAGCTAGGCTTTAAATTTTTGACTGCCCGGCATTTTTTAGATGAATTTATACAAAGCTGATAAAAAAAGCATGTGGCAAACTCACATATGTTGTAAAAATCATGTTCGCCCATTCATCATCAGGTGTTCATTGTTTATTGCAATCAACGACGCCAAGCCAAAATCGCAGCGATCACAAACAATTTATATCATTCACAAAAAAATTATCTCGATCACGAAAATCCATTAATATTAGTTATACATATATGTATACAATTTATACATATGTCTATAATAAATAAATAAAGAACAATATTCAGTTTACTATCTACTAAATATATCACTTTATTTACAGACAATAGCTTCACTAATAGTTTTAAAAAAAAGCTACTGAGTTCCAATTTAGCTGTTATCCAACATATCCAAAAAAATGTTTCCTATAACACACAATTTAGTTAATTTGTGAAATAAAGCCTAACCAATAAATCTCTTTGTAATTAAAATACCCTAACCGGATTTTTGATTGAAGGTTACAAAACACACAACCCTTGTCCAGCCAAAATCTTTTATCTCGCAGATCACGTATGCCAAACGTTTGTGCCTGGTACAAAACCAAGCTGTAGCTGTTGAAGGAATGGTTAGAATACAAAAGATTGGCTGTTCGAAAACAATGTTGAATCAAGTGCTTAAAATGCCTTTGAGCAGTAGGTGCTCCGATAAAAAGGTTAAGTATTCCATTCCGCATGAACGTAATAAAAAGGGCCAATGATACAAAGTTGAGGAGTCAGGCTTAAAAAAAAGAGTTTAGTTTCACGAAGAATTGCGGAATATTCTTGTTAGTTTCATTAATATAACACACCACAGCACAACACTCATGCCTGTCTCTCCAATGTATGTACATATGTTGGGTTACATGTTTCACCACTAAGTTTGAAAGAACCGCTTATTATTGATTAAAGATTAAACATTAAAATATATTATTTTAGATTTGTCACAGGGTAATTCATTCACGAAGGTGATCTCAAAAGATAGATTAACTATGCAAGCATTAATAAAATGTATTTCTCTTCCTTTATAAATACATATGACACTTGGAATCTTAAAGATTCATTGTAATATAACTTTTACGAATACTAAACTTATTACATAGTGCAGAGTAGTCCCTTCATGTGTGTATTCTAACTGCACCGTTTAAATATTCTTTGCAATCACTCATTAATGGTCAACTGGTAATTATTGGTGAAATGGCATAATTTTTAAATAAAAAAGACACTTTTTGTACTAGTAATAATGTGGAGGTAGTGCAAAAAATATTGTATTCATTTAAAAAGACTTTGTTTTAAAATTGGGCTGACATTGACTGCAGTTCATAAAATAAATAAATATCAGTAGTTTACTTTCATTTGAATTTTTTGGGCAAAATTTTGTGCATAGATCTTTTCCGGAAAATTACGCAAACAATCTATTCTTACCTTACTCAAACAGAGTTTTTTAAATTATCCATTGATCCATCTCGTTTGAGGTATGTTAGTTTTTTTTAATATTTATTTTATAAACCCATTCTAGTAATCACAAAAGCTTATATTTCCAATTCTCAGCTTAAAAAGTTATTTTTAGGCACATGACAATTATTTTTATGCAGGAACCATCTCACAATTTCATCAATCTTCGAAGCTTATCTCGATGATTCTATCAAATTTAAGCGTTAAGATAATAATGGTTTTTTTCAGTTTTGTCTTACAACGGCATCAAAAGATGGTAATAAATTTTACAAACTTGGAAAAAATTTACGATGTTTGCCTAATAAATCTAAAAAAAGCTTCAAAGAAAACGTGTAACCCATCGCTACGCCATTGTTTTGACACATCTAACAAAAAATTTTGCTCCTTTTGTAACTGGATTTAACAGTTAAGTCCTCGCAAGAGGTATATAAGAAGATGAAAGAGTTTTTAATGCGATATGCTGAAAATAGACTCACCATAGAGATGTTCGAATTTTTTAAATCAATAAAGTCAATCCTCACACGGCACTCTCTACGATAAAGCGGTTTTTTAAAGCGTGTGCTGCAGTTGCAGTCTTTGTGTAAATTATATGTTTCGTAAATCGAATCGTTTCATAATATTATACATACATATGTGCATTCGATGAATATTTATCCGAAACTGTACGTTCCTTTACTTTTCATAAATTAAATCATAAAACATCCCTATCTCGGTGCTGTAGGAGAGTCAACTGTATATTGTAAATAATGATAAATTACAAAGAAATAAAAGGTGAGTTTGAAGAAGATCTAATAATTAGCTTCCAAATATTTTTTTGTTTATGGTAAAGTTGGTTTCACACACATGGGCGAATCTAAAGTGTCCTTTGTTCCTAGTCCACAGCTGCTTAAAAATAAGAAGAAAGGAGAATCCTTACCGCATTGCGGCCGCAGGAGTTATATTACGGTACGTCTGGACGTGATTTCAAATCTTGAAACTTTTTCAAAAGAGTAGTAGTGCTCTCGGGGAATGTTGTTTGCCTCTTACTGTCAAGGAGTATTGTCTTAGAAATGTTGCCAAGCAGGCGAAAGGAAAAGTCTTCATTCTTTTATAATTTGCATATAAATAGGATACGAATTATGGTATTCACCTGATAAAATAAGTACAGTGGGCGTTTTGGATGACATAAAACAAATACATAATATTTTCGACTTATTCAATATAAAAATTATAAATAGGTTATTGCAGTTGGTAAAGTAAGTACTACACCAGCATCTCAATAGTGATTCGGTATCAATCAACTATACGGGCGAGGGAGTTACCGTTAGAACAAAATGGTCGATACTTAAGAAAATAGCTGTGCCGAGAAAAATAACTTTTTATGGATGGAAATGTTGTCCAAAAATTTTTAATACCCTATTCCTTTCATTTCTCTTTTTGAAACTCGATGTTAGATGATTTATTTGAAATCATTTTATGCTATAATTATACTCCATAAGGAGTCATAAAATTCAGATTTGGAAAGAATATAATATAAAAATCAATTGGTTTGACAGTCTAAAATATTTTTTTCTTAACCATACTCGCTCCCAACTTGGACTTGAAAGTAGTGATTGAAAAGATACGAGGACTTATGGCTATCTAATTGCTCTCGCTACGTGACGCTTTTTGAGATCAGAAAGGGTGGGAGGGAATTTTTATAAAATATGTAGGTACATATAGATTTGAAATACACTTTACATAACTATATTTTATAATTTAATAGAAATATTGATACTTAACCATAAGTAACAGCCAGAATTTAAAATCGTGAAATAATAACTAAATTCATAAGGAGACAAGCAGTCAACGATAACATATTTTTGCTGTGCGGAATTTAGCAATTATGTTGAAGAGCCTTGAAATAAAAAGAAATATTTCTTACTACAAAACATTTTTCTATTTATAATGTGCCCAGGAATGTAAATTAACATTTTCTAACAAGTCGTGGACTTCTGAAAAGTAAAAGCGAAGTACTATAATACATTTACTTTTCCTACGTTCACAAGGGATATTACAAAATATTTTATAAAGGGACTTTGAAGTCGGATTATTATTTGCCGAAGACAAAAATAAAAAAGTCATTAAGATTATTAATAAAGATGAGCGTTTCACTGGACACTTTATTACGGAGAAATAAACGAGATAACAGTTATTGTCGAATTGACGCCATTTTTAAGTTTATTCAACGAAGCGATGCCTATCATGTGAAATTTATTTGCAAGGTTTGGATTAAAAAATACTTACTTACTTTATTAAAGAATTTGACATCATTAAAGAAAAAAAAACGTATTATGGTATTTCAATGATTGTCCCTTTTAATGTTTTGAATTTGAGCAAAAAAATCTAATTCCACATACATATATTCTGATAAAGTCAAGTTGTAAAGATCAGTCGATAATGCTCTTGGTGAGACAACACGGTCCCTGTCTTCTTTAGAATATATATAGAATGAGTAATGTGTTTTTTTTTTATAACGTAAGATGAAAAGTTTAAACAAATTGAGTGAATTGGTGTTTGCCTTTTGCCTTTAGGTGTTTCATATTACAGCTTAAGCGGTCGGCTCGGTCGATTGCTAAAATTCTTCGGAAAAGAAAAGCGTTTATTTGCAAGTACATATTGTATCACAAGCTGTACTTTGTAATTAGAAGACACTTACACTTGAAAAGTGGCGACTTTTTTAGCTGCCTCTTATCATGTGTCTACATTTTCTGTGACCACATCAAATCTGTTCAGATAAATACAGGAATACTGAAATAAATTGATTAATTAAATTAGTCTGCCAGATCAAAAATAAAAGTATATGAACTTTTATAGCGGTGAATGATCGTCCGAAATATGTTATGCAATAATTTGGTATATGGTATGAAATATACTATTTTAAGTTAATAATACAAAATAAACAATTTTAAATAAATAAAAAACATATTGATAGCTTCTTCATTTGACTTGTTTATCGTTTCAATATACTTTATTAAAATTCTACATAAATTAGTTTAAATATTTGTTTTAACGAAGTCGGTACAACAAAATACGAACTTTTATAGGCGTGTTTTTGTACGTGGAAGAACAAAATTATGATATATATATTGTTTTATTGTAAATTAATTTCGATAAAGTTACCTCAATATTAATCGGCATGTATTTCGATAAAATAAAAATAGAACGTGAATTATTTAGTTCTTGTAGATATTGTTTCCTAGAATGATTTAAATTAATCGGCATGTATTTTGACAAAATAAAAATAGAACGTGAATTATTTAGTTCTTGTAGATTCTCTAGAATGATTTAATCAAGTTATCGACAGTATCACCATTTCTTCTGCATAAAAAATAAAGCAAATATATCAAGATTTTTCACGGCGCCTTTTATAAGGTATAAATAAATTGATCTTCTTTTTATTACCAATAAAAATCTTGAATTAACGGTTTTATGTGCAGAATTGTATTTTTGTTACGTAATTTACTAATGTGATAAAGTGTTTTTGAAATTGAATATATATTCGTATTAACGTAACATTGTGTTTTAACTGTTTCTTTTCGTATATTAGGGGGACCGGAAAGAAAACCATTATTTTATTTGCTATTATTTGGGTTCAGTCTGCGCCCGTCCACGGTGGAGCAAACACCCTTGTAAGTTTTATTACCCATTGTTGAATTGGTTAGCTTATTTTTTTGAACTTTATTTTTTATTATTATTTAGACAAAAATGCCCGTGCCCGAAACAAACGAACAACGCTTAAGGCATTGTATGCTGTTTTTGTTTGACCAGGGTTTAAATGCCACCAAGGCGGCAAAAGTTATAAACGAATTTTACTCGCAAAATCTAACAGTAAACAGATGTCAAAGTTGGTTTTGGAACTTCAAATCGGACAATAGAAGTTTAAAGAATGACTCTAAATCCAGACGGCCTTCAACATTTGATGACGACCAGCTGAAATCCCTGATTGAGTCGGATCCTCGACTAAGTATCGAAGAATTTTCGCAGAAGCACCAATCTCCATGGTCCACCATACAGGAACATTTAAAACGTATCGGAAAAACAAACAGAATGGGAATTTGGATGCCGCACGAGCTGTCCGCGGTGAACAAAGAGCTGCGGATCCTCATACCGCGAAGATGACCCGAAAAAAACTGAAGGAGCTGAAGTGGAAAGATCTTCCACATCCACCATATTCGCCAGATATAGCTTCTTCGGACTATTATCTGTTCAGGTCCATGGAACATTCCTTAAGGGATAAAAAATTTACAATGTGAAGGAGGTAGAAAGCCACCTTAATGAATATTTCAATTCTAAACAAGTAGATTTTTATAAAAAGGGAATTGAAAAATTGCCAGATAGGTGGGAAACAGTTGTGATTACCGATGGAAATTATATATTAAAATAAATTGTACTAAAATGGTGAAAAAAATATTTTTTATGTTAATCTTGAAAATAATAGCTTTCTTTCCGGTCCCTCTAATACTATTAAATTATATACTGTTCTATCAGTAAGATATTAAGTCAGTTTTATTGTCAGCTGATTCTCTTAACATTGAGTTTATTAGTCAAACATCTCCAAATAAGCTGTTTTGAGATAGTGATAAAATCAATATTAAAATGGTGATAGATAAAATCAATGAAAATTCAACTTTTCTGATATTCTTTCATGATAATTCATCAAATAAGTGCTCTATTGCATAACCTTAGGTGGCGAAATGTCTGTTTCATTCGTAGCACATGTCAACAGAGCCGTATCTAGAAGCTGGCGAATATGGCGACCGACCTAGGCACCGAGGTGCTGGCAGAGCATAGGGGGAGCTAACATGATGCCAGGAAGCCCAAATCTACTCCTTGCTCTAGGCACCTAGCTAGGGCCCTGCACATCAAAACATCCTTATACTGACCATAGTTAATATAAACATTTGCATGTGAATGCATATTTAACTCAAATTTTACTTGTTTGGAGTTTGAGTAATGAAATGGAAGATCACTGTTTTCGTAATTTTTTTTTTAAGTTTTCTATGGAGCTATCGGTGCGGTGAGAATAGCGCGAGAGACATTAACGTGCCGACACTAGCGCGCCGACGTTAAATGGGCAGTCAACAATACAAAATAGTCTTATCGATCAAAATAGTGACATCATGCGGGTGCCGGATTTATTACGAACTTTAAAATTGATTGTTTGTAGGGTTCTGTTCACATTGGTTAACTCAATTATTAACCAGCGAACATTGTCTCGGCTATTATAGTCGTATAACCTCTGACATGGTCCCTGTTAGCAGGGTTTGTTAGGGCCCTAATGTCACGACGCCAAAACCCTGGCACTATGCAACACCCTACCCCACTCACCGGAGTTCTACCATTTGTATTGTTTTACAAGGATCGTGACTCGTTACGGAGATCATTGTCGAGTTGATTAATACGTTACATAATATATATTTATTGACTTGGGTATCAGGCAGTTGTATCATTCTAATATGTTTCATGGTTTTACTGACTGTAGTAATAAATTATTCTCGCGTAGACATCACCGATGTGAATAAATACATCGTCGGCTTAATTCTTACATCGTCTAAGTCAATTTACGTGTTAAATTTAAGCGTTTAGGAGACAGTTAAAACTGAATATTTTAACTTACAGAACAAAAATCTTCTAGAATCTCGTATCAAATATTCTAGGAAGTCTCCTCTTCCAATCTTTTCTACAAAAAAAATCTAGAATAAGTTGAAATATTCATTTTTAACTGTCTCCTGAGCACTCAGGGTAAACTGACTTAGACGATGTTAGAATTAAGTCAGCGATATGTACATACAAACTTATATTTAAATAATTAAGTATTTCGACTGAGGGTGCTTGATGGAATTTCAATATCAAATTAGAATTTTTTGAATTTTGTACTTTTCCATGAGTTTTGTCGCTAACGACCCGGGTTTCGCCTTTCGGCATCTTCAGGCATTCCAAGTGCACGGATGTACTTGAACTGACGCGTAGTAAACAGTTTGTATTGTTTATATACAAAAATATAAGTAGGTCACTAAGTTAAAAGGTTATTAAAATGTAAATTAGCGAAATTTGAATGAATACAAGTTTCCATGATTTAAGTGGGTTTGTTATAATTACGGGGATTTTTCAAAATATTAATGACCAGATGATAACATAAGAATATTTAAAATAAATCTAGGGTCCTATCCGTCGTCTCGTTAATGAGTTGATTGATTTTAAGCCTTTATTATTATATTACATTAATGATAGTAAGTGAATTGATATTTAATAATAGCAAGTGCTTGAATTGTAAATAAATGACAATTATTAATAAATGACAATAAATTAAAATTAACAATTATTTAAAAGGGTACAACAATGGTGAACTAGGCAAATATAGTTGTTCGTTCAAAATTGGCAGACCGTTGAGCTGAGCTCGATTAATCTCTAAGATTTCTTGATAAAATAGTTTAAACTCACCCCTGTTAGTATGTAACAACTTAATGCCTGAGTCAAAATTAAACGTATGGTTTTCAAGAATTAAATGGTTGGCGAAGGTGGAGGTATCTTTTTTTAAGCGAAAAGCGGCTAAATGCTCAGCCACTCTTATATTTAAGGTTCTAGCAGTTTTACCAATATAAAATTTTTTATATTAATCGAGCTCAGCTCAACGGTCTGCCAATTTTGAACGAACAACTATATTTGCCTAGTTCACCATTGTTGTACCCTTTAAATAATTGTTAATTTTAATTTATTGTCATTTATTAATAATTGTCATTTATTTACAATTCAAGCACTTATTAAATATCAATTCACTTATCATTAATGAATAGTTTAAAATCAATCAACTCATTAACGAGACGACGGATAGACCCTAGATTTATTTTAAATATTCTTATGTTATCATCATTAATATTTTGAAAATCCCCGTAATTATAACAAACCCACTTAAATCATGGAAACTTGTATTCATTCAAATTTCGCTAATTTACATTTTAATAACCTTTTAACTTAGTGACCTTACTATTTTTGTATATAAACAATACAAACTGTTTACTACGCGTCAGTTCAAGTACATCCGTGCACTTGGAATGCCTGAAGATGCCGAAAGGCGAAACCCGGGTCGTTAGCGACAAAACTCATGGAAAAGTACAAAATTCAAAAAATTCTAATTTTATATTTAAATATTTTACAGAAACTGTCTTTGTAAATTCTCTACTAACTGATTGAAAAAGTAATGTTATTATAAATGTAAAATGTAGAAAAATTACATTTTGTAACAAATCCAAGAGTTTACCAGGAATTATGTTTTATTATGATTTTTTTATTACTTGTTTAGACATTAAATTGATTAGCAAACACGTGAAAAGTTTGAGTACATACAATAAAAATTGATTACTTTTATAGACTTCTGATTGTGCTACTATTTGTGGCACGTGTTACGCCTCGCCTCGTTGAGAAGCATCTTCAGACCAAGAATATGGTAAGTGTTTTTTATTTTATATCAAAGATATTAATCTTAATTCTTAACATATAAATTACAAAAGTAAACGTATGTAGAAAGGCGGCTAGACACAAACGTTAACATTATTTGTGGCAGTGTTAGTATTATTAACAAAATATATTACTTGTAATAATTTTGATGGATTCTGCGGTAACTTTGTGGAAGTTCATTATAATATTCGATTTAAAACTACTTGATTTTTTTCACGTTTTGTGCTACGATTCGTGACATGAGTTTTGTTTTTTCAGACGCATCTTCAGACTTATTAGCGCAAAGATTGATAAAGTTATAAAGAAGTGATTCTAATATGATAAATAAAAAAATGGGGTTCAGGATATTTTCTTTTTACTGGAAGCAAAGAGCGAAGGATAAAAACAAAATAAACATTATGTATACTACTAATGACGTTAACAACTTTTATTTGTTAACTTCTTGTCATTATCTACCTACATTCTTATATTGAGATAGAATTATTAGGAATTAGGAAGTGTTTTGTTAAAATGGTATCTCAGACATCAGCTTGATCCAAATTGAGAGCCGACATGTTTTTTGTTTTCGTAGAAAAGAACACTATTGACAGTATTGACAGTGAACACAGTAAAAGTAAACAAGAAAACTTATTTTAAGTCGCAGATTTATTTTACCCGTGCAAAATTAAAACCAATAAATTATCAACCTTGTAATATGCGATTCCAGATTTGAACAAGCTTGTTAGGAATACTAAAACAGCTTGATTTATTTAACCCATTGACATTGAATGATCGTACACAAGGGATGGAATGTTACCAAACACTTTTATTTTACTGTCCAAAGTCACGAAACAAATTTTCAATGAAGATTACGAGATTTATTAATATGTATATACAGTTAAATACAATTTATCGGATTTATTTGCATACATATCGACTTGTTTCAGTGAAGCTTAAATAGAAACGGAGCTTAAATAATGTGGGTGGAGTTGTTTACTTTTGGAATGGATTTAAATGTGAACATTTCTTACAAAATAAAACATTTATAAATTATTAAATCTTATATTTTTTGTAACTGTAACCTACAATTTAAATTGTTGGTCACCCGCAGTTTTGGTGTGAACTTTGTAATTTTAACTTTAATCACTTTTTGTGTGTTCATATACTTGGTGGAAAAGCAATATATTAAAAAACATTTCTTGTACCGGTTCTGTCTTAATAAATAAATTATGGAATTAGTACCAATTTATTTTCTTATTTGTACAAACACAGAGCTTATATTGTTTTTTTTTATTTTATTACGATTTCCGCTCCCAACTTCGAGCATATAGACTCCTCACGGAGTTTATCTAAACATATGTTTATTTTCTACGAGAACTGTTATACTCAGTTGCTCAATCTTTCTTTTTCAAAGAGAGTAGGGATGGAAAGGATACGAGGACTAGGTCAGGACTAGTGATTAGCTAATCACTGTCACTATGCGTCGCTCATCACTTAAAAGAAAAAGCAATTCTTTGGAGCCCCAAAATCAGATTTTAACAATTTATCTTTTTTTATATTGTTTGTAATTTCATTTAAGCTTATTTCAAATTATTTAAAACATGTATATGTATATATATAATGAGGCATTTTGTCAAGAAATTGGCAACCCAATTTTTTATATGGGAATTGGAATAAACAATAAAAAGAGCAGAGCTTATTAATATGTGCCGTGCGTAAAAAAGTAAAGAGAGTTACTCAAAACACATACGTAAAACAAAGTTATGTAAATACTAGTTGGTATAGAATATAAAATTACTGAGTTGGATATGCGGTACAAGTTTACCAACCAAAAATTGGCCCTTTTCAACACCCCAATGTCGTGATTCTGAGACGTCACATAGTATTATTATCATCTGATATGACAGTTTGTGGAATTTTCATACATTTTTCAGTAGGCTGAAATCAAGCGAAACATTTTTATGAATTCGTGAATCCGCGTGCATGTAAAAGTTCTGTTTTATTATATTTATATGATGAAACGTGATCTTATTTTAAGAGTGTGAATGTTACTTACGAAAAATTCAAAAAAAAATCCATTTCATAAAATGCTAGCGATGAACGAAGCCGGTCCTAACTTATACTATATATTTAAATATAAATTCTTTTGACCAATAGTTCACACTTTTAAGGCGTTCACTGTCAATATCTGGTGAAATGGCATTATAATAAAAAAAAAAAAAATTTTAGTCCTTTTTCCACATAAAATTTATTGGATTTAAATTATTTAAAACGACCGGTTGTATAAATATCAGTTTTGATGTTTTTTTATCCGTTGACAATGCTCGCCATGAGCGAAACCGGTCCTGATCCAATAAATTTTATGTGGAAATAGTACTAAAAATGTTTTATTATTTTTATTTCAATAGTTCACAGTTAACACCTTCAAAGTGCTGTTATGAAAAATGAATATTCGACAATTATTATTTTTTACAGTAGTTATTTGAACGGTGAATTTTCAAAATGATATTCTAATTTTAAATTCAAAAAACAGTCAAATGTAATTATGATTCACAGTACATTTTCATTTTCTATCAATAATTCACATCGCTAACCACTTTGTACTTTGATTGTAGCCCCCTCTCCGTGTCACGTAGAAAGAAAAAAGAAACCCAACCTACATTTTGTCATTTTTTAATGTTAGAAATTGATGTGAAGATGATTCTCAAAGAGGCGAAACACGTGTCATTATTTGTCACTCAATACGTCTAATATTCACAAGCTATTTTTAGTAAAAAATTTTTTGACATCAACATTCACTGTAGTACGTGAAATAAAAATGAAAATACAAACACACTTAATATCTAAAATCCATTGTATCGAACGTGAAACAATAGTAAAACTTTATTATGTGAAACATAAATCATAATCATAAATATACATTTATGGTACTGAAAATAGTACCGAGACTTATTGTGTCAAGCATGTTAATGGCTCCAGGTGTTTCTATATTAACTTATCATGCTATTTTTTTCATTTTTGATGTTTGTCATTGAATAAAATCGTTCTATAACATTTTATTGATACACATGCCATTGTTTTGTTTTATTTCTGTAACTCCCATAAATTTTACACTATTGTTAGTAATCGTGAAATTTATTTTAGCGTGTGTGATTTTTGAAGTTTGTTATCAAATATTTTCAGAATACTGAAAGTCGACAAACAACCTTTGCAAATATTTAGTATAATCTTAATTCAAGTCTTTCTGGCTTTATTACTGTTTTATTTTTGGAAAACATTCATTTTAGAAGTTGCCACGAAAGAAGCATAGTGTATTAAAAACACAAGTTACTGACGTTACTGTGTAGAAAAAGAAAAGATTTGCTTTTAGAATTACTTTTACTTTTGTATATAAATTTATATATTTTATATATAAAAATCAATATTTGTTTGGTTGTTTGTTCCTACTATATGCTATGCCATACGGTTTATCCGATTGCAATGAAACTTTGGTGATTTGTTGTGTAGACGCCGGAGAGGTTTTTGAAGGTCCAAATCTTCATCCGATTGTGATAAAACTTTTAGAAATTGTTGTGTGGACGCCCACAAAAATTTTTTTATTACCTGTATATGTTAAAATGAATGATTGTTTGTATGTCCTATATGCGTTTCTATAACGTTCATCCGATTGCGATAAAACTTTGATGATTTGCTGTGTGGACACCTTCGAAGGTTTTTGAAACAATAAAGCCATTAAATACAGCCATACACAATTAAAACACAAACACTTTATTTCTTTGAGTGGCATTGCAACGCTTGGCATATGCTAGTATTTTATAAAAAGTAAATCGGTGCACGTGTTTATTCAGTTTTATTCTGTATATTTTATATTTTTTGTGATTCGTTTGTTATGTAATGATTAATTAATTGCGGCTATTTCATAAAGAATCACTTACATGTAAATCTCCAGTATATGGACTATCGGATACATTATAAAATTAATATTTTAGTAAATTACCACTATCACTAAATAACTGTTACCACATTATTTAATTAAACTGTACAAATACGCGTTGTGATCCTTGGAAATTGTAAACTTAAGGCTTTCAGAAAGCTCTATTTAAAATCCATTGAAATTGAATAAAATTTCGCGTGGATTTGATCCGGCGTAAGCTTTCGCTTCCAAATATTGTGAAAACACAAGTGTGAAAGAACAAAACGCGAATTTGCTAAAAGCTTTA
This sequence comes from Himalopsyche kuldschensis, assembly GCA_028554975.1. Lineage (NCBI taxonomy): Eukaryota > Metazoa > Arthropoda > Insecta > Trichoptera > Rhyacophilidae > Himalopsyche > Himalopsyche kuldschensis. The sequence continues at coordinate 4,551,402 of JAHFWI010000030.1, read as the reverse complement.
GTATTACCATAATCTTTTTATCTGATTGACTTATAAGTTGGCTTTTTGGATTACACCCGCAATGTTGCAAAGAATGTAATTGTAAATTGAAAAAATAAAACGGTAAACGCTTACTTATAATTTTGAGGAACATTTTCAACTACCATTTGTCTGAACGTTTTGAGCTACAATTAAAAAATGTGTTATTCCAATTACTTGGGAGAAAAATATCAAAAACTTGTTTTTGTAACCATGCGGGGCAAATGAGTTTATCTCAGTATTTGTTTTTTTTTTGCTAGAACTGCATGTCACGCTGTTTTAACTGCATATGCGATGTATATGATCTTAAGCTGAAGTATTCATCTTTTTACCGAGATTATCAATTTCACTTGTAAAACTAAAATATAAACTATTAAAAAAATCACCGTTCCAAAATCATTCCCGCTACCTCGAGATTATAAAATTGTATCCCTAAAACTTCGCAATCAAAATATTGATTATCTCAACCAAAAAGGTGCGATATTCATTTAGTTTACATATAACAACTGGATGCTATAAATCGGTAACACAAAAATATGTATAGGTGTAGAATGTCTATCGTGGCATATGCTCTGTGTCCTGTTGGAACCACATGTTATCGGTATTCATATCATCCAGTTTATGTTACAACAAGATGCTTATCATCGATCTGTAGCTCACCGTTGACGGATATGGCAATGCCAGTTTCGTTTTGGAAGAAGTACGTACCGATGATTCCGCCAGAACAAAATTCGCACAAAACAGTGACTTTCTCGGGATGCCTTTGGTGCTGGTTGTATCTCGTATGGATTGGAATCGTCCCAAATCTGACAATCTTACTGGTTCCTTTATATTATATATATGTATGTATGTTGAATTTCTCTTTTATACTTAGTATGAATGTTCAAAATCATGAAAATACGCAGTTATAATAAAGCTTTTAGAAAATTTCCCCTCGAAAATATTTCAATGGTAGTTTTATTATTATCGATTGAAAATATACGAAAATTCATTGTGCAAAGCTTGAAAGAAATAAATGTTTTATGCATTTGTATAAACTATCACTGATTCTCCGCATAATATGAAAAGAAAAATATCACGACTGAAAATATTGCAAATTTTTGACCTCGCTCAAGTAATCTTTGACATTATTAAATGAAGCCTTCAAAGCTTTCCAACCTCCCTCGCGACTACGGCGAATTCCAAAAAGGCATAGCAAACGATCTATAGCTGAGACGCTCATTTTCGAAAATGTTTCCCCTTCCGGTTCACTTAAGATCCGGATATGACGTCTCGGAGAACGGTCGAAAGCCGGATATACGTGGAAAATCGACAGATTTATAAAAAACTGTGTTAGATCATACGTGTGACTTTTTGTGAATATTTCACGCAGCAGAGATTGATAAAAGAAAATCACATAAATCACAACACGTCTCATTTATCAATCGACTATGAAATGATTTTCTTCTATTCTTTAAGGTTGCTGAATCTTAGTGGAACATAAAAAACGTTCGTTATAGCGGAAAATAAGAAACATGCTTCGCGATATTTCACACCACGATTAAAATACAGCCGCTAGTCTGAATTCTGAGTTCTCAAAGTTTTGAATTTCGAACAGTTTAAATTTAAGCGATTCTTTTTTGATAAAGCATCTTCAGTCCAAATCATAAAAAAAAATTATATTAATAAATAATATCAATTAATACGCATTACAAATATCGCGCAAATAAGTGATAGACACAAGTAATTAATAAATTACACAATCGATATTTATTTAAATTTGAGAAACATTTTTCTCTGTCATATAATTATTAATAATAATCTTATTCTAATATATTATTGCCGTGTTAACAGGTTCGAATTCCCATTCGAACTGATTCATGAATTGATTTTTCAATAGGCGGATTTCTGTTCAAAAGAATGAAAGAAAGTATATTATGTCCTCAAATACTAAAACGGAGCGAAGAAAATCAATTAGCCAAACCTAACCTAACCTCAGGACAGCCTGGGCTCGAGTCCTGGCACGAGCAGACCTTTTCAGTCGATAAATTGATTCTGTTCGAAGGCAATGGGTGTTTGTGTTGTTATAAGTCCCTTCCCATCTTTCCGATCCCAAAAACGGCGCGTAGCAACAGCGATTAGCTAACTACTAGTCCTGCCATATTTTTCGTATTCTTTCAATCTCTTATCACTACGAAAAAAGAGAGGTTGAGCAACTTACTGACAAGCAGTTCTCGTAGAAAAAAAAATATCGGGAGTTGAACTCCGTGAGGAGTTCATATGCTCCAAGCTGGGAGTGGTCATGGTAAAGAAGTTATGTTGTAGTCTTCATCTTATATCCCTACTATCTTCCAACTCCATTCGTAGTCCAAATGCTCCTTATTGGAAGCGAATCGATGAAAATTAGATTATTTTATAATTAAGAAACTCTACTGAAGGTGCTTGATGAAATTGCAATACCAAATTTGAGTCGTTTGAATTTTGTATTTTTCCATGTCAGTCAAATACATCCGTGCACTTGAAATGCCTGAAGATGCCGAAAGACGAGACCCGGGTCGTCAACGACCCGTTAAAACTTTACCGTTACCAACTCGTTATAACGACGCTAAAACTCATGGAAAATTACAAAATTCAAACGTTTCAAATTAGACTATTTTAATTTTGATAAATCTTTTCTAGTTCAGACTCATTTTACATTTTACAGATTTTTTCAAATGATGTGGCAAAGCAATATTCAAAATATTATTGATTACCATTGGTTTTGTAACAGTACTTAATTTTTATACATACACATTAAATTATATGCATGATGTTATGGTCACCGTCAAACAGCGTTTGCGTGCCGTTTGTCACGTCAATAGTAAATTTGCGGAACAGTGTCTGGCCTGTTTGCTTTTGCATTAATGCTCGGTCGGTAAAGCAGACAACTAGCCATATCAAACATTTCATCTGTCAGTCAACTTAATTACAGCGAAATTGTGCGGCTTGGCGACAACATACGTCAATTTAAATATGTATTATGTTTTGTCCAGTTGATGGCCATGTTATAAATATTTTGAACGAAACCCATCGCAACAAATTGAATTGTATACCAACTGTAATAATAGTTAAAACATTCAATAGGAAGCTCGTTTTCAATTTCGGGCTCGGGCCGGGTAGAATTTTGAAACTTCGGCACGTGAAGACCTCTAATACAACCTAAGAATTACTAAAATAGTAGTTGATATCGATTTTAGATGCAGTCATTACAATGAGAAATCAAGTTATGATGCTATGTAGAATTGAGCAAACAAAGTAACAAAATATCACCATAGCTTTCATCAAAGTAATTTTGATACTTACCGCTTCGTATTCTATCAGAGATTTAATATTGTCATTATATGGATTAAGCTTTATCTTAAATGTTTTGCGTATTTAATTCAAACTCATTATAATATTATAAATTTAGGTTCATAATGGAATGATTAAGTTATACAAAAGACAATTGTATTAAAACTTTAGATGGAAGATTAATTTAAGATAAACCGACCTACTTAAACAATGAAATCGTATTAACTTTCAAGCTACATTAAGCAAATAGTTTCACTGTTTAAACAATAGACAACTAACTTTGTCTTGTTCATTTGTTTATAAAGTACTTAACTAAATACAAAGCTTACAGATTAAGCTCTAAATTCGATATTTAAATAATATGACATATTATCCAGTAAGCTTTTGGTATGAATCAAATAATATTAACAAATAGAATAGTGAACATTGTATTGTTATATTTTAAGTGCAGTGGGCTTACAAACAAAATGATTGCTTATTTAGTATTTCCGTCACGGCTTCTAAGTTGGAAGCTGGCCAGATACATTACTTTGCGAGAGAATGCACGCCACTTGAGTTATGTTTTAATTTTGGTATTTTATATCTCTAAGTGCATTTTTATACACAATACTGTATGACAAGACGAGCAAAACTGGATTGCTGCAACGTGTATGAAGCCAAAAAATAAATAACGCCAAAAGTTTGTTTCCATGGATGATTTAAGAATGTAATGGTATTTTTCGGTATACATATTTTTATACGAACAATTTTATGTCACGAGACAAGCGTCCAATTAGAGATTCCAAATATTCGTTGAAAACTATTATTCAAATATCGAATTATGTAAAACAAATTTAAAAGACTAATAAAAATAATCAATATGATTTGGAATAAATTGAGTATCATTTTTGGATTTCATTATGATTTTTTAAAAATATTATTCATTATATTTCAGGCGAGAAGTTTACATAAATTGTCTTCACATACTATTTTATAAACACATACTATTATCTAGTAATTATCCGAATATATACAAATATCCAGTATTCGATTGCAATCTCTATGATTTATCAAAACCAACAGATATTTGTTGTCACAAAAATATAAAATTTATTACACACGATTAATTTTGTCAAAAAAAAACATCTATTTTTGGTAAAATCATTGAATTTCTATGTAGTTAAATTATTTTATTGAAATGTATAACGAATATTTAAAAGGACCTTATTCATAGACCTTTTGTCTCGCTTTGCGATGCAGTTGCAAATTTCTTATTCGCGTGCGTTGCGTGAAACACTTCTGGAAAAATGATAGAAAATTCAACATTTTGCACTGCATGGCATACACAAAGTGACAGCGTATTGCATTTTTGTGCCTGTTGGTTTTAAAAGTCGTGAATATTTTCTCTTCATTTCGTATTCATCACGTATTTCAAATCCTTAGTAAAATATCATTGATTTGTTATGTTTATATTTTGGCAATGTTAAAGAATTATATAAATAAAGAATCTACATAAAATAAAACGCAAAAACCAATTATATGACAGTCATAAAAATAAATTTCTTTGCTTACCTGTTATTAAAGATGCTTTTTTGTGTCACGAGTAAAAAAAATGATGACTTACCTGTAAATAAAATTAAAATATATGTTAACAATAATTAGAGGGAGCACATTGTTATACCTATATAATGATCAACATAGAATGTACTGAGTTTATTTAAAAAAATCTATGTTCTCAAGTTGTTTTGGCTTAAATATTTTTCAGCTAGCAATCAAAAGTACTAGCAGCTAGAAGAAACAGACTTCACTAAACGCACATTACTATTTTTATAATTTAAAATTGTTACAATTCAGCGATTATTTTTAACAAGCTAAAAGATTTTTAGAGTCTGCTTTGCCATGTGCAATGTTTCTGTCACGTACGATTCGTTGGGGTATTCTAAAAATATTGACACAACTGAAAAATCGTTATACCCGCTCTACAGTATGACTCAATGAATAAAGATAAATTGACAATTATTTTGGTTTGTGCATTAAAATATACTAAACTTAGATAATAATATAACATTACACTAGTGTAGTTTAAATTTTAAGTCGACATACAATTGCATTAAGTACATAATAAGTCATACATGAAATATGAGTTTTCAACTTTTAATTAATTCTAGAAAGTCATTATTTACATTACATACCAAAATTAGAACGATTTGTAACACTTTGTCTATGATATTAGATATTAGAATGTGCTCCAGATCAATTTTTCTAATTGAGTACTATCTACTGACGATAATAAGATAATAAGGTGTATGATACAATTTGTTTGAACTAAACTTATAAAACTATTTATCGAGTTTATTCAACAATAAAAATCCCAGACATCTGGTGAAATGAACATATTTTCCAAACCAAAAATATAGCTCCAATCAATAGAATTAAAAATGTCTATTCTTTATTTTGAATAAACATGTCGGTGGAAAATATTAAATTATATAAAAACCTACTCATGATAAAACCATTTAATGTGGTTAATTTATGTTAGCTATTAATAAATACAACATCAAAAGTATTAGCGTTTGTAAATACCACACAATTTCAATTTGGCAATCCTTCAGTAGCAAAACATGTGCTATTTGTGGTATTTATAAAACCAACTAAATAATCTTTAATTACTTCCATTATTTATTTTTAAATATCAGGAAATATTAAGTTACCTCGTCTCTATCCTTCTTCATAGAACCTCCATGTCCTCCACCAGTGCTCTGTACAGTATTCATGTTAATATTCCTCGAATGAAATCAGTATTTGAGTAGATAATGATGAATTCAAAGTATCACAGCACAGATATCAAACAATGCCGCTTTGCATTTTAGTTACAATCTATATACACTACGTTTTCGTTGCGTAGTGGCAGCGCGGGTGACATCCGCCGGAAACGACGCGGAAATCGGCGGCAAAAACGAGATCAAGGTCGTGTCTTTGGCGGCCCCATTTTATTGACAGTTTGCTGCGTTCCATTTTATGCTACCACTTTTGTATATGCAGGCTTACTGCAGTTCACTTATTTTTAAACGATATACAGTTAAAATTAATATAAATTAATTCAATTCAAGTTACCTTGAAAACAAATACAACGTTAGTTTGACCGTATACTAATTTACCGTACCCGATTTTTTTATTTGGATGGTTTTAATGAGTTATTGATTTACCTTCTGTAACAATCTTTACTCAATCCATAATTTTTGGATGGCCATTTTTTATTATTTATTTTACTATTACTGATATTGGCTTTATATATTTACTTGTCTTTTGTACAATACAATAACTCTTATTGTTGCTTGTTAATTATGTACCCAAAATCTCTAATTAATTCAAAAATAATTAAAATAATCGTACGGGATAAAATTAAGTACACGAAGGAACATTAACCCAATTCCCAATTAATATTTTTACAGTCAAAGAATTTCGGTCTGATTAAATTTAATATCACTTGTATTGAATTGAACAGAATATGATGTGGATTATCAAAACCTTTCTAATTGTTACAAAACCGCATGCACCACCGAGTTGCGTCAATAAACAAAAGATTACTCATTTTGATTGAGAAGCCAAGCTGGTAACCATTTTTTTTTTATTTAAAAATATGTATTTGTTTATTATAAGTTATAATACAAAAGGAAATTATTTTTTGACAATTTAAACATATTTCTCACGTAGTTTCATAAATAAATGACTGCCTTGAATAATAACTTTTAGGCTACTTCAACATGTTTCATCTCTGGTTTTCTTCGTTGAAATTCAGTGTTTATAAATTTATGAAACTTAAAATCAGCTTTTATAGCTGCGATACTTACTACCCATACAAATTGTAATTTTTTACTTTACTTTACAATTTATGATTTTTTTTTTCTTAAGTCAGAACGTTAAATGATTTTTGTGTGAAATAAACACATCTTATAGTTTAAACATCATATTGGCAGAAAGAAATTTTATTTTATTAATATCAATATAATAAAGTCTTAACAACCATTTCCAGAAAAACATAAGCTTAATGCCACCAATAAGCTTTTTCAAAAGTTGAAAATTCTCTGTAATGTTTTTCTATCAAAAATTGACAAATGAGAAGTGATGAAATAGCATGGTTCATATTTATAAGCTTTTTATCTTTACTCACTAAAAAACCCGAAAGATATAAATAATTTTATAACAAAACTTATTTTATTAACTGGGAATATTTTCTGTAAATAGAAAAATAGATAAGGCATATTTTTTTATAATGGAGATAAAAACTTTTGTAGCGTAAAAAAACGTTAAATTAACGTGATCATTAAAAATATGATGACGAATTGTTCAAAGTCGGTGAACTGTGGTATCCATAAAATGTGAAATATTTCAAGAACAAACGGCCGTATTTACGGCATAAATATGCGATATACTAAGGGGAAAATAAACACATCACTTGGGGCTAAACACACTGTGAATATTGAACATACAATTTTCAGAATAGCGATTATTTCGACTGGGAAAATGATATTTTATTCCCTTTATTCCTTGTACATGAGTAAAATATTAAGATTATTAATGCTATAAACAGGAGCTTAGGAGTGTAAGAAGATATTAAGATCTTGAAAGAGGATATCAATTATTAACATGGACCGTATAGTAAATTTCTCTGACTATTCTATGAGTGAAATAGTCTATAACAAAGACTTTGCGAGTATCACTATGAAAAGGTTTAGTTATATAACATGTGTAGATTTTAATTTGGTTTTTGTTTTATTTTTAAAAGCATTTCAGCTCCTAATGTGAAGCTTAAAGATTCCCGTTGGAGATAACCTAAGCAGAAGTTTTTCTACGAAAACTTCATCTCTCAACTCTCACATTTATCTTTTCTAAGAGATTTTGCATAGAGGGGCAAGGACAAGACTATCGGCTAAAAGGTCGCTCTTGCGGCGCTCCGTTTTAAGAATTGGATGGGTAGGAGAGTGCTTTTAGACATAACAGCCATGCATTTTTTCTGACAGAAATCAATAGATCGATCGAAAATTCAATAGATGAAACTTTCCGTTCTAAGATTAGAACTAGGGACTCCAATTACTCGACATCTTAACTACTCGAGTATCGAGTAGTAAAATTTAAAAATACTCGAGTAATTTTAGATGTATCAAAATGTGTATAATTAGTTCAAATTTGTGTATATAAATAGTTAATAAATAAATAATTAAGCTTATTTTACTGCATAATAAATGTGTTATTATTTCAATATATACATATATACAGTATAACATATATTTCGTTAATAGTAGATAATTAAACGTCTCAAATTATTAACTTGGTTCAACGCTTTGTTTTTTTTATTCCCGCGTTTGAAAAACTCTATCTGTTGCTGTGGACGTCGGCTTAAAACATAACATTGATTTCAATAGTGCTATCAAGTTTGTCTGTCCGTTGTTTAAAAAAAATAAAAACTGGAAAATAGTCTTCATTTATAAATAACGATTATCGCTCTATATTATACTATAGAGTATTTTTCGAATTACTCGAGGATCGAGTACTTGAAAAATGGACGAGTATACTCGAGTATCGAGTACTCGATACTTGAATTGAAGTCTCTAATTAGAACCCTTGGGTTTTGCTACCAACGCATTCACTCGACTTCGGACACTGATTTCATTGATTTAAAAAAAAATTCCATCATTATAAATAAAAAAAATCTGGTAGTACTAGGACGTCACAGAAGCCAACGATGTTGCAGCGGTACACCATGGACCGGGCCAATTAACATAATTTATATTATAAAATTATGAAAATCTTGTATATTTTATCCTTAAATACTCCTGACAATTTTTTGAAAGCGGTTAATGCTGCTGTATCAAAATATATGCAGTTTACCATGTGTTAGGAAGGATACCATATTAAGATTTTGGTAATCATTTTTACACTCTCTAGAAATTGCAGGAAAATAAAAATTTATTTACAGAGATGGTTTTTAAGTATGAAGAAATGAAACGAGTTCCAAGAGTCATAGATAATTTATACGATTCATTAAAACTGGTGCAAAATATAACGTGATGACAACAAATATTCAGACAGAAAACAGAATATTTTAATGTAAGTACATTTTATATCAATTTCACGATTTGCTCCGTGGTGTTAACGCCGTTTTATTTGCTTGGCGATCTCACTGGTTGGAATCCAAATCTTTGTAACTAATTTTGCAATAGAATTATTAATTTTTGAAGTGGATAGCTGTGCTTTGTTTAAAACTCCCTCGCACAATCATTCACAAATAAAAACGGGATGCAGCGATGAGATAACCACTAGTCTTGTATTTTCTTCAAGTGTTTGTTCCACATTGGGACTGTTGATGGCTGAAAAAAACCACACCATCAACTCTTATTTTCTTAATTTCAATTGAAGTGAAATTATATGTTATTTCAAACTAACTATATTGCGTGACTTATGTGTATCAGTATAGATGTGTTTTTTGATGTCGATATATATATTTACCTTACGAGATAATCTGAAACGGGTTAAATGCCAGGTGGCAGTGGATAACAGTGTATTTCGGAGGGGTATAAGCGACGGGTTAATACCTTTCAGGCTTAGTAAAAGACTCAGATGTTAAGCTTGTTACGAAATTGCTATTGACGAGAATACAATAGTGCATATTGAAAGCTTACAGCCGATTTAGATCATCTTTAGAAGATTTATTTCTTTCAATATTTACGTAAAAAAGCTATCGGTTACTTAAGTATGATTGCACCATAAAAACACAAGATCTTCTTGATTTTATCGTAAAACGGAACTTAAAAATATTGCCAACTTACCGATAAGCTGTTTATCCATATTTCATTTCCGTAATGACCACAAAGACTTTTGTGTTATTTATTACAAGTGAAAAGCGAAATATGCTATTTAAAAATTTTTCATGCTACCAATATGATAACAATATTGGAAAGGAGCAAGTGTTCAATAAATTTGAGATTTCACTAATTGAATTGAACTTGAAATCTTTCAAAGCCGTTTATTTTGAGTAATTTTACTTTTTAACAAAATCATTCAAACGGAATATTATTCAATATAAGAAAATATATACTAGTATTTTCGTGATACTTAATGTATTACAAAAAAGAAAAAGTAACAATACTTCGTAACCCAATGAAAAATAGGAGATAGAGATACTCTTTGTAATTTATGTAAAGATTTTTGAACCGGATTGGTTATGTGATAATCCTTGAACCTTCCGTATTGAGAATACGAATATAGAGAAAAGATTATAGAGACTGATGGCTATTGGCAGCATATGTAATCAAAGTGGATGGAAAAGAATAATAAAACGGAACCCTAATAGATTAACCAATGCATACGAATTAATATACAAGCTTGTTCGAACACATACATTCTATAACAGTGGTTAACAGTTCATAGAAAATATTGGTATTTAAAAAAATGTGTTTTTAAAGGTTAATTTAGTTTGCATACATCATTGTATTGTGCGCCAAGAAGTATTATATATTTGGGTGAACAAGTTGGTTCTCCCACCACCCTTCCATTATGTGTGTGCAGTCGCCTTTCATAACGCTATACGATCAAGAAAAGAAACGAATTTACTGCTTTTACTCCTGACTTACTTGTCCCGAGACAGAGCAGCACGGGGCTGATCTTTTAACCATGCACTGAGGTGCTTAAAGAGAAGAAAAATAGAAAGGAAAAAAAAGAAAATGTGACTTGCTCAGCCACTTTGTTAGAAAGTATTAGCTAATAAACCTGATATTAAATTTATGGAAGGTGTCAAAAAAACGGCGAAAAAGGATTAAATGCAACACAACAGACTACGTTGCAGCCAAGAGACATTTCCGTAGGGCCTGATGTTTACAATGCGACCACAGTAAAATTTTACGTTAAACCCTTTTACCCATTGCACTCCTCATTATATTATGTATTTCCTTCCATTAAGATTTGAGAATTAGATTGATATCACATGGTTTGCGTATTTATTAGCATGGTAAAATGAAGTACCAAAAAAATACCACATTATAACTAAGGCACACAATCCAATAAATATGGTTTTTGAAATAAGGATAATTAAAAAATAACCTTCGAACCAAGTTTTACAATATCGAGCAGGACTCGACATAAGAGTTGCGCGTTGCCTATACGATGTCGAGCTAGACTCCATATAGGAGATTTAGGAGTTAAAAATTTTAAGTTTTAAAACTTTATGTACTATTTATTATACGATATAATAAAATTATAATCAGTCTTACTTTTTTTTTAGAAATGCTTTAATTTCTACATCACCATTTTTTCATAATGATTCAAATATATATTTAGAATCTAACTTTATTCATATTGCTTAATATAAATGTTTGATTTATTTATATACAAGGAAATTATACAAATATTCACGACGCTAAAAAAATCAAAACAGTGTACGCCTCAGTTGAAGCTTCCAAAAAGATTACGTTGGTGATTCGATTATATTATATGTACCTTTGCACGCCTTCCGTTCTACCCTATTTAGCCGCAGTAAGTCAACTACAACATGGATAAACATATCAATGTTTCAAGAAATACCCTAAATTAGAAAATAGAGTGCACACGCAACCTTTTGGCTGGAGGTCCATGTGATCGCTTCTAAATCACGTTCGAAATTTGGTTAAGACAATTTGAAAAAAACTCCTTAATAAAAAATCGCACTTCCAACCATTCTCAATATAATATATAAGTATATATAATGTTCAAGAAAAAAAAAATTATTAGCGGGTCGGTAGTCGAGTATCAAAGATATTGGTTTCGGTTACGGATGGCACGGGTTTGAATCGCAGTCAAGGCAGTTTCAATTTTCAATTCAATTATTGATTTCTCTTCGGACACTTATGCGTTTATTTTGTCTAAAATTCCCTACCACACCCTAAAAATTCTGAAACGAAACTCTAATAGTGTAATTATTGTTATAAAGAGAATTTGAGCAACAGAGTAACAGAAATTTCTCGTAGAAAATGTATGTTGAGATTATCTCCGGAAACAGTCCATGTGGCCCACACTGAGAGCGGAACTATTTAAGAAACATCTTTATCGGGAAGGGAAAAAATTTACCTGCATAATTTTAATTTTACAAAAAAATATATTTTTAAACGAATTATTAAATCACGATAATTAAAGAAAATTTAAATTCAAATTTAAGTTAAGAATTTCGACTGAGGGTGCTTGATGGAATTTCAATATCAAATTTGAATCGTTTAAATTTTGTACTTTTCCACGCATCTATTCAAGTAAATCCGTGCACTTGAAATGCCTGAAGATGTTGAAAAGCGAAACTCGGATCGTTAGCGACAAAACTTATGGGAAAGTACAAAATTTAAAACGATTCAAATTTCAAATTAAAGTGGTAGAAAGCACTTTTTTACAAATACAAAGTATAACGTTTCCATTTTTTGAAATACATATTATAAATATTGTAAAGAAAATATGTCATTGTCACCTTTTTCAGTATCAAATCAAGTGCGTTGTATTTTTCATGCACTATTTATTCATCTTTTAAAAGACAGGTTGTACAAAAAAAACTTTCAAACCAAATGATTTTAGAGTTTTCTTGCGGTTGTTTTTTTTTTATTAATAAAAAAGCACGGTCATAACTTTTGTAGAGTCAACTCTGATCCCAGGGGAAACGTAAAAAGTCCCTCCTTAATTTTACTCGCACAAGATGTATAGGGGAATATATAAAAATAAAAGTTGTAAGTCGAAAAGAGGTAAGCATGTACCGCATTCCCTCAGTAAAACCTTTTAAAGATGACCGGAGGTTTTTGAATGAAGATACCTTTTCAGAGTTAAAACCTTTTCGTGTGATGCTTTTTAAATGTCATAAATAATGTAAAGGAACACACAAGTATTTTTTTGTACGAGAGAGCATTTTCAGGATATCTCATGATCTAAATCTATTAACTTATTGAGGCATGATTTTTGCTTGAATATGTGAAAATAATATATATTCAAATAAATGTACATTATTTTATATCAATAAAGTTTTATCTTAAAAAATCTGTATTGCAATAGATTTTATTAGTTAGACTTCTGCATTAATAATAGTTTTAAGCACTAGTAAAACGTGTGTGTACTTATTATAAGTACATTTATAATAATTATATGGTCACCCACATTAAGTAATGTTGCCTGTCGGCCAACATAAAATGTCCTATAAATAAGTTGTCCTTCTTTATGGTAGAAAAACTCAATATAATATCATGATCCCGTAGTAAAATATCTCAACCATAGATGGACGGCAAAGCAAATAATAAAGAACGTTATATTATACTTAAACGTGCTTCCAACAGAACTTATATCCTTGAAATATATGCCAGTATATTAATAAAAGGAAATATTAATCGTCAAGTTATGGCGGTGTTAAAACAAAATAGTGTTGTAAATTTTAGGTGGCATTTAATATGTGTCTAACTATTGCATAATTTTGACCGAATATTACAAAACTGTTATGTTCCACTTAAAAATATGACATATTTAAATGAAAAGAGGTTGGTATTGGTTAAAAATGAAGCTTCGCTTCATGGTCAAAAGAATCCCAGCCTGGAAAAAGTCAATTATTCCAATTTAATAAAATTAATAAAACATTGTTAATACTTATTCCACATAAATAATTTATGTGGAATAAGTACTATTTTTTTTTATTATTTCTATTATAATGCCATTCCACCAAGTGATTACAATTTAAGATGTTATATTACGCAAGATTTTATCAAAATAATTAGTTTCTTAACACAAAGTGAGTTTAAAACTAAATTACTAATTTTTCTATTGATAATCTATATACATTACTCTTAACTCTAAATCTAAATAAATTTTTAATACTAAAAAAATAATTCGCAAGTATTGGCCGGTTAGGGTTGCTTAATGCATGTAACAATATTTTAACTTTGCATTCATCTTTGTATTTTACACTATACAACCAGCGTAAAATAAGAATTAGGAAAACAAATATAATTTAAGTATCGACTACATGATTGAGGTAACTAGATGTATATTTAAACATTATTTGTATTCCAAGCAAGATACGTAGAGATAATTGAAATTAACATACATAATGTAGACTCTCTTTTATTTGACGATTTTATTAAAGACCTAAAGAAAAGGACAACCGACTAAATCGGATTTGGTTTTACAGTATGGAAACAGCACTGTTTTACTTGAAATAATATATATTAACCAGAATTTGTAAGAGCCAAAATGTAACTTTAGCAAGTAATTATGGCAATAATCTTTTAGAATCATCAAAAAACAGTAAAATTCCAATAAACGTCATAATAAATATTAACACTGTTTTTTTTCTGTTACGTGAAAAAACCGCTTTGATCGGACCTTCGTCAGCTAGCTGTGAACCTCCGTCCTATGACACGAATGTCAATTAAAATGCCTTTGTAATTGAGTTTCATTAAAAAACCAATTTTGGCGAGGTAAATAAAACCGTCAATTTAAATTTAAGGCAACTGTCTAAAATAAAATTATATGTTCTTAAAGGGAACCATAATATGGGGTGTGATTTTTAAAACCTGAGAACAGTTTATTGTTTCATGCCAGCATTTTACAAACATTTTTTTAAAAATATTTTTATACTTGACAGATTTTAGAGTTCTCAAAAGTTTTAACCGATAATCACTTCAGAATATTAATATGCTGATCGACGTGATAGCTATGTTTAACGTATAACTATAGGCTTCGTAACCGAGCGGTAACAACTCTTCGTCTTTCGTCGCTTAACTGTGTAGTTAAGATTTCAAATTTTTGAATCACATTCATGAATAATAAATATAATTTAATCAATAAATAGCCGGATCCGTGTGCAGTGGTCAATGTCGTTGGCTGCCGTGTCGGACCTTTCGGGCTAGACGAGTCACTGTTCGAGCAAATTTTTTCAGTCGATTTATCGAACCTGTTCAAAGGCATGGGCCTTTGTATTGCTGAAAATCCTTCTTACTTTTCCTATCCTAATAGCCTTATTATTGTTATCCCCAATGTCATCAAACTAAAGAAAGATTGAAAAACTAAGTAACAATCAGTTCTCGTAGAAAAAATATGCTGGCATACCTTTTGAGATGTCCATATTCTCCACGTTGTGAGCGGACACGCTTAAAAACATCAATTAATCGATTTCTATCAAATGCTGATGAGCGTTCATGGTACAGAAAGTAGTACAAAAAAATATGTTTAATTTATTAAAATATTCAAAAAGTCAAAAAAATCGATTCAAATCTATATTTTACAAATATGTAAATAATAATAAACTTCGAAGTTTATCAATTTATCAAGCCATATTAACTTTGATTCTAGCATGTCGATAGAGTATAAAAAAAATGATTTATCTCGTAAACGCACTCGGGGAATCCTGTTAGTGATTATTCCGTTGCAAAGCAATTCCTTTTAGTGCGCTGGTGTAAACATCGTTTGTCTTGGTCAGCTAAGAGCACTGAGGAGTGAGTGAAAAAGTACTGCACGAAATTATTATGATACTTCACAAAGAGATTGATTGAAATCAGACACCATGCAGACGATGAAGTATTAATCTATGTTAGGCTACAGTTGATTGCGATAATACAAAAGCTTTTAAAAATATATTATTCTAAATACATATAAAATCCTCTACAACAGGGCTTACAAACCTTTTTAAAATACGTGCAATTTTTGATAGTTGAGAAGCTTTGCGGTGCTTAAAGTAGTCAAATAAATACAATCATTAAAATATTATAATATTTACAATTTAGCATCCCTTATGCAACAGCGTTCTCTGAAGGCTGTGTGTAGGATATTACACAGAATATTATATCTGAGCACAAAATTGAGACAACTTATCAGTCGTTTTTGAAATACAATGACAGGTTTATACTCTTATACACAAGTAAAGTTTTTAAATCAAATTTAAAAATTAATCAACAAAATAAAATCTTTTGATTCATTTGATTCGGTAAAAAATCATATTTTAGACACTGCTGCTCTCTAAGAAGTATGTCCTCATTGACTGCGTATTCAAGAGTGCTAATCTTCGTATCATTGATCTTTTTCGATTTCTGAATTTGTTACCAATGGAATGGATGTTTGCGTCACTCTCCAACTGCCGAATCTTACCCTAAAAACAGTGAATTGACAGATTGATTCACTGATAAAATGAACGCTTAATCTTTACATTTACATGCAAATTTTTAGCAGGACATTATTTCTTCCACGTAGGAGGCTTAAATTAAGAAAAAATCAATACAATAAAAAAAGACGTTGGTTTTGTTTAAAGTCAACGTTTCATGTCGTAAATTTATTAGAAAGTTAAGAATAATATTGCTGATAAAACAGATTAAGACATTGGTTCATAAAATCTATGTTATAACAGTACTCCCAATATTAAGAAAAAATCTCGAAGCCCCCCGTTTATTTTATAAAAATTGTTTATTGGTGTTGAAAAAGTAATAAACAAGCAGTTAAAAATTCAAAAGTCAAAGTTTTGTAAATCGCTGGACAAAAATATAAAAAATGATGAGGATTTCAAAAGAATTACTTTATTTCTCATTAGTACAAAAAAAGTCTTCTCATTTAAGAAAAATAAAAAAAAAACTGCATTTGATATTTATCAAGTCCATACAGATATTCGATGATGCAATTTTACAACGGCGACACAAAAAAATAAAAAAAGGCTTTTAAGTAATGCATGTTAGTCGTATTTCTGCAATTCGGAAGCTATAATCTTTGCGCTATGAGCCAGTGATATACATATATGTGGTTAGTGACAATGTACATATATATTAATAATGGATGTATGCACAAGCATGGCAAATATTTCCACTTAGTTTCATCAATCAAAAGCTCGATTACGTAGACGTGTGATATTTATTCAATCATAATGTTCATTTGATCTCAAAAGCTAACATTCACTCGGTGAAGTAGCACTAAAATAAATCCAGAATAAGCCATCTCATTCACATTAAATAATAATACAGATA
Source organism: Himalopsyche kuldschensis (assembly GCA_028554975.1). Lineage (NCBI taxonomy): Eukaryota > Metazoa > Arthropoda > Insecta > Trichoptera > Rhyacophilidae > Himalopsyche > Himalopsyche kuldschensis. Next base: position 4,534,099 of record JAHFWI010000030.1, on the reverse strand, counting down.
TATTTCTTTGTGGACTATAAATACAATTAAATTTAAACCACTTTTATATATTCAGTTATTATTATTGTCAGTTGTGATGAAATTTACAAATTTAGATTAAATTATTTAGTGATTCAATTGACGTACACTTGGACATCATTATGATAATACCGTGAATAAAATAACAATGTATTTTAATTCTACAAAAATCTTCATTTCAACTCTTATTTCTGTAGAATTAAAATATTTTTTTTTCACCGTATTTTAATGAAGTTCTACCAAGTAAATGCAAATTCAATCAATCATTACGATACACTTAAATAGGGAAGTATGATATTTTTGGCTGTAATTGTCGCTCGATTTGAATTACAAAATAATTTGAAAAGTTGTTTTAAGATAACTGAAGGACTAGAACGATATACTTATTTCACTATATAACGTATAGGAGACAAACTAATGACATCATATTTTACGAAGTGTTTTTATCCCTACCCCATGATTTCGTATGAAGTTCACATTTTTTGCGGTTTTTAGTTCAAATTTTAACCAACTTGTTTAACGAGGGCGGGTGTTCTCCGTTGATGAATTTGAATTAATGTTGGTAATTAATTATGTGATTTTGATAAAATACATATGTGCCTATCAAATGTCAAGAGAGCCGTAAGTTACACAAAAGTTCCCAACTTTCAAATTATATGTATTATTAAATTTAACAAGCATGCAAGCTTAATTTTATTAAATTAAATAACATGCATAAGCTTTTAAACTTATATTCAGTTAAAGCTAATAAAGTTTTCTGTAATTTGAAAGATTGATTAAAACAGGTGTATCTTAACATTTTCTCTCGTGGTAATTTTGCCCTTATGTGATTTATGTTTTATCAATAACAATTGAAAATAAAACTTTGAAATAAAACACGTATTTAAACTTACCCGCTTATAATGTATAGAATACGGATTCTTTTTGGAGCAGTATATCTAATGTTGTAAAATTCGAACTAAAATCAGTCGACTTCCTTTTATTAGATTTGTTCAGCTACATTTTATCGTCAAATTTACCTTAAATTCAGCTTGTGGTTTGCTGGGAAGTGCGAAAGCAATTATTTTAAGAAGAGTCTTGATGCATAGATTTTTATACGTTTCCCAAATTATCATTTACGACCCGGACCAAGCCATTCGAGAGCTTAGTGTCATTAAGATCACCGACGTTATAACGCATGTCATTTTAACTTTTTGTAGACCAAACCTAATTATACAAGCCAATCAGTACATTTCCATGAAATTCATGCGATATATTCAACCATGCTAGAAAAGTCATGAAAATATTAAAAAAATATATATGGCGTAATTTGTTGATGAAAATGATAAAAATATTTCATAACACTTCTAAATCGAACACCAAAATTAATCAGGGCCCATCAATTATGACAGCTTATTAATTTTCCAATAGTTTCAAGCAATGGGTTTATGGATCTAAACTCCTAAAATATTTTTTATATATTTTACTGTTTTCCTCGATATAATTTGATACACAGAAATAATTTGTAATCGTGTGACTTCTTAAGCCCTTTACACTCCTCAATATATGATTTTTTTCTTTCCAGCAATTCTTAAATAGATTGGTATCACAGGTTTCACATATTTATTAGCATGGTAAAACAAAATATCAAAAAATATACCACATTATGACATGCTACAAACTTTAACTAAGGCACACGATCTAATACATACGGTTTTTTGAAATAAGGATAATTTAAAATTAATAACAAATGGTTTTACAACCAAGTTGTACAATGTCGAGCAGGACTCAAGATATAAGTTGTACGTCACCTATACGACTCGGGCACTAAGTTGAGTTCTAAGAGTTAAGCAAGATATTAAAAGTATGCACATTTAATCCAAACTACTTATTTTTAGTCGATTGATAGTATGTCTCCACATCATGCATAAGATAGATCGCTCCATAACCAAAATATTGATTAAACTAACGTATTTATTTTCTAGATTTTAAATAATTTGATATCCTGTAAATTTATCGGCCACTCTAGTCGAATTCTTGTGCGAATGAAAAGAAAATTTTAATGAATTCAACTAATACGTATGCAATTTGAACTTCAGAAGTTTAATTTAACAAAGCTCTTATACGACTTCTTTATGTTAGTATTTAAAAAATCATTCAATGAAGTATAAAGCAAACGAAACGAATAAACAATACCGCATATTGTTACAATTTTTCAAAAGCTTGCCTTTATATAAATCATGTCCCCTTGACTGTTCATATGATTGGTTTTACGCCAGATTTTTCGGATATAAAGAACGTACTTTTTTTTAGGACAAGCATTTGATATATTCATTATTTATTTAATAAAGAATTTTGTACATACATATTTGCTGCATTATTTTATTTATAAACGACATAAAAAGCGTACCATAGATATAACAGATATTGGAAGAGTTTTTGCCTAGTGGGATATTATGTCTTGATATCTTTTATTAACGAGATGATACAAATTTCATTATGTTATTATTTAATATAAATAATTATGATCACGTAAAACTAAGCCAACGGCGTTCAAATATAAACATCTACGCTAGCGTAATGGAAGTAAATTTAGATATAAAATATGACTAAATTGAGACTCTGTTGTCTACCAAAGTGGTAATATCTTATTAACACTTCTGTTTGAGATCCTCTGTGGTAATTCAGTTATATTATAGTGAAAAGGCATGAAACGTGATCACCCCAAATACTGAAACTCTTTTCGATAAAAACTGTAATCCTTTAACTTTCTTCAACGAAAGCTTTAATATTTCTGATAAAATAACACATATAACATATCCATTGAACTTAATTAAGTATTATTCGAATTTTGTAAAACATACGTGACAAAGTTGGTAAAACACAAACAAATGTTACGTATTTTTCTTGGATTCAGGTGTAGCTTCATCTTCCTCTTTTTTTATTAAATTATATACTTACTAATTATATAATATATAAATTAGAATTTAGACCGCTTGATGGAATTTCAATGATCTACTTTTATTTTTATATATAAACAATTTAAACTGTTTACTACGTGTCAGTCCAAGCTCATTCGTGTACTTTAAATTCCTGAAGGCTCCAAGATCTGGGTCGTTAGCGACAAAACACATGGAAAAGTACAAAATTAAAACGATTAAAATTTGATATAATATATTACTTTTGAATTTCACCGATTGAAGTATGAAGATTGGTTTCAAATAAGCAGACCATGATACATTACCTGTATAGTATCAAAGTAATCAATTTTAGCTCCATCGTTTACTCAAAAATAATCAAATAAATAAGAATTGTTTGTTTTGGAGGAATTCATATAAGAGTATACTTTATGTTTTCTGTATTCATAATCGCTTAAAATAATAAAATATATTTTCATCGCTGTAAACAAAACAGGTATAACGGATGAAGTCAAATTTTCAACGGCGTGGAATCAATTTGATTTTTTCCGGGTCTACGCAGGGCTTTCCACGATATTTTATCGCGTAGATAAAACATGATACATATCCAAAAATGGTAAAGATTCTATATTGTAGAATATTTATGTTGAGCTGGAAACATCAATATAGCTTGTATTTTATTGCCACTTTACGTAAATGTTTATTTTTAATTAAAGTCGTTTTGCTAAGGCTTGAACGATTTTTTTTATTGTTTATTTTACTATACATTCCACCGATTTTTTTTAAAGAGCATTGATGTTTTGAAAATGAATCTATGTATATATGCATATTATGTATTAAGTAATATTTTCGTTTTTTTTCTTTTCTATAATAATTTTGTGATTTAAAAAATAATATAACGTGCATCTTTAAAAACCTACTAACTTTTTTATGATAAATTAAGCTTGTTTCAAAACTGGTCTTGGTAAAGAAAAAGTAGAATCAGTTGAAGTATCTCAAAATTTATGGCTGAACTTTATTTTTAAATAAATACATTAGGTAGTATTGAGGTACTTAGTTGAAATTTCACAAAAGAAACAATGAAATATGATTATCATGGATGAGCTTTTATTTCCATTGTATTTAAAACAGTCAGTTTGATTCTAGTTTAATACATACATATGTTGTAACTGATAAAAACCACAGTGTCATTTATTTTGAATCACTTAATATGTATCAAAAAAACCCAAAGCGCTGAAATTCCTTGTAAGGAATTGAAGTTGGAGAATGTTGATTACCAAGTGAATCACTTATCAATTGGTTAAATTAAAAATATAAAGCGAATTTAACAATGCATATTTTCTTTTGATTTTTATATTTTGTCAATAAATTAAATTTAAAAAAATAGATTCAGGTATTGCTTTTTCTAATCTTGATGAAATAGCCTTACAAAACAATTTCTTGTCTATTTAAACTATGGAACTTTGATTGATAATTTATATCTTAATTACTATTATGATAATAAATATAATCATTTATAAAAATGTTTCTTGTGATTTATTTTGATTGCACGCATTCACAGTTTTCAGTGTTTCAGTTTTTTCTTGATATTTCTAAGTTTCATATTTGAAATAATTTTATCTCGTGTATTAATAACGCTCAATCATCAAAAGGGATAAAAAAAAAACCACTTCTGTCTGAATAAAAAAACTGTGATCTGTTTTAATGAATAAATATTTTAAGAATATATTCATTATCAACGATAATATAGTCTGTATTTATTTTCAATAAAAATTGGGTTAAGACATCGCCAGTAAGATTTTATCTTTGTAAAATACATCTAAAGGCTTGTTGATACAAGTGGAATTTCACCAAACTCAAAGGCAAACTTTATCACAAAGGGTGAGAAAAAGATACATTTTTTGGGGACTCTTGAAGAGGAAATAAGAATCAGTAAATTTGAGTTGTATGCTTTTAAAGATTTTTCCTATTGTGTACATTAGCTTGGGACTACGTCTCAACGGCAATGAAAAGAAATATGGAAGCGTTGGGGTGTTTTTTTTTCAATTATACAAACAATATCGATAGATACACTTTTATCATGATATCGAGTTTCCTCCTGTCATTGTTATCACAAACAGTTGCTTGAATAAAACATAAATTAAGGCAGTGTTTTTCAACCTTTTTCAATCTACAGATTGATATTTTTTAATATTTTGCAGACCGCTAGTTAATGCAGAAGTAAAAGCAATCGTTATCAAAGTTTTCCGCCTTTTGAGGTTGAAGTCATATAAAATTGATTGCATATTTTTAATTTCAATTTAATTTTTATTTATATTTCCATTCAGTCATTTTCAAGTAGTGAGTTTTATTATATATTTTAAAACATTTAAAATATTTATTTACAAAAATTATCGCTTTTAAAGGATATGCTAAACACATAACGTTCTTATACCACTAAAAAAGGTTTTTTTTTTCTTAAATTGACTTGTTCTAAAACGTTAGGGTGGAAAAATTTTGGTCCTTATTAATTATGCAAGCATACTTGGTTTAAACAAAACGAGTTTAGAAAAATATTTAGCAATAAAAAAATGAAATAACAATTCCTTTATTCACACAACTTGTTATATTCCACTCTTTGGATTAATTTCAATGTATTTTTTAATGTATAAGCATTTCAAAAGATGCAATAGATAAATGTCCCAGGAGAAATTAAGTGAAACTTATCATGCATATCATGTTTTCCTGACAATAAAAAATGTACGTTGAAATGATAATAATAATGTAACTTCATTTCGTTCCCTCTTACCAAATCAAGGATGCATGAACAAAACTTTAAGCTCTGGGCGTGGTCTAGAAATTATCAAAATATTTTATAAATTTACCAGGTTTACATAAATTAATAAATCATCTAGTCTCTAATATTTATTTCAAAAATATCATTTATAACCCTTCAGTTTTCGTTGGCGTTCATATATTGTTTTGTTTTATTTTAGCGAAACGATGGTTATACTCAATAATAAATGGTAATTAATATATTTGTCATTTATTTAATTTGATTAAGTTTATTTTACTAAATTCGATGGTTTCCTCATATTTTTGCTGTTTTTAAAAATATTATGAAAATAGAATATACTTTAATAAATATTTGTACATTTAATAAATATTATACAAATATATGTGAATTTTGGTTCTGTTAGTTCTAATAATTTATTAATATCGATTATTTTTATTATTTTACAAAAAAAAACAAATAGAAATAATCATTATATAACATATTTTTATACTGTTCATTACTCGGGGGAAAAATAGCATAAAACTTAAATGATTTTTAATCAAACACTGTTTAAAATATTTTCATGGGCTTACGAAAGACCACTCAAAGTCATAAAAACTGATTAACAATTAACACGTAACACAAATAACATCACTGTCTGGATAAGAAAATATTTACGTAAACAAAAGTAAACAATTTTGAAAAGTCTTATATACTTTCAAAGGAAAAACGCGCACGTGCGTACAGCTTGAAGGTTTCCGCGCTACTGCAGGTTTTCGTGATCGAATGTGGTTAAGTTTCCACCACTGCCTAAGGGATGAAAACTAGTCTCATACTTTAAAAATGACAAAGATTTTGTAATACATAAAATCATCTGATTTTAATAAGTACTGTTTTTTTCTTTTAACATACAGTGTAAAGGTTTCCCTGTTCGTAAGAAATGAAAACTAAGAGAAGTTTTTTTCAGGGTGAGTTTAAAGATCGTGAAACCGTATAGCTCTGAGTGAAATAGACTATAAAGCTTGCTACCAATAGATTCACGGAGGGTTTCACTTACAAAATTCCTCCTTAGTATTTTTCATTTATTTATATATACAAAAAAATTGAAAGCTTAAAGAGTAGTCTGTTTTATTTAAGTCTATCTATTATATTTTTTGGAATTAACATTTTCTTAGTCGAACTTACTGTAAGATGATTAAAATATCGGCTTCACGCAATCGTCAAAACAATTTATATAGTTCTAACGGTGGCGTTAAGCCGAAATAGCTATCAACCAATGACTAGATATAACTAAATTTTTTGACAGTGTTACTTTACATAATCTCCTTAATCCAAAATTAAAATTATGTACTGAAACAATTGTTTGCACTTGATTTCAAGTGAAGGTGCTTTATAGAATTTCAAAATCAAAGCTTAATCGTTTGAATTTTTTACTTTTCCACATGTCACCCGGAGTTAATTCTAGCGCTTGAAATGCCTGACGATACCAAAAACCAAAACCCGACAAAACTTATGGAAAAATACAAAATTCAAACGATTCAAATTGTCTTTGTAACACTTTCTGCATAAATAAGCAATCTTCATTTTATTCGAAAAGTTACCTCACAAATAATTAGCTGTCATGGATTTCTACCTTATACATAACCATAAATAAGCCAAAAGTTTTTAAGAAAAATTTGTATTCACTTATTCTTTTAGTGTTGAGTTGTATTATTTTTGTCAACTGGTGGCACATTTAAGGGACTGTTGCATTTGTTTAAAATCTCTTTTGTTTTTAGAGAATCTTAAATTTGGTGAATTTTGAATTTAAGCATTTTTTTCTATTACACTGTGATAATATATGTATAATGATGTTGCTTGAAAAACTGGTTGTAAAATATCATCCAAACAAAAGAATTTTACAGAAAACTCTTGTCAGTAGTTATCCCATTCATGTAATGTGATAAAGTAATTTTTCAACAAAAAAAAGTAACGTAAATTTCACAATTTTTTTACTTGTTTATAGGAACATCAGCTTTCTTTTCCATAAACATGGAATACTAAAGTTTAAAAAATATTTTTTTTGGTCAGACGTCAGTTGTTTTGCTTTAAGATGTGAATATTTTTTTTAACATAACTTCTTACTGTAACTATTTTTTTTAAAATACCCCTGTTGTTGCATGGTCCACAAAATAAAATAAAAAAAAATGAAAATTGAAATTCCACAAAATCAAAGATTGAATGCATATTTATGATGTTAAATTGATATCTACTCTAATTATTTATAAACAAATGTTTTCAATTTGTAATACAAGCGACTGGGCAAGCTAGTAGCTGCAAATACACAACAGATGGCGGTGGATCAACCAGCTTTTATAAATTGAAAATTTATAATAATAAAAAAATTATAGTAAATTTACCATAATATGATACCATCAGGAATATCTGTCAGCTGCAATGGTTATACCATTTTTTTTTCAGTACAAATAATTCAAAGATGTCTATTTGTCTTATAAACAGCGGGATTTTTTCAATAAAAGTTCTACTACCTTACTAGCTGCACACTTAGACGTATGTAAACTAATATTGAGGAAATAGCCTCAGATTTTCCTGAAAATAATTGAAGCACTTATACCGTTGTAACATTGCAGAATAGTGAGTGGTGGTGAGTAACAGCACATTTTTATAATTTAGATTAAAAAAACGGTTAGTGTACGGCCTGAGTTGCAGCGTTTTTTATAGCATATCGTACAGCGCAGCGGAGAAACACGTGCTACACAACAATGTAGATGACCGCATTGGCACGGTTTTTAATACCATGTTTTCCCACATACACTAAGCTGTATAAAACGCTGCCACTCAGGCAACCCACATACATACATTCAATTTTACTCTGCAAGAAGAGTTTTTTTTGAATATTTGTATATTTATGCATTCCCCATTTTCTTCCGACTCAATCAGTCCGAGAATATTTGATATGCGTGTATTCTGTTTACCGTTATTCGTGCAACGCTTTCCCAAGAGCTGGCAAATACAATAGTAATCTGTTTCAGGCGGCTGGAAAAGTAGCGAACGGTATCTTACCATAACTTTCAATGGGGGAAATATTTTAGGTAATAAATGGAGCCAATCGTCTTAAAAAAAATAACCGAACCTTATGCCAGAGAAAAAAACCTTTTCCATTTTTTATTTAGATTGGACAATGTTTCATTGTTTTCTAGAAATTTCTATAGCGAAAATCATTATTCAAGTTCCTCCGACACCTAAATAGAATTGCAAAAAGGTGCTTTCATAACCTTTCAGTAATATCATTCAAATATAATAATCATTCATAACTTCATTCAAGTTAGAGGCCCAACAGTGGTGCTTCATAGAGGAATTGAGTGCTCTAGGCCATTTATCGGAAAAAGGTTCCTTAATCCCACCTCCTCGACAAGACCATTACATTCCTGAAACCGCTAACATTTCAGTACACAGTATTGCAAAATTTGATTCTGGAATAATGGATTTAGTAGAATTGATGAGATGATAATTACTACTACATGGGCAGGCAAGTTTATAAATTGTTTACAAATTTCAAATAAATTATACACAAATATAATTTTCTTAAGATCTGAACAGTATTATCAACGAATGAAATAAACAATGAACTAAGGCTATTTATATCAAAAATAGAAATACAAGACAAAGTATAAAAGTATTGAAATTAAAATATATTTATTCATCAGTGAAATGAAAATGTTGACGATTTCTTACAAATGAAAAAGCACTAAACAGGAATCCTAGATTACCAATTAACCCTTTAATAAGACAGCTTCTAATGTTTCTCTTTTTGGTATAAATAAATTTGTTGTTTTGTATATTTCAACTGTTGATAATGCTTGCCATGAGTGAAGCCTACCTTGATCTTTATCAAATTTCATGTGAAAAGTCTTTTGAAAAGGTAAGGGAAGAAAAGAAAAATCTTCTGATCTATGAACCAGCCAATTCATCACTGGCCACTGTCAATTCACTAACAAGCTCTCTCAGCTTGGTTGGTGAGTCAAAATGAATTTCTAAACGTCTAAAATGCTAATACGGAAATATGATGAAGAATGTTTATAAAATCCTTTATAATTCACATTTAAGGTGTTAACTGTCATTTCTTCTTGTAAAGGGAATTATTTTAAATAAATAAACAAATTTAACAGTACTTCTTCCACGCGTATTCTGATAAATATCAGAATTGGTTTCGCTCTTCGCTAGCACTATATTTAGATTTGGATAATGAACATGAAAGAGCCATTGTCGGCCACGACAGTTTTGATGACTTAGTTGCATTCAAAAAGTTGACAGCTCCATTTAAACAGCGAATAGGTTTCGATTCATAAAATACTTTCCATATTATTACTTATTTATTTACAATATGGTAAATGGCACCAAAGAATTGATGATTTGTTCCTCGGAAAATCTAGGTTATAAGTAGATAAACAATAAAATTATAAAATAATGCTTATATCATCGAAAACGTATCCAAACAGACATGACGCAAAAGAGAAGGTGTAAACATTCCTTGAAAAACTACAATCCCATTTGTTATGCAGCAAATAAAAATGTGTGGTATACAATTGTATTAATAGTTGTTGCATTTCTCATATGTAACAATATGAAAGGATGATTTTCGGACATTATTTTTCACGGAAAAGCTCTTTATCTGGTTAAGCAATAGAGCTGTTAAATGTTAGAAAGCATAAAAGGTGGACAGTTACGAAAGTATTTACTTTTCTTTTATCATATGGCTTTACGTAAAGCTTTTGTGGTATGTTGTAAAGAAATTTTTGAGGAAATTATTCATCTATAAAATATTACATACATATGAAAACTTTTACAGAAAAAATACTTGCTCGCTTGGAATAAGAATCGATGATGACAGTGGTTGAGTGTTAATGCTGAATGGCCATTCCGATTGATAATGTTGGTTGAGTCTGTAGCAAAAGTTCAACGTAATTGTATTTGGTTGCAGTATGGACAAATTCATACATTAAATAGTTTTGACAGTAGATTTATGAATTAACGTTAGAACGCACGGGTTTCTGTGATGTCAAAACTCGTCCCACCTATCCAAACCTAAAAACAGCAATAAGCTGAACTAATAGTCCTCTCCGAGCTTTATCTTTATATCCTTGAGCGGCTGAGTAATACTCAGTTCTGTAGAGAGAATCTGTTGATATAAGCTTGATTAAGAATTTATTTGAAACACATTGAGAGACACTATAATTTATTGAATGACAGCATTATTAAAATTTGAAATACGAACAATGGATCCAACGAGTGTTCCAGAAAAGTGTTCCCACTACTAGATAAAGTTTTAATTGAAGGAATATTGAAAAATAAAGGAAAAAAATACTTTCAATACAAGTATATTCATAACCATTTTCAGCATAGCCAATAAAATAAAAATGTCAATATTGTTGAGAAAAAAGGAATTTAACGATTTGTATTGTCAGTCATAATAGCTATCAACCATATATAATATAGTTTCTTTAGGACTATAATACATTGCTATTTTTTCACCGTGGTATAGTGGAGTTCTAACAAGTAAATGCGAATTAATTCAAAAATATTTCTGCATTTAATATATTGCAGGTTCTTAATAACTCGTTTCGCAATATTAATAAATCTTTATTGGTAACGTAAACAAAAGTTAAGCTTTTAGTTCTGCAAGAATTATGCAATTAATATTATGAACTCATTTTAACGATGGCGTGATGCTGAAATAATAGTAGATTCTTTTAAATATTTTGTATGTAACCATGTTATTTTTTCTACCGGATTCGTCAAATAAAACTAATATTATCTTTTCTATAATCACTAAAATAATTATAAAATCCATCGTTATGTTTGGCAGCCTGTTGATGCCGTGGCATATAACAACATTGCTAGCATACCAGTATTCCCGAGTCTCTCTTTAATAACACCCCACCTCTGGAATGAAACAAACTCAAGTGGGAGTATCTTTTCTCCCCCGGCGAAGTCGTATCGTCCTGCATAAGGCAGGTTTACACACAGCACTATTTGAAAAATACCATAGCATTTATTTTATTATATTACTCAACGTAAATAAATTTTATCTGGGACTAAACCTGGTTTCGACATTTACATGAATCGTTTAAATTTATAAATTTCCATGAGTTTTGTAGCTAACGACATCGATTTTTCTTTTCGTCATTTCAAGGGATTTCAATACGTGCATAGATTACCTTTAACTGACGCTGAGTGAAAAATTTGTCTTTAAAACTTAGTATGTAATATTACTTTTACTAATAGTCGGGTTTTGTGATGCAGTGGTCAACTTCGTTTTCTTCCGTGCCAGACTTCACGTACTGGGGTCTCATTTTTTCCGTAAATTTATATATTCTATTGCGCAGGTGTGGACTGCCACCCTACTTGGCTACATAATTTAACAATCAAGTATCCAATACTTATATTTATTAATTCTGCAATCAATATATGGAATCGTTTAAAAAAATCATTTTTAGTTTTTCTGTTTCCCCTTTTTTCTTTACCCTTTCTGAAGACAGTTGCTGATAGATAAATCTAAAAGCTACTTGTTTTAAAAAAATATATTATTTGAGATTCTACATTTTCTTCATTTTATGTCCGTTTAACATTGGTAATGGGTAAAGTCAATAAAATATTTAATCAACTAATCTCCTAAGAAATTCTCTCATCTAAGGTCGTATAATAAATATAATTGAGTTCTAGAAAATCGTAATAGTAAAAATATTTTTTATTTTGGTTGTGTGAATGAGCCTTTGGATGTCCTGAAAGCCTTTGAAAGACAAGTACAGCGCACGCGCAAAATGTACTGCGACAAACTTTTCATCCAGGTAACGCTCCAATCGCCGAACTCCAACCCGTGGCGATGCGAGTGTGCTGATGATGATATCGTGATGCGGACCCGGGAGCTTCTGTATGCGGTTTCCACGGTAACGACGCGTTGCCACGGCGACCGTTTCCATAGTAACGGCGTCTCCAAGGGTAACAGACGCCGATGTTGTTTTTTTCTTTCTTATGTTGGTTTTAAAACAAAAATATGTGCAATGCCATCCAAGGCTTTTTTCTTAGCCGCATGTTTATGTCACTTTTACGCTATAATGTTGTATATTATTAATAAAAAAATACATTTGATAACTTTTTACTATACGAATTGTGAAAAAATTAGTGACACGTGTTTCACCACTTTGAGAAGCATTTTCCGTCCGAATGATGTATTTTAAAGAGGTGAAACTAGTGTCATTACTCGCAACACAATATGTGGAATAAGTAAATTATCATTATTTAAAAAATTGGCATTTACAAAGTGCTATTGTAAATTTTGCCAACCAAACGTAATATTTTTTCACCTATAGATGTGTACAATGTCAACAGATATAAACAATATAATTCACAATATGAATAAAGTTGCAAATACAGAGCTGCATTGTACTAATCTTGTGACCATGCACAATGGTTCTACTAAAATGAAAAAAAAGAAAAGTGTTCAATAGTCAAAGAAGAACATTATTAGTTATTATTTAGCAACTTTTGAAAACAAGCTTAGTTCTTATCAATATCTTGAAATATTCTCTCAAATAGTATACTCGAGTAGTTTCAGATGTACCAAAATATAAATTATTAATTCAAGTGTGATTATATAAATATTGTCATAATAAACTTGTCATTAATAAAACAAATCAGCATGACCCAAAGCAAAACCGAAATAAATTCTCACATAGAATAATAATCAAAAAAAATATTACTTGATTGTAAAATCCACGCGTAAGACTCATAAAACATTTTAAAATAGTAAATAAAATTTGGAAGCAAATCTTCATTTATAAATTACGAATATTACTAGAGTATTTTTTTAATACTACTTCGCCTTCAAAGAAATTTATAAATAGTATCTTTTATTTTGTCCGATTTGTGGGTCAGCCTTACATCCTGCGGAGAAGCATATGACAGGTGCTTGAATTATTTTTCCGCCCACAGGAACTTTGGAACCGGAAATTGCTTGGCAAGAGAGGTTATTTCTATATACGTTATGTGAATGCTGTTTATAAAATGACCGCTGCTATGGTACCAGTTGTTTGCTTGGTTGATAAGTATAGTGATGACTTGTACCGAGAGTGGTTGCATGAATTTCGTCAGATATACTCGAGGATTTTTTTAGATAGTGTTTGTTTGGACAAGTTACGAAGTGACTGAATAACATAGTGGAGTTTAATTACTTTTAAAGACGAACTGTCAATTATTGGTGGAATTCTAATTATATTTTACAAAGGTCAAGACCAGTGTATATAAAACACATGTGGAAGTAGTAAAAATATGTTTTAGTTATTCAAAATACGTTGAAATAAGTTTCGATAATTAATACAAAATAAAACATAACCATGAAAAATACGTTAAAAAAATCATTCTTTCAATGCACATAATGACTGGAATTTTACAGTATGACAAGATCCGATATTATAACATTTAAATAAGAAAACCAACGATATTTTTATTGTGTCTTCTTCATATTTAAATATTTATCCTAAATTGATTTAAGTTTAATTAAGCCTTTAATTCATACATTACAATTACTTTGTGTTAAACATAGCTTCAAAGAAAGAAAGCGAGACACACCATCTATTGAAAACAAGTAAAATTATCGAGTAGTGATGGTTTGAGTCTAAAATAAATGAAAACTTTTCAGGAAAACTCTCTTCTAAAACTTTCATTTTCCTTCACAGACGTCTCTGCTCAACAAAAACCACACTGGTAACATTAACTGTTTTAAATTTTAAAAAAGATTGTTAAATTTGTTCCATTATTGAATACATCAAAGAATCTAAATATAATTTTTAATTAAGTATTAGAGTTTTCTCTTATTGTTCGTATTAACAAGACATAAAATTGCAAAAATATAGCTTAAGACAAATCCACTGTGAAATTGTATTGTATGAAAAATAGGCTAGATTAATGACTACTCACAATACGATTACAGATATTATAAAAATATATGACATGCGTATTTATGTATCGTCATTTAATTGCATACAAATCGATGAATAATAAAAAGATATTTTTTTTACGAAAAAAATACGGGCTTTTTACTGCTGACAAAAATCCTACAGCATCCATGTGTCGAGTTTTCATTGTTGAATCAAGCAGGAAATCATCACGAACTGATATTCAGTGATTTTATATCTTGAATTATTTCAAACAAAGAAAAATAAATATTCCTAAGAGCAGTATCTTTAAAACCAATTATATATTGTCATGTGTCACCCATATGGTCTTTGTATAATCATGAAAATTAGTATTATGGATAAACGACCGCAATTGTATGTATAATTATCGCTGTTACGATATGTGTCTTTATAACAACCAGGGCTGTGGCTTCAGTGAAAAAAAAGTCCGACTCCGACTCTGACTCCGACCCCAGCATTTACCAAAACCACGACTCCGACACCGACATTGACCAAAAACATGACTCCAACTCCGACTAAAAAAAGGTTAACATCTTTTTTCTTCCTTAAATTTCTTTTTTATTTTTATTCAATTAAATATCAACCCTATCAATTCGGCCCAAAGACAAATTTGACATATTAAATGCAAAAATAAATTGTTCAAACTTTTCAAAAATTCTGACTCCGGGTACGACTCCGATGTAAACTACGATTTCGATGTAAAAATTCCGACTCCGGGTACGGCCAAAACGCCGCGACGACTCTGACTCCGGCCAAAAAGCTCCGACTCCACGACTCCGACTCCGACTCTGACTCCACAGCCCTGATAACAACTAAACTACTTTCGAGTCGCATAGCAACAAGAAATATCATAAAAATTAGTCTGATAAAATAAAAAAGATATTATCCGTGATTTAAAATTAAAAGCAAAACTCACTAAACAAAACAAAGATTTACCAACAGAAAAATATTTGCGACAATCAAATAGGTGGTGTATTGTGTATCATATATAAGTAGAACGGAAAATTTCGTAAATGTTTTTTATGGTAAAGCACGAGAATAAAAGAAGTGAAAGTTTTATTCGCACAAAAAAAAATAACCTCACATAAAATTTAAAATGAGCGATAACTTAAGTATCCGTATCTAAACGTAATATTTCACCTTTTAAGCGAGTCGTATAATATTTTATTCAGGCAAAATGTGACTCGATCTCCAACAGCGTCATGAATTTTAAGTGGCTTAAAAGCATACGAGTTTCATAACTTCCCCGTATCTAATTTTGGACAGTAAACACTGAGTTAAGCGTAATAACAATTCCTGAAATTCGAGCCATATTGTTAGACACACACTAATAAACCAATTCAAAACTTGGTCCGGGTTATATTACCACGAATTGATAAAGTTTTAAACTGTTTTATTATGTTTGTAGCACTTTGAGTGGCTGGACCTTTAATCACATTAATAATTGATGAAATATAATAATCATATTTGGATTTTAAAGATTGTCTTAGGGTGCCATATAACAACATTATATACAAGTCTTTCAATAGGGACGCACTAAATTTGTTAGTTTATAGCAGCCATTTTGCTATAGTGACATCTTTAAAATTTGCTGTCAATTATAAGTAGTGCACAGAAAATCACCATGGGGGATAATAGCATTGAATAACGTGTCCAAATTTTACCATCAAATTTTACCATCAAAGTCACTGCTACGTTCGTCGCTAAAGCCTAAATCTTAAGCTACGAGGCCTATTTGTGGATGAATGTATGTATATGTGAACAAGCAACATTTTCTAATTTGGGACGATTCCAATCCATACGAGATACAACCGCAACAAATGCATCCCGAGAAAGTCGCTGTTTGGTGCGGATTTTGGTCTGGTGGAATCATCGGTCCTTACTTCTTCCAAAACGAAACTGGCATTGCCATAGCCATCAACGGTGAGCAACAGATCGATGATATGAATCGAGTGTCCTAATTGAAAACCCCTATATAATAGATTTCAACATTATATATTGTCGCATCTACGGAAAAACCAAATAGAATATTTGACATTGTTGAGGAGCAGGAACAAACATCACACAGTTGAAAAAACAATCTGTTATGTGTACATTTATATACCTCGGGAATACTAAATGGCTGAAAAGCCAATATATAAAATAAGTATTATAAAATCGCGTCATAAAAAGAGTCAAAAATGTTTTAAAATTAAAGAATTCCATTTTGTCCTTCATTTATAAACTTTTTTCAGGTGATATTATTTTAAATACGATTGCATTCAAGGCTCAATATAACAAATTTTTTTTGAAGAGGCTTTTCTGCAGAATGACAGCATGCTGTAAATTATTTAATATTGTTTTTTGAAAATGAAAAAACATACAAACGTTCAGTTGTGAATTTTCAATAAAGAGGTATTTCAACAAATAAAATATTTTAGCAATGTGAAGTTAGCCCTTGACAGCAACAATTCCTTTTAGGAGTATAGCAGAAAACTACTTCGCACGGTCTACTTTAGATTATTGTTTTCGAAAAAAGCTTTTTTCTAAAACTTCTTCCCAAATTTTCATAAATATATATATAGCCACACAAATAAATAAATATAACATTTACAAATCAGTTTTTTCAACTCTATTGTGGTAAATTGTATTTTCTGAGCCTGTTACAAAAGTCATTATATAGAACTTGAAAATTTTGTGGTCTATTTGATAGATGTGTATGCATTCGTATACTAAACAAGTAATTAGTATGTCATTTGAATTCTCTTTCATATATCTTACCCTAACGGGGCGTAGCGAGGCTATAAACCAACTACTTACAATGCTCTAGCCTTCATCCATATAGAATATTAAGCAGTTCTCGTTGGAAGATTCCTGTTTGGACGCCACTATTACAAGACATATTGCGAGCGAACATGTTTTTGTGTTTGAAATATAAAAAATATTGTTTTCATTTCCAACAGTCAAACAAATCATTAAATCTCACTTTTCAAAATGTTTTTATGCAGTTTGAGAAGTGTTGCGTGTTGACTGGTCCTTTTCAGGCTGTTTCCAGACTTTCAATCTTAGCATGCTACTTATTAAGAGATATGAAACATTTGGAAATTTGTGATTGTGAATTTAAAAAATGCAGTGTATTTTTTACATACAGTAAGCTTAAACTATTTAGTGTAGCTTTAGCCACCACTGTTATCATTTTTGCATTGTCTTGAGCGATAATTGTTTAGATGTAAATCTTCGTCTGACATTAAGAACCGTTACTTATTCTAAATCTTACAACATTTCTATATACATAACTTTGTCTTTTTAAATAAGACTTTTTAGTATGGAAATCTTGAAAATTTTAATCCTTGCTGCTTTCCGATTGCTTTTATCAAACTTGGACTACGTGGTTTAGATAATGTAACATACATACAATCAATACAAAAATACATCATTATTTTTCAAAAAAAAAAAATCAAATTAATGTTACGAAATAATGTCATGACAAAATTGCTTCTCGTTTTACGATTAGTTGTCCCAAACTTTTTAAATTTATTTGATTTGATGTAATATGCACGTACAATGAAGATATCATTCTCATATATTGACTTAAATTAACAAGCTATTGAGTGTTTTTACTCATAATATTTATTTAAAAATCATAAGACAACAAATTTAATAAACAGTAAACAACAAAATTTTCTTTTAATTGAATCGAGTGCTTTCTTAGAAAATAAATAAACAATGCATGGCAGATCATTCAAGAAGCTTCTTTTTATGCCAACATAAATATATTTAAGTTTAATGTATAATATAACCGAGCCAATTCTTGGTATCCCATCTGGAACCAGAGAACTAGATTGCCTAACCCCTGAGACAAACTACTAAGCTTTCGCGTCCCTGGGGTATCACATCACATTTCACTATCCAGTCGTCTCCATGGTGACAGATACAGCCTTGTGTATACAGTATACAACCTACTCGAGACGTAGTATCTTATGCGTGGGAGTGGTTTCTTGTTGGATGTCGTATCGTTATATCGTTGCATACACGCGGCCTCAATAACATCAAAATTATTGCTACTATAAGCTCAAAATACTGAAATCCTAACCCCAGCACCATTGGCTCTAATGAGAAACTTTGATAGAGCTTAAAAAAGCTCTTTTCAAATTTTCAAATACATTTTTACATATCACTATTGTTTAGGATTTGCTTTTTGCGAATTTTTGTTTAAATATTCAAACAATATCTTCTGCTAAAGTTTAAATTAATAGCGTTGAAAAATAATTGATAGGAGATATTTAATTGATAGGTTGTTTTTTAATATTGAAATGTGTAATGTGGTATACATTGGATAATTTATTTACTGATATAATTAAAGGTCTCGACTGAAGGCACTTGATGAGATTTCAATATCAAATTTGAATTATTGGAAAATAGTGATATAGCTTGTATTTTTATATAAACGATACAAACCATTTACTACACGACAGTTAAAGTTCTTGCATGCATTTAAAATGCATGACGATACAGAAAGGCAAAAGTGACAAAACTCATGACGAATTACAAAACAAAAACGATTCAAAATTATTTATTAACGGTTAAAATTTGTAACCCTCGTTTTGTAACTTCCCTAAACATTCTTAATACATATAAATTGAATTGACTCAAGTACTTCCGTGCACTTGAAATGTATGAAGATGCCAAAATGCGAAACCAGGTCGTTAGCGACAAAATTCATGGAATAATACGAGATTCAAATGATTCAAATTTGATAATGAAATTTCATCATGCGCCCTCAGTTGAAATTTTCAATTGTATCGTAATTTCAATATTTTTGAGGAAAATCTCAGTAAAGATTCTCGTTTACTGTACTTAGGTAAAATTGACAACAGTATAATAAAAAAGGTCTGAAAATAAAAATAAAAAAACGCATAAATTTCGTCGCATTTAAAAAAGATACACGTGTTAAGAAACCGCGTAAATATATGAAGAGCTTTTGTCACGCGAAATCCTTTAAGGGCTACTTAGCGCTTTCATTGGATTTCACACTCCCGTAAGCTTTTTTGCAGCGTCGACGAGCCAAGCTCACGTTGTGAAAACGTACAACTTTGAGCATCATAAACTTACACTAACGTTTCATATTTAAACTTATATTTACCTTCTTATAAATTAATCCAAATTACTAGTTCTACAGAAAATATAATTACACCATCCAATTGTTTATCAACTATAAAACTCTTTTTCCAACACAATTTTAGTAAAATGATCAGCAATACTCTTTTTATATTACAAATATTTTTATGGGGGACTAATTTTTGTGAACTTATTGATCGGCCATTGGCATTTTACAAGAATAACCATGAAAATATTATACATAAGTATTTTTTTTGTTAAAAAATTGAGTACCAAGTTTAGAATTATTTACTCAAATTTTACGGTGGTCAATTCATTTGTATTTTATATTTGAAAACCAAAAAGCTATTATCGTTATCATAATGAGTAATCCAAAGTGAAGTCAGTTCATTTGAACACATAAGATAATGTCTTGTTAGCTTAATGTAAAGAAGTTGGGAAAAAACCGTATTATTATGACAGCTTAGATTATCGAGTAAAATAGCTTCAGGTATTCAACGGCTTCGTAGGGGTTTTCTCTTTATATAACAATGCATATTTTTTTTCTTTTTATTACATGATTGGTTTTTTTCATTCATCAATATTACGTATTCATATTGTGAAGGAGGTACGCTGGACATTTAATATGGAGATTAACATCGTTTGCTTCTGTTACGATACTCCGAATAAGGATTTTTTATTACATTTTTCTTTAAAGTCGTATATCTATTCAAAACTACTCCAATGGATGGGATGCTGCGAGGTTCATTAGCAAACCACTTCCTCTTCTCTAATCTCAGTAAAGAACAGGGACTATCGTTAAAAATCTACTGTTGATACAAGCTCCAATCGGGGCAAAATACACCGATACACAATGGGAATAAACATGGTGAAAAGAAAAAGATATCTGCGAAAAAATGAAGTCAAATGGACGAAAAATCTAATTCAATATTAAAACATTAAATTTGTCAATTTTTCTTGAAAAGTGAAATTTTAGCTTGGCTTGAAGCCTTGCTATATTTATGGTGCAATTTTGGCTTGAAAGCAAACGATGCTACGACACAAACCACGGTGCTACGCTGGCGCTAAAAACGCCGAAACTCTATCTCTTAATAACATCATTATAATCTAATTTAACTTTAATGCGACGTACTTTATACACGCCTTTTAGTGTACTGATAGAAATATAAACTACTTTAATATATTGAATTACATATAATAATAATGATATACATACACTCATTATCGCCGGATAAAAAAAAAACAAGTAATGACTTACGATGCTAAAAAAATTTTTTTTAATATTGTTCTTCCATCGTCCGTAAACAGTTCTGAAGACACATGAAATTTCATTGAAGGCCGCAAGTTACGTATCACTGAATTAATGATTCTAAAAATCGCCCTTGTGAGCACTGTTGCTGAAGCTTACTTTGTTTAAATTATTAAACTTAACTTAACAACAGTCCAAGATTTCAATAAAGTTCAAAAATGGAATTGATGACCAAAATTATGTAAAACATGCACTAAAATATAATAGGCTTAAATCAAAGCTGATCAAAATACTTCTTTCTACAAAATCTATGCAAAAGTTCTGGTTGTCACACCATATATTGACAAAAAATAGCCCCATTTTTATACACTCTTTACAATTGAAAATTAAATACCAATAATTGAAAAACCTTATTTTTAAAGCAAATAAACGATCAATTATCTGATATGCGTTTCACCAGCTGACGCGTCGCGAACTAACAAACGTAGTCGTGAGATGTTATAATGAAATTCGGGAAACCTGATTTTGTCTCAATGGATATCCTTTATTCCTACTATATATTCGGTAAATCGACTTATTTTATGGTTGAAGCTTATCCAATGATGGCATTGGTAGTACTTTAATTAAAAAATATATATTTCATTCGCATAATGGTTCCAAAGTGGCAGCGCGTATATCGTACGTCACGGGCGAATATTATTGTTTGAATGCAAAAGATGACGACTGCTATCATTTACAAGGAAACCATTGTGTTACATTAGCAACAATAGGAATTTATAAATACAATAATTCACTTTTTTAACAAAAAAAGTGATTTCAAAAACGTCGTTTATATACAAAATGGTCAAATAATATTAAAAAGTTACCAATGAAATGATTTTAAGCGTAAAAAAGCCTTTTTAAAATTATTTTACTGGCGTATTAAAACAATGTGTTTATAAAGCAGAATCGTTACGCTTTATGCTGAGTCTTTTTTTGATCCTTTTGTGTTTTTTTAATATAACATATAGAATAAGCAGTTTTGTCACGATCTTTTTATAGCTGCTGTTTATTTAGAAAGGATGGGTTGCATTTATATTATCGTTTAAGTAAACAATCGCAAATATGCGTTCTATGAATAAAAATACTTTTTTCTCATTTGATTTTGTTTATTTTACCAGCATTATTAAGATTAAAAAATCAATATTCTTTGTCTGAAAACATAGGTTATTTGAAAATTAAGAGGGCTTTGCAATGTTTATTCAATGCGATTGTGAGGAACTATCTTTTATACAATTATCGCCGAAATAAATCAGTCTTTATGAAATGAAACTTCCATCAGTGTCTGATGGACTCAAACCCGTCAATTCCGTAAAAATAATGACACATTTTTAGTAATTATTCCACATTAAATTCAACTGAATAATGCTCGTGATGAGCGAAATCAGTCCTGATCTTAATACACCTTATGTGGAATAAATACTAAAAATATGTGATTATTTTTATCATAATACTATTCCACCAAGTATTGACAGTGAACACCTTATAAATGATCAATTAATGAATTTGAAAAAATTCACAATTATTGCAAATTACTACAGCAGTGAATGGTTTTTGGACTTCTTCCGCGATATTAAACTTTTGCATCAATCCATAATGGATATTTACGCAGAAATATTTATGCATTTAATAATTACCATTCTTCTTACTAAAAAAAACTCTAATCTACTGATAATTACGTTTACTAAAAAAATAAAGTTTAAGTGATTGGCAGGTTATCAAACAATATTTGAATTATGCGGTAAACGATGTTTTCATTATAAGATGTTTTAACTAAATACAGATTCTTCCTATGTATAAGTATATACTCGATACAAAGCATGAAATGAATGAAAATATCATACTTGTGGAGTACTATTACATAAAATTTCCACGTTGCTACTGGCGTAACTAACACAGGCAAAAAATGCTGATCCCAACCCCTTGTCTTGAGTCTTTCTCTTGACACGAATATTTTTTCCGATCCCCCATACAAAGTGTACCGGGAGAATTTAGATTCATTTTTTGCTTCCGATAACAACGGGTTATTTTAAGTTTTCTTTCGCTTTGACTCCTGAGCTTTTAATAGTGCTTATTTTTTATAAGTTACTTTCTTCTTTTAAGAATAGAAAACGATATTTAGGGAAGTGTCCTTCGAAATATTTTTTTTTATAAATATCATATCTTTCAATATAAAATTTAAAATAACTTTGATTATTCCACGTATTGTGTAACTAATTGTGACACGTGTTTCGCCTCTTTCAGAACTTCGGCTACTATCGCAAAGTTTGCTTAAGTAATGAAGCAAGATAAATTCTAACATTTTAAAAATTATGAAATTACAAAATGGATTACGGGTTTTTTTTTCCTTCTAAAGGGAAACAGAATAGA
The DNA here is from genome assembly GCA_028554975.1 of Himalopsyche kuldschensis. Classification (NCBI taxonomy): domain Eukaryota; kingdom Metazoa; phylum Arthropoda; class Insecta; order Trichoptera; family Rhyacophilidae; genus Himalopsyche; species Himalopsyche kuldschensis. Next base: position 4,510,699 of record JAHFWI010000030.1, on the reverse strand, counting down.
ATCAAAAAATGCATTAACATAATGATACTAATAAGGTCCAATCACTCAATCAATTAGATTGGGATTTTTAAAGGGACGCAAGAGGGTTATAGAATCGAAATTTCTAATGACGTTAAACATTACAAACTAATAAACTATAAACAGTGCAATCAATCAGTTAGGTTGGGTGATCACTCTTTTGAATTGGGAATAATGTCAGCAGAGGTGAGCAACCTGTCCTGTTAAGAATATTATTTAATAATATATCTTTTTAAAACTCTTAATAAAAAGATATATTTTTGCTTCCGATAACAACGGGTTATTTTAAGTTTTCTTTTGCTTTGACTCATGAGCTTTGAATAGTTTCGCTTAGCAATTTTTTTTGTTAAAGTTACTTTCTTCTTTTAAAATTGAAAACGATATTCAGACAAGTGTCCTTCGAAATATTTTTTACTATAAATATCATATCTTTCGGTTGCGAATCTAAAGTTGACACTATTATAATGATTACAAGCACTGTCTGTGGTGCTCGTTGGTTCCCGGGACGGACCGCCCGGGTTCGAGTCCCGTTACGAGCAAAATTTTTCAGTCGGTAAATCGATTCTGTTCGAATGCAATGGGCGTTTGTGTTGATAAAAATCCCTTCCCATCTTTCTGATCTCAAACATCTTGTTGAAAAAATATGTTGAGATAAAACTCCATGAGGGGTCTATATGCTTTAAGTTGGAAGCAGACATGATGGATGGATAAAAATATGGATGCTAGCCGAGTGGTTAACGTCGCTTTCTAATGTTGCGATCTCCATGGGTATGAATTCTAGTACTGACACTCTCGTGAAATGTTTTTTCAATCGATTTACAGATTTATGTTTATGACTATGATTTCCATAGTTTCTGCTTCCAATCTGATCTTAAAAACACGTATCATTCTTATTGTTGATATATTTTTACTGTCTCCAAAGATAGTGCTTATGTGACAATCAGTTTCCTTTGTACAACTTCTATATAAACTTCATTATATATCCACATACTCAACTATGGGAGTAGATATGATGAAAAAAGTTACTTGAATTATTATTAGAATTATTATCTGACTTATTCTGCTAAAAATTTTCAATTATTGTTAATTGAAGCCGCGGGCTATAAAAATGTTTTTGTAATATTTAAGTTGTCAATTGCATTTATTTTGCTTTCGATATTTCATTTGCATGCTTCAATTTAAGTCGTATAAACCTTATGGTAATGAAAAGATGTTTCTTAAATATCAGTACTACTTTGTTTCGTTGAGGATTTCGACTGAAGGTGTATTGTGGAATTTCAATTTCAAATTTATAATCGTTTGAATAGTACGACTCAATGAAGAATAGTATGTCTTCAGATATTTCAAGTGCACGAATAAACTTGAACGGAACCGTGCATGTATGAACAAAGCAAAAGCTAACGCTGCCGAAAGGCGAAACCCGCGTCGTAAGTGAGAAAACTTGAGGAAAGGTACAAAATTCAAATGATTTAATTTTGATAATTTATCAATTTTAAATAAATTTCTTATCAGAACTAATTTGAAAATGTCAACCTAAAAACTATAATTAATAAAATTTTATATATTTTTGTGCACTGTGAGAATTTTTAACAACTAATAAACTGCCCACCAAAGGCTCTTTAGTTACGGAATGAAATCAGTAATAACATATTATATCTTCTTCCAATTTATTTTATTACCCAACTGCTGTTCAAAATAGCTCAAACGAAGTTATGCTGCGATTCGAGATACTAGTTATTTCACAATGATATCTTAGAATATCTGTTGATTAGTAAAAACATAATCAAATTAATCAATGTTATAATCATCATTCAAAATATGTGTTTTTTGTAATATGTATTCATTAATATTTTCCTGGTCATACATACATATGTATACCATAGTCAGTCAGTTCAAGAATTAAAACTATAACAATACACTTGAAAATGCTACCATTTATATCTGTCAATTTTCTCAAGCAACACTTTATAACAATATTACCTTTTATACTAGTTTTAATGGCGGTTCACAACTGTAGACTAATTTTCAATCATGCATCAAACGTCTCATTTAAAAACAGCGATTGTAATGGAATGAAAACGGCTAAAATTCACGAACAAGATCTTTATTTGGGTATTATGTTAATGATAAACCAAAATGGCGGAAACATAAAATCAAAATTCAAACAAAGCATTGTGTTTAATCCTAACCGGGCAAGCTTAGGATTATCTAATACTGACTACGCTACACCGTCTGAATTTTAAATACTTATCCGGTAAGTAATTTAATTCTTAAGAATCCTTCGTAGTGTGAATCTAAATTCACTTAAGTTGTAAAATTAAAATTTTAAATTAATAAAAGTTTAAATTTCAATCGCGCTCAAGAGTTGTTTAATTCATATTTCAACAAACAACAGAATTTTCAAATCCCCACCTCTTATCGCATTCGTTTGCGCCTGAAGCTGTGTTTGACGACACGGCCATCTTGCGGCCGTTAATCGAATCAAAAACCATTTCCGTTTATGAAGAATACAAAAGTAATTAACATCGCCCTGAGTCGACATGTTTTTAATGCGGCGGTAGCGCTGTCTCTTTTACAGTAACTGTCAACGCCAGCTTGCTTACTCGTTAAGTCGTATGGCATTTGTTATTTTTTTTGCTTTTAAAACTTTATGAAATTTTCTTTTGCCAGGAAAAAAATTTACTTTCATAATTAATTAAATTTGTAAGAAAATATCATAAAAGTAGTATAATTGTAACAATTATAACTGTTTAATAATATCTTAGCGCAAAAGCGCTTAAAAAACTCATAGAAATTTTATAACCTCCATCAATTATTAAATACAATTATGTGTATTTTAAAAAAAAAATCCCCTTAAAATCCTTCAAAAAGCAATCATAATTTTTCTGGTTTCTATTAAATTGCCCCTTGTTTTAAGTAAAAATACATATTTATTCCCTCTCGCTTCGTATGTATAATATAACAATATAAAACTATTTTCTAGAAAATTCAAAGCCAAATCCTTATATATTATGATTCAAGACAAAGAAGACGAGTAAATAAAAACTTAATAACTGTCACTAGTTCTATTTCCTGATATTATAAATATTTACAATTCAATAAAACTCTTAGCGGATGAATAGAAAACAAAACATAAATTTGTAATCCTAATGCTTTGATCTAAATACAAAATATGGCTTTTTTATCAGTTTCTAAGAGAAGCTACAGTAATATTATAAAGTTTTATAACAGAACATAGACTAAGTCTATCTAGACCAAACTTTTCCTCAAATAACAGGAACCCAGCATTTTGAATTTATTCTTCACACCATTAAATCGCTGAAGGGACAGTTGTCCGATCTTTACAGCCCATAGTCAATTTACGGTCGATACATAAATCAATGTTATCGAAATATATAAAAAAATAATAAGAAACTTGTTTTATAAAAAATGCAATATAAAAAACTTTCTTACATTCAGACAAGGCATTGAGTATTCTGTGAAATATTTGTTGCTTTCAATTCAATACCTATTGTCATAAGTACGTTTCTTTTTATCATATACATGTATTGTGATGGCAAATTGTGAGTTTTGCATGCGTATCAATGGCACACAATAAAAAGAATTAATAGGAATATTAGTATTTTTTTGAGTAAAAGTTTTGTGGAACATAACACAGAAATTGCTAATGTTCAACATGGGTTTTCCAGTGGTTGTATTACTACTGTATTGTTTTGGAATGATTTATTTTTTAGTTTTTTACCGTACGAAAAAATACGATAAATATTATTAAAATTGATACCAATCCGTCTTCACTTTTAACAGATATTATTTGAAAAGTACGTTGAACTAAGTTGACAGAATTTAATAGGCAAAACAAAAAAAATTTAAAAATAAATGTAAATTAAAAAGATCCGTTGCTTCTTTCCGTATTATTAAAGCTGATACCAATCCTTCTTCACTTTTAACAGATATTATTTGAAAAGTCCGTTGAACTAAGTTGACAGAATTTAATGTCCAAAACAAAAAAAAAAGAAACATTAAATGCAATAGACAAGATCCGTTGCTTAATATGTCCAATTCACTAGGGATCAGCCGAACATATCTTGAAATTGGATTTTCTATGAACTTCAAATAACCCCAAAAATTCGAGCAAACTTAAAACCAAGTAATTATTAGCATTTATTTATTTTCAAATCCATCGATGGCACGATATATTAATTACGTAACAAAGTTAATTTTTCCTTTTCTTCCTAATTATCTTTACTCTTTCTTGAGTGATCTAATTAATATTCTTGTAAGTATTATATAAATGTAATATGAATGAATTGCAGTATAATATATAGCTTAACGAAAGAGACACCGATAGCCAATTCACCTCTTTCTAATTTGCTCCAGAACCATCAGACTTTCCTTGGCAGTAATTGAGTTCCCACCTTGTTCAATGCCCTAAAGCTACTAGTTTCCTCACAGCTGTCGCGAGTTCCAGCCTAATCTAATAACCTCGCAACGACATCGTGGTTAATACAACGTTAATTACTGTAAACAGGGATTTGGATTTAAGAAATATAAAATGAGGACAGAATTTCTTAGTCATCTTTTTTCGTCGCTTAATCAGTGATTCAGATAAAATTTAACTTTGAAGTCATTAGTATTCCAGTCTCGGATCGACCGCTGATATAAAGTTGAATTCTGTTTCACATTGATTGACATTTATTACATTGTTATTTTTTAATTTTACGTTTTATCTTACACTAAAATTTCATTCTAATTTTCTATATCTTCCTAACTTTGCTTTTGACTTATTAAACAACAATTATTGCTTAAGTTAAGCTCATCACATTGTTAAATTAAAGCATTAGCCTTTATTGAAACATACAGTTGTAAAGTTATTGATTGACTCTGAAGAATTAAATCTTCTATGATACATAAGAAAACTGTACGTAAACAAATTGAAACAAGCGTTTCTTAACTGAGGTTCGTACGCCTCATCGTGCACGCTTTACAAATATGAAGTATGTGTGTTTTTTTAAAAATATTTGTATCATTAATATCTCCTATTTTTATTTTAGCAAATCATGTTTGTATAAAATTTTACAAAAAGTTTTTTTTTCGTCAGTGTATCCGACTGCATCTGCATTCAAATCAATTATATTATCTTTGGTTAAAAATACACAAAAAACGTTTTATTATTTTTAACTTTCGATTTTGTTCGGACAGAACGTGGTATAAATTCAATTTAGAATAGCGATGGCTATAGTCAGGTGGAAAAACACTGGTTCGAATTTTTGACGTTAACTATCATAGAAAACATAAAAAAACATTCATTACAATAATTTTCTGTAAAGAAACACCCGATAATTTAAAAAAAGAATCTCAAAAGCAAAATGGATTGGATTTTCACCGATTTATTGTTTTTTACTAAATGGTGGTGAATTATTACTTTATACAAATACACTAACAAGAATTTGGTTCATAAAAAGCTATTATAATTATAATACAACTGATTTCCATATGACGGTATCACCTGTCACATATTTTTGATCCGAACGATGCAGACAGGGAGAGTGTGAATGTGTGCGCTCTGCATCAAAAACGCGCTTACGCTTACATACGCTTACACACATACCTTCTCAATGCACATGCTGACAGAGTGAAATTTGGGTTTCAATGCATTATTTGAACCAAAAAATACGTACAATTACTATATCGTTACGCTTCTCAGAACTATGTATAACGATTGTACTAAAAACTTTATAATTAAAAGCCAACAATTATATCAAATATATGAATTATTAATATCGTATTTGAATGTTTCTTATCAGAGCAATATAATGACCAACTTTCAAAGTTATAAAACCACTACTGTGGGAATATAATATTTATTATATTATTCCATTTGAAGCAACATTCGTTTTAATCCCGAAAAAGGTTCTTTAAATCGTTAATGTTGATATCCTTACGCTGTTAAAATAATATTCATTACCACAGGATTATACTTACTAAAATGATTTGAGAGAAAAAAAATAAGTAGAACGACAAAATAGTTCTAGGAAATATTTCAAAAACTACTCAGAAGTTGGGTCATCACGGTGATGACGTCTACAGTCACAATGTGGTACTCGCGGGCTTGAATCCCATTGCAGACAGTTTTATAAAATGGTTTATTGATTTTTGATGTGTATGTGATAGATGTAATAGACCCGATAGACAGTCTTAAAAATGGAACGTTATGAGAGAGACATAAGTTAACCACTTGACTTGCCCTTTTTCCATCTGTCTTTCTTTACTGTCTGAGTAACTCAATGATAAGCAGCTTTGGTAGAACCATTTCTGTTGAGGTTCCATATGCACCACATTCCATGTGGTGAAATTTAAAAAAAAAACCATTGTCAAATCTCGTAACGATAACGTTGAACAATTTGAATGCACTCAATACAGGTACCACCATTGGCTGACTAGTTCTTTGTGCTTTGGGAGAGAAATCAATTCATTTCCACGATTTAACTGTTAATCAAAATATTTAAAAATTAATCATTAGCGACATTTTTGAATTTTAAGATGGTAAACATCACTTCTTGAAAGAAATCAATCATTTAAAATAAATTTAACACATTTTACACATCTTCTTTCACATCTTTCACAGACGGTCTAAACTGACCCTGATCTTATTAGAATACTTGTGGAAGTAGAATTATAAAATGAGCTTAACTTATTTATAATAAAACCATTCTTATGTTGGCTTCGCTATTACCAAAAGAAATATATTTTCCAAGCCAAATATCTCTACAAACTCTAAAACTAAAATAAACTCGAGCATGTGTTAGATAAAGCCATCTGGCTAAAGTCACGGGTGATTCATACTTCAGACTTGAGAATCAATAAAATAAAAGAAGGTTATATTTTGGAATAATATGCTTTGCTTTGGTTTTTATTGATTGAGTAGGCATTTACTTGGTAGAACTCCATTATAATACGGTAAGAAAAATAGCAATGTATTTTATTTCTACATAAATTATTTTATATATTTGTTGATAGCTATTTCGGCTTACGCCCTCGTCAGAACTTTGTTTTAAACGTGTATTAGAGATAGCTTATATACCTAGACTAGACAGGGTCCCCCATACACCCCCTCTCTGTGTTCAACCATACCAACGTCTCGACCAATAACTTAAACGTATTTAAATTTTTCCATGTGACGTTGGTATGGTTGAACACAGAGAGGGGATATATGGGGGACCCTGTCTAGTCTAGGTATATAAGCTATCTCTAATACACGTTTCCTGGCCGACGTCGCGTGACCCGGACCAGCAAGAAACAGACGACATATCGACTCCCGGAGAAGAAGAGAGAACTTCCAGATCACATGGTACCCAGAGCGTTTAACCTCCCCTCGAGTCTAAATAACAAAAAAAAGAGGGCAAAAAAGAAAATAGATGTCAGCTGCATAACATGAATATTAACACCTGACATGAATATTTATAAAAAATCATAATAAATAAAAAAATCCCCAAAAAAACCTATAAAACAAAAAAAATCCACTTGAGGTTATTGTATCCTCGCCCTTCGCGACCACCCTCAAGAAACAGACACCACTTAACCACTCCAAAATGCATATAGATAAAGGGATTAGGCTACCGCCCAATTCCCCGTAAAAGTTGTCATTATAAAAGTCAAAGTCACGTTTAAAACATAGTTCTGACGAGGGCGTAAGCCGAAATAGCTATCAACAAATATATAAAATAATTTATGTAGAACTAAAATACATTGTTATTTTTCCTACCGTACTTTAATTTTACTTAACAATTTTAATTATCAAAAAAAATAAAGAAAAAAAAATAATTATTTATTCATTCATTCATAAATAGCTGTATATCTTACGTAAAATAAATACATGGCAACATATCATACTGATATATTTGTTTTTTAATTCTTTTAAAAATTCTCTAAGATGAAAATTACAATAATGAAAAATTACACATTTCGAGACCGTACAGAGATGTTCTAAAAATGTTTCCAGCGAAGTATTCTCGTGTCGTATACTGAGCATATTTTGTCCCAGGTCAGAGGCTACCCTACAAGTGCCGCCATGCTAATTATAACATGTAAATTCTCAAGAATGGTGATTCACAAAATGTCTGGATTCGTGCTGTATTCAAATTTAACGTGAGCAATCAGTGAAAACCATGGGTAGTATCCGTATGTCCTGTTGGTTGAACCCTCCAATAAGTTTATAGCTGTTGGTATCTTTTCAATTGATATATATCAAGAATCACCACTTTGTATTCGAAAAATTCCAAATTTTCAAATAAAGTAGTCATTATTATTGAAAATTAGATTCAAATTGTAAAATTTCGACTGAGGTTGGCCATTCATTGAATACCGACAAAATAATACTCGTGTCGAAACGATAAAAGATTGCATTTATTTCTATTCAAATGATTTGTTACATCTTTCCCATTCTATTTTTCTTTGCAGACTGGAGACGGTAAAATGACAACAAACGTCAAAAAATGATCTCAAATTTATTATAATATATAAATATGTATATCTTACGTAAAATGAATACATAGCAACATATCATACTGATATATTTGTTTTTTTTGTTCTTTTTCAATTTCTCTAGAGAGTTACATAATGAAAAATTACACATTTCGAGACCGTACAGAGATGTTGTAAAAATGTTTCAAGCGGAGCCTTCTCGTGTCGTATACTGAGCATATTTTGTCGGGCCAAGTGCCGCCATGCTAATTATAAATTCGTTTCGTTTACTTGATTGGATAAAATGTCTGGATTCGTGCTATTAAGCAACCTTTTGTATCCGAATTAATGACAATCAGTGAAATACAGTATTCTGTTGGCTTCAAATATGTTTTGCTTTTAATTTGTTTATATTATATATTTTTCAATTCCTGTTTAAAATAATCATTAGAAAATTAGATTCATTTAAGTATTTTTACTGAGGTTGCTTGGTTTTTAGACGACTTTTTTATTTCTGATCAATGATTTCATTTATCAACATTTTATTTGCACGGAAGTAAAATGACAACAAACGTCAAAAAATGATCTCAAATTTATTATAATATATACAATATGTATGTATGTTATATTTAAAATAAACAGCTCAATATATTAAATTCGTTTCTTTCTTGATTGGAACCCCCGCATCCAATGACAGCCATATTCTTATGTTTTGCTATACAAGTATGTATGTATATATTTTTCAATTCCTCCTTAAAATATCATTTGTCAAATTGCATGGTTTTTTAGCTTTTTTGTATTGAATTAGTACGTAAGCTGTAATACCATGATTTATTTTTTATTTATATTTGAATAAACAAGAGCTAAATAAATCTTTATATGTACTAGTATGAATATAATACTGCAAAATAGTAGATACTTCTTCAGCCATATTTGCCGCTTGTGGAACATGTTGTTTCAAGATCTCCTCTTACCAACTGACCGCTTTGTTTCTCCCCATGACATGACATTATCTTTCATTTCCACATACAAATGAACATATAAATAGAAATAATAATGTTTTTCTGTGATCAAATAATAACTATTTGTGATCGCCCAACTTTTCATATGCAAAATTCTCAAAAGTGTTCTGGAAGCTTTGTAAATTATATCTTAAACTTTTTCAAATCATCGGATTATTACCACCAACCAAAACAATATGTCTACCCAAAATAATATTTATGTTTTGTATTCAAAAGCCTTGAAAGCTTTACTAACTAATATAAACTAACTATACAACAATGAAAACTTTTATGCTGCTAACTTTCAAGTCTTAGTTGACAGTTTAATTTTTGTATTATTTCTACGATTTTAAATAATAAAAGAATCTGGTTTTTCAAAGCTGTGAATATAATTATGTGAAATTATTACAAAAAATTGTGTTTTGTTTATTAATTATAAAATAAAGATTATTAAAATATAAATATTTCAATCATCTTCAGTTTCCGATTGCTGACAATAATAACCAGACCAAGGCTTAGAAATTAATATAGTTAAAAAGGTTACTTGACACAAGATTTGTGGGTTTAGGCTTTGTCATTTGAGGTCTTAAATTTACTAGTGACACTGTTACTATCTCGGATAATTTTATGGTCAATTAGTTTTACATTATCTTTCGACATTGTTTTCACGGTCATGTCATAAATAACCATGTAATCGCTTCTATTATAACAACAAGGCCAAGTTGTTAATTTCATATTTTGATTAATTTGTACCAGAAACCAAAAACAAAAATTCATTGAAATTTAAATACCCTTAAAAAAATACCAGTAAAATTTACGCATTTTATTCCGCAAATAAAAGCTTGAATAAAGCCGGCCCTGAGCCTTTCATAAAACTGTATAACATGCACAAATTAAATCTGCTTTATTTTTATGAATATATATTTTCACCAGGAATTGTCAGTTACAACCAGGGCTGTGGAGTCGGTCAAAAAAAGTCCGACTCCGACTCCAGCATTTACCAAAACCACGACTCCGACTCCGACTAAAAAAAGGTTAATATCGTCACTTTTTTCCCCTAATTTTCATATTTATGTGTATTCAATTAAATATCAACCCTATCAATGCGGCCACAAGCCAAATTTGACATATTAAATGCAAAAATAAAAAGTTCAAACTTTTCAAAATTTCCAACTCCGAGTACGACTCCGGCCAAAAAGCTCCGACTCCACGACTCCGACTCCGATTCCGACTCTGACTCCACAGCCCTGGTTACAACACTTAAGTTACTATAATATATTCATAGGCATAACTCACTTGAAATTTATAATGGTTAAAATATTTCAATTGCTCTTATTTTTATGTAATTTTCTTTGACCGAATCGGGGGTAGCTTTCTCCTCTACATGGGGAGTATATAGATACCCTACTACACTTTCAGATTACCGGTCAACCGAAAATTGCTTTAATTCTTCTTCATATCGTAAAACTGTTGATCGACCTGCAAAAATTAAAATGCACCACGTTTATGTCGATTAAAGATATTGGAAGTATACTTTTGCTTTATTCTCTTTGACAACGAAATAATAAAAGATTTGAATAAATAAGAGATATTTGGTAAAGATCAAGAACAGCTTTGCTCATCGCGAGCATTACCAACTGATTGATTGTGTATATAATATTTATTTTTAGTATAATTCCTTTCTGCCAAGTATTGACAGTGACGACCGTAAAAGTGAAACAATAATTGGCGCCATCTCAAAACAATAAATAATACAATATTATGAAACTAAATATTTGTATAAATGAGTGTCTACGGATATAGGCCAAATACATCAATTGATTGATAAAAAAATTATGGTTTAGCGGAGAAATATTATAGAAAATATTAAGAGTGTGATTTATTCTTTTTATGCAACGTTTATCAAAGTGGCCTATAATCCACGTGACAAGGTATGTTATAGAACCTTCATGTTACGCATTCACCGCCGTAATCCTCCCTAATCGTTATAATTTGAAAAGAAAAAGTTATATTACTCAACAATGAATATAATATTCTAGAGTAAAATTAAGTAGACGTTGAAATAGTTGGAAAAAATGGCGTTATAATTGGTGTGGAAATTTCAACCCCCCGTTTCCATCCATGGCTGCGATTAAAAATATTATTTTATGTGCATCACCTCATTACTCGCAGGATGTGATGTCACGCCGGCCCGTGTTGGTGCCTTCGCTTCTTTGAGTTGGAGGGGTGTTCGCTTAAAAATATTACGAATAAATTTCATGACAATTAAAAGTTCGACACTCCTAATAATGTAACAAATAAACAATCGTTTTAACAGCAATATATAATGCACTCCAATAAAAAGATCCAAAGACACCATTAAACGATGGGAAAAAACAATTTTTCTCGTTTCTGGATTACAGAACAATCATGAAATTTTCGAGATATTTCTAAATTTTGTGTTCGTTTAACTGATGTTTCTATTTGACCATGGTGCGATATATTGCCAAGCTAATTTTCTGTTTTTGAAAGAAATCTACCTCTCAATTATTACATATTGATAAATTATTTACACCCCCAGGATCGTATAATCCATTTTCAGTGCGATAAACAGAAGTAATTGAACATGTTATCAAACTCCCTGTATACAACATCTGTAAAACTTTCCCGTTTTTCACATGGTATAATTTGTAACCTTAGATCCTTGCTTCAGAAATTGGAAATGTCTTTTTTCGGTGGTTAAGGAGTTTCTAATTTCCCTTTAACCCACTCATAGCATATATACGTAGAAAAACATGTTTTTCAGCGTGAATTTTACATTCCCTTCATACATCACCTTCTAAGATGAATGAAACAAACTTTCCAACAACGTTTTAAGAGATTTTTTCTGTTTTTGACTTATTAGACTTATTATTGTTTTGGTATAATTATGATGATAATTTTTAAAATAGAATACCAATTTAATCTCATAACTCAACATTGATTTGCCCTGCGGATATGATTTTTCCTTTAACTGTTGCCTCGCATTGAAAATTGTGTACAATATATTCCTTAGTATTGTTGCTGAAGTATGTTGTAAAACATCCATATTCGGTGCAAACTCAATAGATTATATGCATAGAATAAAACTGCTCGAGGAATTGGACAAAAAGCATCACCGTCTCGGAAAAAATGAAAGACACTAAAAATTCCTGTTTAGCCAATTTTATTTATATTTAAAAAATAATGTTGGTCACCGCCAAGCTGGTTCATTTGGAAAAGTTTATTTTCGGTACCAATTATCCTCGTATCCTTTGAATCTTACCCAGTGGTTTATATCATACAGACTTGCCTCAGTACTGTGCGACATTTTTTTTTTTTTAATATACATCAGACTGCGATTGCTCTATCCTAAGATATGTTTATTTTTGTTTAAATATAACGAGGTCGCGTCATTGAATGTAAATTTTCCAGCTTGTATTAAAACCCAGCACGGTACAACAAGCTTAAGGTGTTACAGGCAAGTTCATGTGGTATCATTTGCCAGCATTTGAACTGTACGAATCGCTGTAAAAAAACGCCCGCACTCGGGCCGTACACTAACAGTCAACCATTAACTTAGTTCCAACGGTGGTGTGAAGCCTACATAGACATAAACCAATTTCCACCATTACTGTAGAACTTAATATTGTGATTGCGTTACCTAACAGAATCTTCTGTGAATCCACAATTGAAGCGCTTGAACATTTCGACTGAAGTTTGCTTGATGGAATTTCAATTTAAAATATGTCTGTTTGAGTTTAATATAACACTTGAATGCATGAAGATGCAGAAAGGCAAAGCCCGAGCTGTTGGTGACCAATCTTATGGGAATGTACAATAATTCAGTGATTCAAATTATTTATTGAAATCCTATTTTAATAAAACAAAATACTTAACATTTTTATAAACGGAAAAAGTTATATTACCCGTGAAACATTTTTCAGGATCTTTGGAGACTGTGTAACGCTCTTCATATTAAACTAATTTGTTTGATGTTCATAAACAAGAATCTTAGGTCTAATAATAGATAAGCCACTGAGACAATATTTTTGCCGTAATGGTGTTTTACGTACGTGTCTGTAGGGATCAAAATTCCTCACCCCCGTTCTCCCCAGGAGCAGGGCGTCCATCTCCCCTTCTGTGCCAGAGATGACAGCCACGGGGGCTGGCGCGACCTCGCAGCCTCCACCGTCGGAGCCTCGTGACATCTTGAATACGTTTGGTCGCCGACGTTCTTCAATGTACCAGATTATCACAATTACTTGTGAATACAATTCTTAATCCACCGATTCCTCTGTTTCATTCAAATTCAATATTTTAAAACATCACTTCATTTAAATACTACCTTATTCACACGTATTTGTAAAAAAATAATTTGCTCTGTAAGAAATTATCTATAATATCTTTTAATTTTCATTATTCAGACTGATTATTGCTTTGATTAAATGTTGTTTATTTTGTTTTGTTAAATTTGGTCGATTTGATATTATTTTTACAACTTGTTTTGATTTAATTTTTTATTTTTAAAAATGGTAAAATATTAAGACACTAGAGTATTAGGGAGGGTAAGACACTTGAGTAGGTACTACAGGAGGTTTGGGGGTGGTTATTTATTTGATGAATTTAAGGCTATTAATATTTATTTATAATTTAAATAATTTAAATTTGAATTTTCGATGCATGAAAATTATTTGTAATTTTAGATGTGCTTCCTTTTTATTTTTTTTGATGTCGTTACCGTTTTCTGAAATCATTCATATTTTACTTCGCAGACAATTTCAGAGCGTAATGAAGAACCCATTATTCTCCAGACATACTTTTTATAACCAAAATTAGAAATGAGTCTCTTTGTGATTGTAAGATAGAAATTTCTTTTGATATGTTGAAAACAAGCTCAATTTTCTGACGTCGTCTGATAAGAATATCAAGTATGATTTGATCCCATTTTTTTTTCTTTTGCGTAGCTGTCACGCTCGATATAAAACGGAATTCTATTACACGTGCACATGATATGTTATATTTTGTATTTTACCGATACAAATTTTATTTTAAAATAAACTTGTTTTAATATTTTAATATATTTTTGTATATGATTTCTGAGTAATACTAACTTTTTTTTATCAATTCTTATAGTTTCATACAAACATCAATTTAATATCACACGATGTATCGAAATCGTTTCTCCATATCTAAATCATATGCAAATAAAACATTCACTGTCAAGATATGTTATCAGGAAATATTTTTTCAATATCCCATTGCAATTTTTAAACATTTTATTAATAATAAAAAATAAAACAAATATTAGTTTTTCGTCACTCTTTTTCTATTATTGGTCACAAAACTAAGAAACAAAAGTTTATATAATATGCGAAAAATTATTCCATTCCATATTCAAATATTCCTTGGCACAACAAACAATTTACAAGCTGTCTACGGTATGTATTTTAAATTAACTCATAAATTTACTAGAAAATATGTGTTCAAGTTACTTTCCATTCAACTTTTATTGAATTTGCAGTTTCTATATTTGCTCCTTTATACTGCATTCAGAGATTTACTCCAACTCGCAACACAGCACTGTAACATACTTCAAGTGAGTCAGTTTGAATTGCCACTGTTCAAATAAATACTCTGTAAGTTGAAACATCTTTTTAGATACAAGTCTACAATAGCTGGAAGTTTCATCATAATTTTTGCTAGTCCAGTCACTTTTTAGATCTGTATTTTAATTTATTGAGATATGGTATTTTTATAAAACAGGATGTGACTAAATTTTAGTCAGTTTATATGTATATTATTAAAAATAAACACATTACTTAATGTTAAAACTACCGTCGCACTAGTATTTTTTAAAAGTCTTTCGTCCATCAGAAAATCAAGTTTATAGAGTATTTTATTTACAATTTTTCTTCACTATCGATGATCTTATCGCAATGACACATTTAATTATATACACATATTAAAATTTTATCCAATTTTTTTATCAAGAGTTGTCTTTTCTTTCAATACTAAAATGTTATTTATATCGATCAATTTTCCATTCTGTTTTCGACTGAATCTTTTTAAAACACACTTGTTTCCAACAATAAGAAAACAGTTTTCAAAACTTTCCAAAAACTTATTTTGTTTATCATTTTTTTTTATATACACACTACTTTTGTATATCACTATCTTGGCATATTGTTTGATATGTTCAATTTCACTCTTTCTTTTTTCACAAAAAGCGTAGAAATAAAATTTCTTTTGTACCTATACATACATATATAAATGTTTATATACATAATTCATATAACCGAATAGTGTATTAATATAGCTTTATTATGATACTTATTGAATTCATAATTTCAACATTGCTGCATGGCATTGAACCAGTAATAGTAATATTTCAATCATTAAAACATCCAATAAATAAACATTCTTCGTTCTATAAAAATACACCCAGAATTCCATGTCATTGTATAGCAAGATGTAAGGAATTCTAAAAAAACAAATGGAAAAATATAAGGTGAGTATAAAAATTTCGAATATAATACAATAAATATATAACACATAGTATATAAATATTACAAGTTTTCTAACATGTCATTTTCTTGGTCACGTTTAATGTTTTCAAATAGGTTATTCAAATATACATATTAAATAGAAAAATTGAGTAAATTGAAAGTGTAAATTTATAATCAATACAAGTAATTTTATTTTAAAAGTGGCATAAACCAACATGTTTATATCAATAATACAAAATATAGTTTTAGTAAAACTATGACGTCTTTTTTTATATAAGAGTAACAAATAGTGCGTCTGGTACAGTATGTAATTCACACTGGATACCTAGCATGAGAACCTTTTATTTTTTTACTTGTATGTAGAGTATTATATTATCATCTCCAGAAAATTGTTTTGTTGAAGATATTTTGAGACCCATTTAATATGCCAAGAAAACTAGTTTTGGGTTATGTAAAGACCTAGTGTATAATAAAATATACGTATAAATATACTGATTTTGATCAATCAAAGCAACCAATAAGTCCACCGGAATAATAAATGTTTGCGTTTTATCGTTAAATGTTTTCTTAAAATTTACGAATCTTATATATAAAACCGAAACGGCGTATGAATGTGTGTCTGTAATTCCCTTTTGCATTGTTGTTGCAAGTTGCCATAAAAATGAATATGAAAGAAAATATGTTTGAATTTTTATCGGCGAAAACATTTAGTCAAAATGTAATAAATTAGTCTTCTACTGAACTTTTCCCGGCTTTTATTAATATAATAATGTTTATTATTTACGTGAAGGTATTATTTGACATTTCTCTGACAGCAAATTAGATTTTTTCCTTGAATTTGGACATTTTAATGGGCGAGAATGGGGCTGTCATCAAATTAAATAAAGTTTGTGATTTTATTTTAACTCTATTTTGGTTGTTAGATTTTGTGATATAATTATGTCGAATGATATAACATTAAATATTTATTGGTCGCTTAGTCCGAGCGACGCCGGGTAGCAATACTAGTATACTATACATAATAAACGTTATATGATTTCGTCAATATGTTTTATGTATACCTTTATAAAAATCATTGTATTTAGAGCCACCATAAAGCAATATCGCTACAGAGAATTTTTATTAAGTTAAGCAATTGAAATTCGAGACAAGTACAACTATTGATATTATACATAGGATATTTGAGTTTTTTGTGTAACAATAATTTTTAGCCACACAATTTTCGGCTTAACAGACTCAGCTGCATAAAATCTATACTTCTTTGTTAGATTATTTGTATAAGCTTTTCAATTGAACAAATTTCTCTGGGGAAATTTATAATTGAGAGAAGCTAGGAAACTGTTTGACCTAAATCATCAGCGATATTTTCTAATCTTTTAGCCAACAAATTAACACTTACATATAATAAAATCAACATGTTTAAAAGATTAAATTTTATTAGTGCAGGAAATTTCAGTTCAATTAAATGCCGTACTCTTTTTTACTGTAGATAAATATTTGTATTTTATTATCAGATTGAAAGAGCATTAATTTCAGTTTTAAATAGAAATACGATTGATAGATATAACAAAAAAACCTAATGGCCATCTAGTGAATTACCCGTTTGTTATTTTTTTTGTAAAGCGATATTGACAGAATATGGCTTGTTGTCTGACGCCAATGAGCGTGAATTCGATAAGTATAATATGAACGTTATTAAATGAATAATCTTTTTGTTTCGGTAGAGGCAAGTAACTAATAAAACTATTTTGAGTATTTTGATAGATTAATCAAATATGTATATACACATTATTTTTATTTACAAAAATTACATAAGCTAAATATGATACAATTTACTTGATCAATTCAAGGGCTGTAAAACCATTCAGAATTTTCGTTTCTTTAATACAAGTCTCAGTGAAATTGTTCGTTTTAATTTACATTTGGTTTAAATCTGAAATTCAATTTTCTCTTGCGTTAAACATGCATGCAAAGTCAGAAAATGATCTATTGGAAAGTGAGTTAGCCGTAGAGGTGTATAGCCGTAGAACCGTAGCACCGTAGCAGTGCTGAGCGCAAGTAAGTCGAATGCAATGTTGGTTACAGTAGAGGAGAATACATGTATGCTATGGAATTTCAGCCTTTGATTTTATGACTTCACTATTTTCAAATAACTCCAATACCGACTGTATGAATATGGTTACGAATATAATTATAAATAAGTATTTTTCGAATGACGAAAATAATACTGAAAGGTAAAATAAAAAAAATATATATTAGGGATGCTGACCCTGTTAAAATGAAAAAAAAAAATGAATAAAACCTACAATAGTTTGAACCATAAAATCACTATCTAAAAAGAGTTGCATCTTTAAAAAAACTCTCATTTGTATTATAACATATCTTTTCTGCAAGAACAACGATGAAATGATAATATTAAAGGCATAAGAAAGAATGTTTTAATGAATAATAGATAAGCAAATAACATATAGATCTTTTTATATTGTGTGGCATATATTTTATGTAGTCCAAATACTATTTAAAGAAAAAGCCTACCTGAGATACATTATTCACAACAGGTCTTGCACCGTTATCAATCTTTGACACTACGACAAACGTCATCTACGTGAATTCCGGAGAAGACCGAACAAAGTTAAAGGTTTATTTGTAAATTGCGGTCAGCGAATCGGAAGAAATTTGTGCTTTAGTATTATCAAAATATACAACCTATTTTCATCTCAAAATACTTTAACAGAAGCCATCCGCTTAAATGGCTTATTTATTTAGTTTTAGTTTTAATTTCAATTTCAATTTGTATATGATTTTAACAAATAATATTTGTCATCTTTTTGTAGAAATTAATGAACCTTTAATAAACAATTTTATCGTGGCGCAGAAATAATCTTTTCTTCGCGATCAACTATCGTACAATTTTAAGTTATATGTTTCAAAGCACAGCTTGTCTTTCAGATATTACACTTTAATAAAAACAAGCAGCACGATGCCTGCATGGCTTGTATCTTTTTGCTCGAAAACAATATTTCTTTCAGAGCTTGGAGATTGTTTTACCAATCCAGTACATAAGAAAACCTTAAGAATGTACGATCATTTTTTTGTTTTATTTATATTGTAAAATTTATTTGCACGAAGCTAGTATGTACTAACAGCCAAGCCCGACGAAGAGAAGAAATTACTTATTTGAAAACTTTAATGGACAAAAAATAATTTTCTGTCTTTAGATGGTAATCATTCTATTCTCAGCGATGGAGATTGGGTACATTGACATGACCTATCACTTATTATTACTAATGTTAAATCTCGTTGATATATTAAAGGCAAATAATAAAAAAAACCTTTTTTCAAAGAAGTCACGACAAATGCTGGAAAATTATTCAACTTTCAAGTAATTGTGAGCCGACTACAATGACGCCATAGCAAACAGGATACGGATGCCGCCATTTTGAAGCTATTGTGATTCAAAATGACAGCTGAGAAACGGAGTCTTGACAATTCTTAATTATTCTTTGAGGCATTGTTGCTATCTTTATAAGTTTTAAGACACCGCTTTTAGAACTTTATTTCAACTTTTTTTGTTTGTTGAATGAGAATGAAAAAGAAATGTCTTGTAATTACATAAAAATGTTACTGCTGATTGCAGGCGCACAGCCACGAAAAAAACATTACATACGAAAATGCAAACGCTATTTCTTTCTGTCATAATGTTG
The DNA here is from genome assembly GCA_028554975.1 of Himalopsyche kuldschensis. Taxonomy (NCBI): domain Eukaryota; kingdom Metazoa; phylum Arthropoda; class Insecta; order Trichoptera; family Rhyacophilidae; genus Himalopsyche; species Himalopsyche kuldschensis. The sequence continues at coordinate 4,491,010 of JAHFWI010000030.1, read as the reverse complement.
TTATTTATTTTCCTTTGTTCCAAAGTTGAAAATATTTGAAACATTTGTTTTTGCATACATAGCATTCTTTTTTTGAACGGAAGAGACGTTTAGCTTCGTTTGATTTATTTTTTCTGACAGTACGCTAATAAGTAAAAAAAAATAATACGGAAAGAAAAATAACAATGTATTTTAATTCTACATAAGTTATTTTATATATTTTTTGATAGCTATTTCGGCTTACGCCTTCGTCAGAACTACTTTACATTGTTATTAAATTAAAATGAATTATTGAATCATTGTTATTGAATTAAAATACATTGTAATTTTTCTTTCCGTATTATAATGGAGTTCTACCAAGTAAATGCCTACTCAATCAATAAAAAAAAATACATTTCATTCTAGTTTTGCAATTAATAATGACCCGTGCCATATCTAACATATCTTTGGAGTTATTAGATTATTGTGGTGATACTTAACCTTCCTAACATGTGGAACATGGAGGAATTTGTTGGAAATTGTGTGTTACAATATAAAGATAAGTATTTTCATTCATTCAAGATTCTAGAGTGATAATATCAAGACGTGGGTTATATCAATGACTAAATTCAAAGATATTTTATCAATATCCAGCTTTCATCTGGATTGAGTTAACCCACACAAACCCTTCACCTGCGTCATTTCTTGATGCTAAATATTAAAGATCCAAATAAATAAATTAACAAATTTAATTCAAACACATAAAATTTCGCTTTCACGTCCAAATTCACTATTCTGGGAGAAGACATGTTTGAAAATAACGACATTTATACATTAATTGGTAATTTTAACAGTTAGTTCATATAAATATGTAGATCAATTTATTACAAACAACATCACTATGAAATCGTTTGAATTTTGTACTTTTCCATGAGTTTTTTCACTCACGACCTGAGTTTTGCTTTCGGCATTTTCTTGCATTTCAAATCAACGAATGAACAACAAAACTCATCAAACTTTCAACGTAAACTATCTTTAAATTCTTATCATTTTTCTTGCGCCGATTGTTTATTATAACTATTATGTTTCTTTATATAAATAGTCCCGTATCGATTTATATATCACCTGTATAAAGTGCTCGCTATGAGCGAAACATGTGCTGATCATTAAACAATATATTTGAAAGTAGTGCACACAAAATAATTGTTTGATATTTATTTAAAACAGAATTATACGCTATGTCCAAATTGTTGTTTTTGTGACCAATACCACTATTATATGTGTGTGGCTTATTTAATATTGATTTTGTGTTATCGTGATAATACTGATAATTGCCAGTAAATATATGGAAGCTAGTGAGGTCGAATGCAGTATCATTATTTTAGGTACAGTGAACGCTCATACAACCTCGCGAGGAATGTCGGTAAACATGTCTTGCTGCATACCTCCCGAGGCAGCCTCGTTGCGCTGGCGTTTACAGTGTATGCCCGGCATAACAATATCAAATATATGTACGGTGAAACCCCGATTTTTCGTTTTTCAAGGGACCATGAAAAAAAACGATAAATGCGGGAAACTATGACTGCGGGAAAGTTTAAAATATGAAATAAAAAATGGAAAACTTATTTAATTATAAGGCTTTTATACCTATAACATTAAGTTTTAAAAAAGAAATGAATACTAAGTTGCTTCTTTGCAGTTTGGCACTTTAACAAAGACCCTTAGTTTCCTAAAACAGATTCATGTCTCTTGGAGTATAAAAATATTTTTAATTTTTTCGAAGGCCAATAGCGCTTCTGTAAATGTCATAGCAGGTTCATTATTGCATCTTTTGCCATCTTCTTCTTAATTAACTGCTGTCATTAGTCTCAGTTCCATTTTTTTCTACGAACTGATTGGATGGGATCGAATGTGCTTATGAAAAATATTCGACAAAAACAGTCAAACGGGATAATATTTGTGACGGGGCCATTATGTTTAGACGATAAATCGAGGAACGATTAATGCGGGATTTTTTAACATTGTTCTTATGGGTATGGCCAGGACTATAGAAAATGAACGAGCCACACGGGAAAACGGTTAATGCGACAACGTTAGATCGGGTTCCACTGTTTATATTTATACTTAAATCTGAAAGAAATAATAACAATAGCAGCTTATTCTATAGGGCTCTAAAATCCGATCGATTAGCGATTTGATGATTATGCTTCTTTTTTCTTTCGGCTTTTACGGGTTAAAAAAATAATGACGCCGTTAATTCAATGCAAATTTAAGGATATTAAAATGTTTTAAAAGCTCAATTCAAGGCAAGTTATCCACTTGAGAGGTCTTTTATGGTGATTAATATAATAGAAGGCTTTTTGAGCTTATGTATTTATCTTTTTAGCGCGGAGAAATTGGACGAAAAATTGAGAGTCAAGTTTTTAACAATGATGTCGTAAATGTTATACTTTTACATAACATATTTATATCGCAATAAAGATTACCACAGGATATCTTGTGTCATAATTTTCTTAATTTTTACATGCAGAAAAACAAAAAAATATTTGAATATTAATTGTATACCGATAAATATCTTTATTATTTATACAATACAATCATTAAAATATATAATTATACATATATAAATAATTTTATCATTTTATAAAGTCAATTTTGGAATTACATATGTGACACAAAATTTCTTATAATTTATTTATGTACGGTCAGTAAATGTACAATTTACACTATGAATTCTTGGTTAAGTATGTGATAAAAACCTTGTTTCTTTAAAGAAAATTATTTATGGAAAGTTTATTGGAAATCCCTTTTTTATATTCAATAATTTTTATTTTATTTTATTTATTTATTCATAAAAAATACAAATCATGGCATTACAGCTTACGCCAATTTACATATACATACATACTTGTATACACATAATAAAAATTACTAATTGTAGCCATAAGAACAGTGAGAAAAAATTATAAAATCACATTAGAAATTTTAAAGATGTCAACCAAATGAGTTCTGACAAAATCAACTTTTTATTCATAAAATATAGTATTCGTCTGAACTCACTCACGTCAATATGAAAAATGTCGACATCCGAAGCAATTCCGTTTAAAATTGTTAAAGCTCTTCCCAGTTGCATTCCCATTGGCAGACTTCTTCTACCCCTTGGAATAACAAACAACTCATGTTCACAATTCCTCAAAAAATTATCAGGAACATTCAATTTAACATTTTCAAGAATGGTGGAATTCTCATTTTGGCCTCGGATAAGCCGAACAAAATATAATGCCAAGTACATTTCTCTTCGAGCATTCAAACTATTGAAAGTGGGCATCCCTAAGAGAAAGTCGGTTGAATAAAGCCATGGGTAGTACCCATATGTCCTCAAATAGAGAATTCTCAAAAATTTCTTCTGAAAAAAATTCTCCACCATAAGAACACATTTCGTAGCCCTCGGTGCCCAAACAATCGATCCACTCTCAAGTCGGCTTCGAACCAAAGAATTATACCTTTGCTGGTGCTGAGAAAACAGCCACTGGTCTATAATTTGTTGAGTACTGTACAATTTAGTTTGTCTCAATTAATATGAAAATATAATTGCCAGCTGAATCTTCTTGCATATAATAAAATAGCATTTCTGATAGTTGACAACGAAGAAAAACCAATGATTGGATTATCTTATAATAATTTACTTTCAACATCAAAATCGTCAAAACATTTATAAATCTTTATTGCTGACTCACATTTTCAATGTAATTTTTTTATTGTTAATGCTATTACACGTTAGAAATTGTAATAGAAAAAAAGTTTACAAAAATCAATGAATCCCTTTATCAAAACAAAAACGTCAACTTTCAAAATGTTAAATATAATTCCACTATTTAACAGAGACAGTGATGTAATAAATAAAATAAATTTACTACAGAAGCGAAAGATGGGTTATACAAATATAATAAATATCAACGAAGTTGACGGATATGGGATAGGTATATGCTCCGTATAAGTTAGTCACTCGCTTCGTGGTAAATTTTATCGAAAACTCGAGTCTGGTGAATATACTTAGGGATTACAATACCGGACGGCTACATTAATTTTTTTCACAAATTTTTTTGTTTTTTTTTTCGGGTTTTCATATCATACGCAGGTACTGCAAACATTGATACCGGTTGCGATACGATTGAAGAAATCAAAGCTAGTATTGTGAATATGTCATATAAAATTCGAAATGTTAACAATTTATACATATGTACATAATAAATTATTAAGTATTACAATAGTATTGTCAACTGTGGATATTTTGCCTGTAGATACAAAAACAACAAACAAAGATAGTTCCTGTAATGGCCGTATTAATACGACTTTTATGTATTTCGGTCACAACATGGCGGCATTTGTGTCAGCTGATCGCTGTAAGGTTAACCAATCACGAGTACACGCCTGTCGTTAAGTTGTAAATTGCTTCACACTAAATGTCGACAATTAAACGAGATAAGTGAGTGCTTTCGTGGAATCCACTAAGCCTTCGTAATTATCAATCTTAAATTACAGTCAAAGGTGTTATAATAAAATCAAGGACAAGAACAGTGGAAATTGTTTTTTTTATAAGGTATGTATGTAACCACTTGAATGTTGATAATTGCAAGTTCTTGATAAATAGAAATATATGAAATTTATAAACGATTAACATTACTTTGAAAACGTATTTTACAAACCTAAAAATTAGCATATTTTTTTACACTATCACAATTGCAGATTTAGATTTGGGGCCGTCATTTCTCAGTTTAATATGAGTATTTCAACTGGTATTTAGTTAAGAGTACTCACTCACATACCAAGTAAAACCAGCAATGCAAATATTGTATATTTTTAAATTAGCTCAAATTTTTTTGTTAGATAATGGTCAACATAAATTTTGAACCTAGTGGTAAACAATCTAAAAAGTTCTATCAATTTTACTCTACAGTGAGGTGGCCACTGGATTGCGTCATTGTACTGAAATTTTAAATAAAGATCCATCAACCAAACAATTTGGAACTGATGCTTAATTTCATTCTTTTCCATTCGATTCTGAAATCCGGATCAGCCAGAGTAATTTTTCACTTAATGATATCACTCTTTTTAAGTGCCATTCTCTTATCTTTTCCCCCTACTGATAAAGATATTCTGATTGGCAGAATAAAAATCACGACTTGAAAGTGCAAATTATGTGAAATACATCAAAAGAAGTATTTATTCTCCACACATGAAAGCATCCTCATGATTTTAATGGGACGATTTTTTTATTGATTGTCATTTCTTGTCTATAAAATCATGATATTTTATATTATATTGACTGACAGTTCTTGGTGAAAGCTCAATATCATATTGGAAACGTTAAAATTAACTAAACTTTCGAATATAAGCTTAGTCATTAACGGTATGGATTTCGTCTTTCGATTTATTCAATCAAGATAAAATGGGACTGACTGGATTCCGTATACCTGAAGATTATGAAAGTGAATCTCGGTTCATTTGTGACAAAACTTATTGCGTTCAAATTTTTATGCAATAATGCCTTTATCTTTCAGATCAATTCATTCCCGGGACTAATAACCTTCTTTGAGGTTCTCAATAAAATTGGAAAAATGAGGAAGAAAATAAAATGTGAATGCTTGTTTAGTGGTATTTAAAATATTTATTTAATATCTATCTAGATATTCAACGTTACCAGTTCATTTCTTTCGAATACATTAGGCAAATGAAAATACTCCATTTGTTTCATCTTTTATTTGTTGAAAATTCATATGTTAAATGAAAACTAATATCGCGAGGCTCGGGTCATGGCACCTCCTCATCCCCTTCTCATGGGGCATGAACAAACGTATTTATATAAAATTTATATACTCGCAAAACTAAAATGTTGGGAAAATTCTATAGTTAAGAGTAAGTAGGGAAAGTATTCACTTTGACGACGCTGTGACGTCAGATAGAAAATTTGTATCAAACATGTAGGTAGGCCTTTGCGCATTTGTCGCAGCTGATCCGCCCTAATAGCATTATAAATTTTCGCTTTTAGTAATACAAAATTCATAACTATAGTATAGTGTAACCGTGTTTTCAGCGTTCTCGGAGAAACGTTCACTTGCGAGTCTTTTATTTATTCAATGTTCAGCCGACTTGGTTGGTAAATTAATGCCGTTCATTGTACACCCACTGCCAAGAGACGCGCCCCCAGTTTTGGAAAACTTCACTTACAAATAATTTGCGTTCAGTCTTAAATATGTGTAAATACTAAAATAATGTATTTGATAAATATTTTGTAATGGTAAAAGATTAAGCTGTTTGATCTTAAAATATAAGACTTTTAATATTAATAATTTATATTTATGCGGGAACATTTTTATAACAGTGAAATTGTATTTGTTATGCTTAAAAATGCGGAATTTTTAGTTCAAATAATTCACAACATAACTATTTTTGTTAGATTGAAGAAGATATACATTACAGTTTATTATTAATCAATTTTGATTTAACATTTAAGCCTATAGGGTAGCATTATCATAATTTCAGAAGTATTCGATTGGCTATTTACTGGACCCGGATGGCCTTGCTGGCTTCGGTTGCGAAGCTCGTGGGTTACAATCCCAGTGCGGGTAGTTTTATAAATTAATTTACCAATCAGCTTAGTAATTTCTTTTCGAAGGCAGAGGTGTCTGTGGTATTTTAAACTCCCTCCCAATCATAATAAGGGGGCTTAGAGAAAGCGATTATCTACTCACAAGTGTATCCTTCTATCGTTGTTCTCTTCAGAAAAAAGAGGTTGGGCAAAACACACAGTTCTCGTATAAAAATAATGAAGTTAGTTCGATAAGAAATACATATTCTTTAAATTGGGAGTGGAAATGGTTTAAAAAATGTCTTGTAATATTCATCGTTACTAAAATAATCATGTCTCCAAGGAGACTAAGGATTGACGTCTTTTTCCAATCGAGCTGAAGCTATGAATATCCTTTAAGGATGCATTTGAATTAAGTGCATGTATACGCTAGAAATGGACTTAATTTTATTTTGCTGAAGACACATTTGGATAATATTATAGAGAAGATTTGTGAGAGTGTCACATATGTCCAAGCATAAGTTTCGCCCGGACGGGGGTTGGATGAAAAGAACTCATTTAATATGTCGAATCGTTTCCAATATAATATGATATTTTACACTGCTCGTCTATGCCAGTGCTTCTTAACCTGGGGCGCCCCCCGTAAATATAATAATAATCATAATAATCATGTTATTTATTTCTTTTTCAATTTGGGGGGGGCGCTGGATAATTTTACTATGGTAAAGAGGGCGATTCTTTCAATATGGTTAAGAATCACTGGTCTATGCTATCGTGTTTTTTTAATTAAATATAATATTGAGAAATAAAATTCATGAAGGTGTTGTATATACTAGTTTTATTTTATAACTATAGGGCTGATGTTTGCTGTTAAGAATTGATTACATGATAAAATTTTCGCTTCAAATTTATACACAACAGTTTGCTTGAATAAAATATGTAAATAAAACTATGATTAAAATTATGGTCGTGTGTTAATCGAAAATTAAGCTGTTTGTGTAGCATAGAAAAGCAATGTATCTTTTTATATTTATATAAAAGTAAGTTTTAATATAACTTTCCTACCTATAATTATTATAAACATGATACGACTCGCCCATTCCGAAAAGGTTTCACACAAAGCAAACAATAAATAACGTCATACTATTTTAGAGTACGGTACGATGGTGTATAATATAATATACACTTCGAACAGGATGAAAGATCAGAAATAGATCACCCGTGGCAATTATTATTTAGTATCTTTTCTCTTGGGTTGGCAATGAAAAACTTTCCAGACTTTTAAATCGTGCCCGAATTCAGTGACATGAAAAGAGAGATTGAAAAAAAACTATACAGCTTTGGGGCTGTGAAGATTTAAAAATTCAAATTCAAAAATATGCAGTAAAAGTTTGGTTTTTAAATTAAGTGGCTGAAATAATCGTTATATTTGATGGCTTGACATTAATAATAAATTTCTATCGGTATTTAAATATATTTGAAAAAAGACTTGTATAACAAAATATATGTTTAGTATAAAATTAAAAATAACTTTGATTATTTCACGTATAGAGCTGCTAACTGTGACACGTGTTTCGCCTCTTTCAGAGGCATCTTCGGACTTAATATCGCAAAGTTTGCTTAAGTACATTTACTGAAGTAAACTTTGCGATAGTAAGTTCGAAGATGCCTCTGAAAGAGGCGAAACACGTGTCACAATTAGAAGGACAATACGTGGAAGTTATTTTTAATTTTATATTAAAATGAACTTCCACAAAGTTACCGTCGAAACCATCGAAAGTAGAACTAGAAGAAACGGAATCGCTCTCTCTGCAGTTCGTCTCAGGTGAGAGAAAACGAATATTCATAACTAATTTTGGATAGAAATCGTCCGTGTGGGGATACGAACTCGAATCTCCCAGCCAAACTGAAAAACTCGTGAAGCGTAACGGGGCATTACTTTTATCAGTCCGTCCTGTAGCCGAAACCTCAGCACCCTTGGCGCTTCGTCTTATCAACTTCAAGCCAGTTATAGATGATTTCATAAATCCCTACCCAGTTTCTATAGTACGGTGAGAAAAATAACAATGTATTATATTTTAATTCTACAGAAACTATTTTCTATATTTGTCGATAGTTATTACTGCTTACGCCCTCGTACAGTCTCTTACAGTCTCTATAGAGTGACTACCCAACTAACTACAAGTCTGTCTAGAACTCTACCATTCATTCTCTCCGAAGTAAGACGTTCGACAACTGGCTGACTTACAACCATTTATAGTAAATTAAAATACCGTCAATTCGTTCGGAGCCAATTTATTCCGCATTTGATGTAATATACATTATGAGACGAACCGTTACACGTCAAACCACACGTTATTTGTAAAATTGTATTATTTCTGTTTATGTACAAAATTCTTAAAAATCGACACATGTTTTTTCGCGAAATAAACAAGTTCATCTGGTTTTGTAAACAAGCAATTTGTAATGGGTATGCCATTAAAATATTCCAAAAACGATACCAGATCCGCCTATTGATCGAACGGCAGAGAAGGACACAGCTAAGCTCGGCGGATGTGTGAGAGAAAAAGATGGGAATACTTTTACTCCAGTGTCTACATTGGCCAGACTAATTGAAGTTTATTTGGTCGCTTTGTTTGTATACACGACAGTACAGGGTGGATAGATCAGATTTTTGACATTGTGCGGAAATTGGATTTAAAAGGTTTATCAGTTGCTCAAAGAAAAATTTACTTATTCAATTGATATAAATGAAAATATGCTTTTTATAAACAGTGTTTTTTTTTACCATGTCCGCTCCCTACTTGGAACAAATGTACTCCTCAATACATCTCATTGTTTTCTTCTACGAGAATTTCTCATTACTCACTTGCTCAACCTCTCTTTTTCGAAGAGAGTAGGGATTGAAAGGAAACGAGGACTAGGAAAGGACTAGCAGTTAGCTAATCTCGGTCTAGCTGCGTGCTTCGTTTTTTTGAACCCATTGCCTTCGAACAGAATCTATTTATCGTCTGAAAAATCTGGTCATACCGGGAATCGAACACGGGTGGACTGTCACGGAATCCAACAACGTTGAACACTGGACCACTGACCGGGCTTAAGAGTATAACATGCCAAATACAAAATGTGGTTACACTGCAAGACTTTAGTGGTTATTCTCGGCTTAATAAGTTCCAGCAGTTAGTGGTATACTATAAAAAATAAAGAGGAAATTACGTTAATCGTGGAAAACTCGCGTTATTTTCTTTCCAGTTTCAGACAGCTAATTTGAGGTCATTGAGATTGAATGGAGTATTAGGCTTATTATGTATTATAAAAATATATTTTCAATTTCCACACCGTTGAGTATGATTATAATTTGTATTGTTGTGTGACAGAAAATCGTCGTTTTGCATTCGATTTGCGAAAATTCAATTTATGCCCAGACTTGGATTCATCGAATGAAATATAATTTTACAATAATTGTCATTTCCTCATAGATTTTGGGAATAGTATAGGCTTCGAAACATACCACAGTGAAAAATTACTAGATTAAATAATCCCTTTTTGACCTAAAGCTTTATGTATAAATATATGATTTTATAGCTCAGTGTGCTCAATCTTTACCACTGTTTTTCAGACTTCGCGGAGTGGTTAGCGATCGACCATCAATGATGCCGCAAACAACCGACAAACCACCGCTGATGACATGGCCATAAAGATATGTATATGATGGTAAAATGAAATTTTAATTTGAATTGTTAACAAGAAAACAAAAATAGTTTTTCGCGACATGCATGCATCTTATTGTATATATTTTTAATTTACGCATAATAAATGATATTTACAAGGGCTACTGGAAGTTTATTATATGATCGGAAAATCTATCGTAAATCCGACAGTATACAAATAAGGAAATATCTAAGAAACCGATTCAAATCATTTTTTCAATGCTTATATTAACTTCATTTAAATATACTGTAGCTTAATCTGTTGCATCAGTAATATAAATCAATATCTGAAAAAAACCGATTTCATTTAAATTGATTGAAAATCGAGTATGAAATAATATCAGAGACAAAATCTTCAAATATGACAATCTTTAAGAATAAAATCAATTACTGAGCGATCATAAAATTTTGACGCATCCTTGCTAGTGCTTTACGGTGTGGACCTACAAAGGCATATTTCAATTGTTCGGCCTGTGTTAAAAATTCGCACCTGCGTTTGGAATTGTTGGTTAGTTACCTACTTTTATTAAAAGAATAATATATATTTATATAGCTTTAATTTTGTCAGATTTTGTGAAAGTTTTCATCCTTACTTTAAATAAATCTCCTGTCGACCTTGAGGTCGATTTTAATTACAAAATTAAATTTCATAACTCTGTTATTCCACGCATTGTGTTACAAGAAACGAAGCCTGTTTCATCTCTTTGAGAAGCAAATTATGACTAACTATTGTAAGTAAATTCATTAATAAATTATTAAGTTTGCGATTGCTCGTCTTAAGATTCTTTTGAGAGATAAAAAAACACTTCTTATATTTATTTCATCTAATATAATAAATAAAATCGATGTTTGTTTGTTCCGGTTTGTACCGTTCATTTAATTGCGATAATTTTTTTTAACTTATTGCATGAAAGTTATGTCAATGATAAATAAATAAATAAAGTTAGTCATGGTAAAATAAACTTAGAGTGTTTTGGTGGCTCATGTGTCGTACCATAAACAATCGGCAAAAGACAAACAGCAAACGCCAAACGGCACATGTCATGCGCAATTTTATCTTCGATGCAAAAATGACAATTGCGTACAGTGAAAATTTTGAAAATGTCGAAAAATAGAATCAGAGAAAAGTGTAGGAAACGAAAATTAAGAAAAACTTGAAAAATTAAAATGAATAAAACGATCGTTTGAAACAGTTGAGCAACGGGAAGCAAGACTGGAAATCGTTCAACACATTGATTTTAAGGAGAATATGTACTGTTGTCCCGCATGATTCAGACAAATATACCATTCGAATAAAAACGTTTGCAGTTTTCGGTGCGACTCACATTTCCAATGACCATCAATAAAGCAGCGAGTCAACCGCTACCAGTGTATGGACAAAATGTAGAAAATCACTGCTTATCACACATTTTTTCGCATACATACCTCACAGGAAAAAAACTATTGTGCATCCGAAAGCACTTCAATAAACACAATTAAAACATTTTCCTTCTTTGAGTGACATTGCAGCGCTTGCCGGATACCGGCTAGTGACATATAATAATACGGAAAGAAAAATAGCAATGTATTTTAATTCTACATAAATTTATGTAGAATTAAAATACATTGCTATTTTTCATTCCGTATTATAATGGAGTTCTACCAAGTAAATGACTACTCAATCAATAGACATATAATAACATTCAAATTTATAAGCTTTAAATTGGTTTTAAATACATTTTGAGTCTTAAAATGCATACCCTGTATGATAAGTGTAGCTGATTTTTTTTATATCTTGTTGGTTCAGTAAAATGAATTTCAGACCCCAGAATAAAGTGAGCAAGCACATTCAGAGAATGGCGAACACTAAAATTCAGGGTCAGTTTTAGCGCGCAACTTTTCGTTTCAGTAAAAATAAAAGCGGAAAAGTTTTTTCCTGCAGTAGGTACTTTGGAGATAAATAAAATTTATTTCCATTTAGCAGCATATTTCATGGATGAAAGTTTTCTCTGCGAAATGAAAGATAGCGAATTAAGTTTGTGCGCTTTATTTATTACTAGTATTGCTACCCGGCGTCGCTCGGACTAATCGACTAATAATTATTTAATGTTATATCATTCGACATAATTATATCACAAAATCTAATATCCAAAATAGAGTTAATATAAAATCACAAACTTTATTTAATTTGATGACAGCCCGCCCCATTCTCGCCCATTTAAATGTCCAAATTCAAGGAAAAAATCTAATTTGGTGTCAAAGAAATGTCAAATAATACCTTCACGTAAATAATAAACATTTATTTATTAATAAAAGCCGGGAAAAAGTTGGTAGAAGACTAATTTATTACATTTTGACTAAATGTCTTCGCCGATAAAAATTCAAACATATTTTCTTTCATATTCGTTTTTATGGCAACTTGCAACAACAATGCAAAAGGGAATTACAGACATACATACATACATACGCCGTTTCGGTTTTATATATAAGATTTGTAAATGAATATTGCCACTTGTCATTTCTTGTTTTCTACAGACATTGATTTGTTCTTCTATCTCATTTTGAAACGGATACCTAACTTGAATGGACTCAATTAAAATGGCAACTAATTATTTGGTGAGTTTCTTATTCGATAAATGGTCAGTAATAAATACTTAAAAAAGTCGGTAAAAAATAATAAATGGTCAGTTATAAAACTTGATATTCATTAAAGTAATATTGTCTGCTTTCATATACCTGAACTTAAGAAAATTCAAAAAATAATTTGCCAAAATCGACGCGGCTTTTAAAAAAAATCAGATTATTAGACATGTGAAACTTACTAGGCAGCTCTAATTATATACATATATATGAGGATCGTTTATTTTCAATATTAAAATAAATGATCAAATAAATACATGGTTTCAAAACAACAACAAAAAATGGTTACATATGATACCACACCGACTCTCACAAAGCTCATATCATTATAATTTTAGATGACGTCATTTCTACGTTGATTGAAATTTAGTGCTTCCAGATTTAATTATAGCAATAAAATGAAAAACAATAATATCTTGGCATATAAAATACATGGACGCAATTTCCAAGATTCAATTAGTTTAACGATTACTTTCATCGACCACCCCTGGTGATACACATGATCCAAACACAAAAATGTAATATTTATTTTATAAAATATGTCTTGATACGTTTAAAAAAACATTTAACGAACATATGTGAAGAATCCTTAGTATACCCGGAAAGAGCGTAATTCTGCCCGCACGCGACGTTAAAAAATAGCCCCCTCTCCCCCCACACCCTCGTGCTATATATCTTGCCTCCCTATAGTTCGTTTCGGACATTCGGCAGTTCATTGAACTGATGTTTATTTTCAAGGGTATTACAGAATACATTTGTCTTTCTTGATTTGTCTATCTGTCAATCTGTCTGTCACAGCATACCACTGCGCTTGAGTACGATCTACAATCCGTTGACAGACTGCGTGTGCGAGAAAGAGAGAGAGATTTTTAACAGGTGGCACTGCCACGTGACTTATAATTTCATTATCACAAAAAAAGGATAATGATATTTTTATGTTTATCTACTTTCAATCATGTCGCGATAAATGATTGTTATATTGGTATTCATTTTGTTTTTCGATTTCGTTTACTCAAAGTTGTAAAAGTTTTTGATTGCTTATTAGTCTTCGATGAAAAACAGTTATGGCTGCTTAAAATTGGTGGATTTCGTTATTATACGGTAAAAAATAACAATGTATTTTAGTTTTACATAAATTTTATATATTTGTTGATAGCTATTTTGGCTTACGCCTTCGTCAGAACTAGTTCTGACGAAGGCGTAAGCCGAAATAGCTATCAACAAATATATAAAATTTATGTAGAACTAAAATACATTGCTATTTTTTACCGTATTATAATGGAGTTCTACCAAGTAAATGTCTACTCAATCAAATACGATTTCGTTATTATTATGGGAACAAGTTAAATGGTCTGAATTTAGATTAATTTTCAATCAGAATCCAATCAAACTTTTGGTCGGAATAAAAATATTATCTGGCTAAATATAATTATTGATGGTTATTTTAGGTAAGTTTATCACCAAAAAAATGAGAGCATGTGTCTTAAAACAAATCAGATCAATAAATTTGAAATATGACCGATTTTATTTAAATTATGACCATAATTACAATAATTATGACCAAAATTGTATTAAAACCTCAGACCGGAAAAATTCTTGCACAGGATATTACAAAAAAGTATATGTTTTAGTTTTTAATCAACTGACTTATCAATAAAAAATATTCCACACACGAGGAATCATTTTTGATTACGTTCATGGTAAAATGCAGCAATTATGTATTTCTTACATAAGTAAGATTTACGTCACTTGATCCTTGATTGACATAATACTTACATGGTCAAAATGAGGAGAAGCACATACTTTAAATCTTGATGCAATAACCAACAGTGGTTAAGGCTAAGGCTAAGTTATGCACAGGCATAACTTAGCCATATAGCAAGTTTATTTTCTCATACAGTTCATAGTTTCCAACTTATTATTATTCTGCAAGCATTTTCAATTAGGCGACGTTTTTTTTTTAGAATATTGCTATATTTTAGAATAGTATTATGTCATTAACAACTGCTTGTTGATCCCTGTGTGTTAGCCATGACATTAAAGTTATTTCAATCTTTTAACGTTTTTTTTTCAAGCCAACCTACGCAGTCAATGGCAGTTTAAGTAAAAGATTTTTTTTAGTTTAAAATAATCAGCATAAATTTGAATGAATTAGCATTATATTGACGTAACTCCGTTTTATAAGGAAAGAATAATAATGAATTTGAGATAAATAAAACACATTATTTTAACTACTTCCACATAATTGTATAAATATCAGGACAATTTTCGGTCATCGCGAGCATTTCCGATATAATAAATGTTTTTTTTTTCAGCACATATATTTAAATAATTGACTATGGAGATTAACCTTTTATCGGCTTATTTATTCAAATATCCTAAAATAAATTTTACTGAATTTGATATATTCACGTCATGTATTATATGTAAGTAGATATAAACAAATCGTAACTTATTTTATTTTCATAAATATTACATAACGCCTTTCCACTAATAATTTACGTCATACTTCATACAAATTTTATAATATAAAAATATCCTTTACCAATCGTTGTTTATCAATATGTTATTCGGAATATAACCAAATAAAAATTGGATTCACAAGTTCACTTAAAATAGCATGAGTGAATAATCGATGATTTGATATCGAATCTTTGGTGACGCACATCTAGTGGAACAAATCGTCACGTAATATTTGAAATACGACCATGTCATGAAACTGACGAAAGAACTGGTCGTAAAGAATTTTCTTCACCTTTCGATGTCTCCCCGAGGAACAAAAGTCAAACATTTATTTAGGACGTTCCGAGAGGAATTCCAAATGTATGATTTTGAAAAAACCTCGACTAAAATTTACTTCTTTTGTTTCTAGCTGATCTTTTTTTCGCATTTCGATCGAGCGGTAAATTGTTTCGCAAGGAATTTGAGCTTATTCAAAGGTATTGGATATTTCGAACAGTAAAAATAAATATAATGCCTGGCAGAGATATTCACGTTGCTCTTATTTTCAATATATTCTATGGTAAGCTTGTGATCGGTTCAAAGTTGGCAGACAATTTTTTTACATTATATTGCATAATAAAACATGCTAAATTTCTACATTGGGGATTCGTAATGTTTCCAAAAATTCATGGGGTGCAGTTAAATACGACGTTGAGCTTATTATACATGATGTGATGTATTGTATTAAATGTCAAATGTATAAATATAAAAAAAATACATTAGCCTGCTATCAGCTATAAAAATTCCCCACTTTTTGCCCTGTACGCTAAGAATTTTTCAAAAACTAAAAATTGACAATACATTAAAACTACTTAAGTTACTTAGGGGCTTAGATGTTATTGATCTCTTATGAAAGCAATCCCATGTTAATTACCATACATGGCTTTTAGGGCGTTTGTACGAATTCTCGATTAGTTTTGTCACACAAAATTTATAATACTATGTCAATTTTGCACCTCGATTGGCTATCATCAAATGAATATTTGTTAGATTTTTCTTATGATTTTATGAATAATTTGTATTTATTCAATTAGTTTCAAACCTACATACATGCAAAATAATATTTAAGTAAATATTGTGAATATTTTATCAAGAGTTTTGACAGCCCTGGTGACCTCTTTACACTTTTTGTTGAATATTTTTTAAGAAAATTATTAAAACTAAAACTCTTTATTCGTTTTGGAACCTTAAAGAGATGTCAGATACATATTCGATGTGATAATTTGAGAAAATATTTTTTGACGCCTTAAACATAGTGACCCACCGATAGGTTCTTAGCTGTCAGAACTTTTACAAATGCAACACACCGGTGGGTCGTTAGCTTTAAAACGGTTAAATCACACAAGAACGGCGAACGGAGAATTTACTTCATCTTTGAGATTTTTTAACCTTTAGCCAAATAAACCCTTTTAGAATAAACCGGTTAAAGGTATTCAAAACAAACGTTTGACCTGAAGGAAAGTCTTAAAGGTCACAATTAAAGTGACCGAGTACTTTACTTTATGGGTGTGATATGGTGTTAGGGATATGTTACCGTTTAAAAACAGCAAACATTCGAATTGAATGCACCGGAGAAAAATGTTACGGTTATACATTTTAGGTATCCTTGTACTGTTATTGTGTCCTGCAATTAGAGACTTTTATAAAGCGCTGTTTAATTTTTATAAAATCCTAGCAAGAAAGTGATTGTGTTTTAAATTCTGTATATTGAAGTGCTTTTGGATACACAATAACATATAGAAAATTAAAAATTCCTTTGTGTGCGTTCACACAACAAATCACAAAAGTTGTATCACTATTGGAAGAACGGTATAGGAACGCATACATCTTCGTGGGCGTCCACACAACACATCATCAAAGTGTTATCGCAATAGGATGAACGATATGGGAACGCATACGAGACAAACACACAAAAAAACATTCATTTATATATATGTATATAAATTCCAACATTGAAATCCATTT
Source organism: Himalopsyche kuldschensis (assembly GCA_028554975.1). NCBI lineage: Eukaryota > Metazoa > Arthropoda > Insecta > Trichoptera > Rhyacophilidae > Himalopsyche > Himalopsyche kuldschensis. The sequence continues at coordinate 4,473,667 of JAHFWI010000030.1, read as the reverse complement.
ATTACTATAAGAAAAATATAATATTTATTTTTAATTTTATAACTATATGATTCCTTCTGGAATCCGAGTGTGGCATGCGTTATTAATATTTGATAAACTTAATTGAATACAAATTTTCGGTGTAGCTAAAATAGTTAGTCTAAATCCTGAGTATGAATTTTAATCCCTTTTTTTGAATGTATAAAACGGGGCATTGGTCAGTCGTATTCTACCCCACGCAATCTTTATAGCTCAATAAAAGAATGTTCACAGAATACAATACAACATATTAAAATGTTACACATTTAAAATATTGTGTAACCATTCTTATTTATAATAGTCTATTGAAATGCACCTTTACTAATTGATCAAATACGAATGAGCAATATAAAGAATTTGAAAGTCAGCTGAATACAGCACTGCTTGATTTGGTATAATATATCTGTATGTTATTATAGCTGGCATAACATATAAAGTCAGCGATGTGTTTCTGAGAGAGAGTAGTGAAAAGTTACAGGTAAAAAAACGTAGCATTCATATCGTATATGAAAAGTTATTCTACTGTACCTGCTCACATTTTTTTTAATGCCTTGGCTTAAGAGTATAACAAATTGCGTTGTTTTTATCTGACAAATTTATCGCAGAATATAAAAAGTTCATGATTTTTTTTTTACAGCAACTTGAGAATGCCAAACGGAATAACATAGCCATAACATAAAAATGCTTCAGTGATAACCGTAGGGGGAGAAAATTTTAGTACATTTAAGATCAGAAAACTGAGCCCGTTAAATCATCAATTATTGCACTTGTGTAAATATTCATAATCATGTGGTCCAAAATATAAATAAGGACAAACGTCTGATTGACTATAATAGATATTGTTCGCATAGTTTAAGTACGGAGTAATTATTTTTTATAGAATGTTTACCAAGTTCCAAGACCGACTGGAACATTAATCTCACGTAGTAAGTAAGCAACTTTAGCAAGAACAAAGTTTGATTGCCAATTATTATATTTCCTGAAATTAAGTTGCTGTGAAACTTGTCATCTCTTGACACATTTTTATCTGCTGGAAAAGTTTTGCAAAACTTTGGACACGACACATCCATCACTACGCTAAATAAAAGATAAATAAAATTTATGTCAGTTGTGCTTGAGCATTGGTATAAAGAAATTTTGCTGGACATTAATTGTGAATTGCTTCTTTTACAATTATTTAATTTTAAAATATAAAAAAAAACTTGATTTCTTGATTATTTGGAGGTGACTCAATATAAAGATAAATCCAACTAAAGTTATCCAGTAATAGTAATGACAAATAAATATAATGATCATTCTTGCTATGGTAGAAGTTTTTATATTAAAATAAATGATTTAATTTTAAAGATGCTGTGAATCAAATGAACGAATAAATAAGAACTCTGTTAAGCTTTTTATTACTGATTTAAGTACTGCATACATTGGTGTTTTAATCGATTGGTGAGCATTGACAAAAGCTCCCTTCACGGGATGGAACACCATAAATATGTCTGAGCGTGGTCTAAAAGCATTGATGTTTGTAATAGTTTAAAATTTAATACATCCTCACCCATCCCTTATCTAATTTTTATACTGACATACCACTCTTTTGGTACAAATAATTCTTGCTAAATATTGATAGTATTGGGTCAAAAATCTCTTTTCAAAATACTGTACAAATGACATAATTCTAATGCTTTATCGTTATGTCATTAATAATAAACCTATTCATTTCACATATGAAATTATTTTTACTTTAGAATACTGAATATTACAAATACTAAATATTCGCTTTCGTATCATGTCGAATGAATGCTCCAATCAATACAGCATTGGATTAAAACCGTGCATTAAGACTCAACCTATTTGACGCCACGTCCGTTTGATTGAATTATCAATTTCAAAGCCCATCTGGTTGTCCTGCGTAATGAAATTATTTGTATTTTTTGACGTATTGGAAATTGATAAAAAAAAATGTTATTTTTTACTGTACATAAAGCATATTACACACATAATACTTAAATGTATATGATTTTTAAAAAATGTACGTAAATCAGAAAAAAGCGGGAACACGTTATGGCTATTGTTCCACTCGGTGGCGCCGTGAAAGTTTTGAATCCCGCATAGACACGTTCGAGAAAAATATTCTGACCTAGTCTTCTAAGACCGGAATTCAAGTTCATGTAATACAGTTTTAAATATATCAATCGTGTATTGAGAGACCAATTTATTGAATGGCGAAAAGGGTTTTATATTTATTTCTTATCTTCAAATATTGTTAGTATATATGTATATTGGCATCACACCATCATCAAAACATACAATTATCTCAATGTAAAATATGTTATTTAGTATAATTAAATAATCTTATCTGGTTACTCAAGCTTCAGTTGTTCTTAGAATGAAAATCGTAAATAATTATTGGAAACAGAACTATATATGTAATTGTTCAGTAATATTCAATAATTTGCTGAGAAATATAAAAAAAAACACTTTAATTATATTTAGCTTTATGATACAATGCAGCAACTATATTTTGATGTTTACTTAAAAAAATCAATCGCAATTATGAACGCAAAATTATTTAAGATTCTTAACTACAAAGCAATATTTTCACTTCCACGAATTTAGTTGAATGACTTTTATTATTATATATAAACGATCTGAAGATACCGAAAAGCGATACCTGTGTCGTTAATGACAAAACTCGTGGAAAATTACACAAACGATTTAAATGATTTTTATTTGATGACAATAATTGTTGTTTTTGAACTAACGTATTACTATTTTTGGCATCTTCTCTCAAAATGCTCTCGATCAAAATCAAATATGCTTTGTGTGGCATGCAATACAAATGACACGCCAAAGGTAACTCAAAAGTTTTGATAAAGTAAACTTGAAATAGTTTGGGTTTCTGGGATATGAAAATTCCAAGATATTTAAATTTATCTTAAATCAAATGCAACCAGTTATTCGGCAGTTGCACTCTCGTAAGTTTTGAAAGCTCAACTTTGGGTTCATAATATTTTAAAGGTTCTGTAACTATGTGTTTACACTGTTATGGTTGAAACTTTGTTTGCAGCAAAATGAAAATGTAAGACTACCCGTTATACCCGGAATATCCTGAATGCAATTTCAATAAATGCAACTCTAAATTTCAAATTAAAATTTAACGGAATTTTTCATTTGTTTCCACGCTTTGATGCATTGGAACGTCAAAAGCTTAACCAAGCTTCTAATCAAAATTTGAACGTAAATATGTAAATAATTCAATTAGACCACAACACACTACATATTTTTTACTCTCCATTAGTGAGATACTTAACTTCAAAATACTGTTTATTAATATGGAAACTATGTTCATCATTTCAACGGTGTATTGAAAACACGGTACAAATAAATCAAAACCATATGCCTTTCCTAACGCTATCTGATGTGTAAAAAGTAACAACCATCTTCACTCTCAAAGTATTTTGAGTTGTTGTGCTTTCATTACTTCGATCTTTAAACGTTTATTCCAAAAACAGAGATATTGAACAAAGATTTTTAACAGTTTATGTAAATGTAAAATTACACTAAAATGATATCTTTTCCAGAATTATTAAGCTTTCTACCGGCCACTCGTCAAGCTTTATTTCACGATTGAAGGCAATTTAATAAAGACAGATTTGGCTATAGGAATTAAATTTGTAATTTAATTTATACTCTGATACAATTTGCTGTTAAAATCGATATATGTGGGAATCAACAATGTGTAATTTAAGTTGTAATTCCGATAACATGAACATTGTCACGTAGCTAAGCTGGATATTAATTTACTAAATGTGCTTTATTAAATTTTCATCCCATAAATGCGGAATTATCATTAATAGATAAAATTTCACTGCGTTTGTTTTATTTTTGACGCACTGTTATTCAATTTAATATTCGAATTATATTTTCGACTTGGTATATCCATTCGCGTAGTGATATCTCATAGCATCGAGTTTCTTGTAGGATTAAAAATATTTTCTACTTTTTATCGAGAGACTTTACGGTATAACTATTTTTCGATTCGTCTATAGTCCGTAATTTCCGCTCGCCAAGTCGGGTGAGCATGTGATTTTAAATACGAAAACCAATATTTGGTAGAATTCCAAAGATTATATCAAGAGATTTGTTCCTATGTTGCTATCTTGTAACCTCAAATAATGTAGAAATCGTGAGTTTATTAAAAATATATGAATTGATTTTATTTCAAGATTGAAAGGGTTCAACAGACTCGATTCCCAAAAAAACTTCTGTCCTATTTCAACTAGATTATTCTTTTGTACTATTTAGAAAAAAATATGAGATTCAAACTTTTAAATGTACAAAGATCATTTATTATTAATTCCCAAACGTGTACTTGTTTGTAAAATAAAAATTATAACATATTTTTAGTATTTATACAAATATCACTAAATAATATTACTGTTCCGTTGTATTTCTTATCAGTTGATAATGTTCGCCATGAGCTAAACTAGTCCTGATCCAAAAAAAAATGTGAAATACGAACTAAAAGTGTGTTATATTTTTATTATAATGCCGTTCCATCAGGTATTGACAGTGAACACCTTAAAAGTGATACTTGTTTGTGATAGCCACAATTGCATGTTATTCAATTTAAATATTCTAGCTTAGGTTTGTTTCATCTGATCGCTCCAATCCCATGGCTCCCCCAACATCTACGAGGAAACAGTCTGACGTTTATATTAAAACCTGAAGACGACGCGTTATCAAATTAACCCGTTCATAGCTTAGCTTTAATATGACAGCTTTGGTTACAAACTGTCAACCAGACTAGCTACCGACGCAGAATATTTCCCTTAATGAGCTAACAAACCGAGTCAAGAAGTCAAAATGAAATTAAAAGCATTCGCTCGACAGATTAAGCTTGTGGTAAAGCTCTGGGTCAAAGCGCTTGTGACAAGATTCTCTTACGTGTCACATGTATGTATACACAATTAATCGACTCACGACAAGGGTACTTTGTGGATTTATTCATACGATATTAAAAGCACTGTAAGTCTCCTGTATTTATGACAACAAAGTGTCATCTATTGACACTTCGCCATTATTGCTCTTTGTATATTACAAATTCTCTATTGATGTTCTTTAAACTCAACATTGGCCCAACGATAGTGGATAAGTGGATGGCACTTAAAAATTATTATTTTTGTTTTAAAACCATGCGTTAACTGACAATTCTTGGTGGAATATATAAATAACATATTTTTTTAAGGATACTAAATAAATCAGTTCATAAAATGCTTGCAACTGTTTGAAACTGATTCTCAACATGTTTATACAATAAAAGAAGAAGTAGACAAAAAAAAAACAGTTTTGTTTTCTTAAAAATATATGAAGATATGAGATCAATAAATATGGAAATACTTTTTGACGTCAAAATATAAAGCTTCAGCATAGTGTAGACTCCATTAACACTCATGTATAAGATTGTACATGCGTAATATTAAATAAACGTGTTTTATTTGTAGGTAATATAAAATCAACTACAGTATTCTTTTTTGACCGATGTTAAACATTTCACTTGTACAACTAAAATATAAACCATTATAAAAAATCTCAATTCCGAGACCAGTCCCGTAATCCCTAAAATACGTGATCAAATTTTCCATTATCTCAACCGGAAAGTTTTCGATATTTGTATGTATATTATAGTTCATATCACAACGTGCTGTAATAAATCCAAAATACATAAATGCGAATAGGGTGTTTCAATAAGGACGCTCGCTCGTGTAAAATTTACACAAGCCGTCCTGTTGGAACCAAATGTTATCGATATTGAAATAATCCAGTTTAGGACACAAAAGGTTGCCGATAATCAATCTGTAGCGCTTGCCGTTGACGGTTATGGGAATGCCATATTTCGTTTTGGAAGAAGTATGGACCGATGATTCCGACAGATCCAAATCCACACCAAACAGTGGCTCTCTCGGGATGCATTTGGTGCTGGTGTATCTCGCTTGGATTGGGATCACCCCAAGTCCAATAAGTTTACTTGTTCACATATCCATTCATCCAAAAACAGGCTTCATCGCTAAAGATGAAGTTTTGCGCGGAATTTTTCTCGATCGGAACGGTGATTTTGATATTAAAATTTGATGATTTTCACGCGTTGTTCAATGCAATAACTTTCCATGGAGATTTTCCTTACTCTACTTAACAATTAACAGATGTAATTTAATAACATGCTTTAACTTACAAATTTTGAGCGTTCTATTGAAAGAAACTGTAGATAAAAATGGATAGCACATCAAAATTAATATATTCGTATAACTAATATGCGAAACTTCATTTGATTTTAAAAACAAGGCTTTTCTCATAATATGTATAAGTATGATGACTGTGTATGTATATATAATGTAATTCTCAAAAACAAACTTCTATTCAATGTTGAATAAAAAGTCACATATTTTTTGTTACGCAACGGTCACAGTGTATAGAAACATTCTCCTCATTACGAAACACTTGTTGCGAAAATATTTTCATGACACTTCGAGCAGAGCAGAAAAAAATAACTTACTTAATAAATCACACACGCCTCTTTATTATATACAATGTGATATACCGTAATAAATTTCAATTTATTCCGACATAATTTTCCTTTTTCTAAAACAATACAAATGACTGCCATTTCAGATTTTCCGCGGGACTGACGCCCTAAAATACAACCAGAAGGAAAATATTTTTGGATTGGAAAAGCGATCAATTTTCAATGAGATTTCTTCGGTGCTTTTGCGGATTCAAGTTTGTTATTTGAGTTATCAAGGTCCTTTCAGCCAGCGGATGAATTAATTTAATTTGGATATTTTGGAAGCCAGCCTGTAATTAGTAATCGGTGTACCGTCACTAGGTATTAATCCGACGCCCTGAAAGCAGTGATTATTTTAATTCAAAAAGACTTGTTGAGGTTTCTTGAATATTTTGTTTTGAATATGACGTTGTAATATGTAAAATGCATTTTCTTACGGCTATTGAAAAACTAAAGCATAAATCAATTTTCAAAAGATATCAAGGGTGCTTATTTAAATCATCTTGCGTTTCGGTGACGTACTGGTGTTGGCCGATTATTTACCGAAATGGTTGACTCGAATTTGGCCACTTAACGTTGAATAGTCGACCTGGCGAGTAGGGTTGTGGCGAGGATAATAATTTCGTATTGCGCGGAACGTTGCTTGAACAGAGCAGTGTCTTTGGTAATTTACACACGTTGTTCAACGCTATAACCCTCAAAGGTAATTAACCATACGCTACTAAACAATTGACAGCAAATTTGACAGATGAAACTTCAATAAAAGAATATTAAAAGCTGCAAATAAGTTTAAAATTTAAATGAAATTCAAAATAAATGAACAAGCTCAAGTCGAGATAGCTTTCAACTAACTCATTTAATTCTTGTAGATATTTAGGTAACTATTTATAATTGATTTCTAACAAAATTCCAAGCCGATCCAATCATTAATATTTAAAAACAAAACTACATTTATTTTGACAGTGCACAAGTTGCTTTAGTTATCTTATATATAAAACCGAAACGGCGTATGTATGTATGTGGGTCTGTAATTCCCTTTTGCATTGTTGGTCATTAAGTTGCCATAAAAACGAATATGAAAGAAAATATGTTTGAATTTTTATAGGCGAAGACATTTAGTCAAAATGTAATAAATAAGTCTTCTACTGAACTTTTCCCGGCTTTTATTAATATAATAATGTTTATTATTAACGTGAAGGTATTATTTGTCAGCAAATTAGATTTTTTCCTTGAATTTGGACATTTTAATGGGCGAGAATGGGGCTGTCATCAAATTAAATAAAGTTTGTGATTTAATATTTTGGATGTTATATTTTATGATATAATTATGTCGAATGATATAACATTAAATAATTATTGGTCGCTTAGTCCGAGCGACGCCGGGTAGCAATACTAGTATATTTATAGAAGTGTTTATTGAATACAATCGAATTGAAAACTTGATTAATAATATAATTTCTGAAAATCGTTTCCTGATTTTTCAGATTCACCCTTTTCTTTTAAATGAAAATTAACCCTTTTTGATTGTATGCAAAGTTTTGTATTATGAAATAAAGGTTTTTACACAAAGCAAATATTTTATTGGGAAAATAAAATAAATATGATTTGAAAACAACTTCACATGAAACTGAAATGCAAAGTAATTTTGATTTTCAAATAAATATTTTCAATGAGCAACCATATCAAACAAGAGAGTATCTTACACCCAAAAGACGTAATTATTCTCTTCGCATTTTGACTAAGCTCATACCGCTTAATGTTTTTTGTTTTCGAGTGCTTTTTACAGTCAACGTACCCGATGATTAAATGCGAATTACTGCTTAACAGATTTTTTAGCCGTGCATCCATATTTGTTCAGCATGCAAATTCTGCTACATACAATAGTACAATTTAACATGATTTATTGTTTCAAATCCCGTAATGTTTTCTGTTGGCGTGACTATTTATCGCTTGAATTAATTTCAACTGCTGTTGTCCAAAACAGACCGGGGCATTCAAGTGGAGCTTATGATACATAACTATTATTTGGTTCTATTTGCATTTCGGAGCCATCGTGGTCTTAAATACTAGCCCTCGCAGATCTTAGCGGCGATCTTTTTGGAATTGTCTAATTCTTTTTTTTTAGAAAAAATAACACAATAAACAAATACTAATGTTTCTTGAATGTCTTTAGCTCATATCGTAGTTTCTTTACTCCAAATTGAGTATTTTAACAAAATTTGTTTAAATCTTTAATTATTACTTTGCTAAATATCTTTCTTTTGAAAATGGTAAAGATATGAGTTTAAACTTAAGAGGTAAATATTTTTAACATATAATTAAATTAGATTACTTCAACATATTGTTTTACAAAAAACGGCACGTGTTTCAGCATGTTGAGAAACACCTTCAGACTAACTATTTTAATGTAAAAATTTACTCTAATTCTTATATACTAAATTACAAAATAAAGATTGTAAGTTGTAGGCTTCAATTATTATAGTGATAAATACCATAAAATTGCCGTAATTACTACTTATAAAAAAATATTTTTTATTAAAAACGAATCTCCACATATGTAGTTACCGTTGAATCCGTCGAAAGAATTGTAATTAATATAAAATTTAAAATAACTTGGATTATTCCACGTTTTGTGCTACTAATTGTGACACGTGTTTCGCCTCTTTCATAGGCATCTTCGAACTTACTATCGCAAAGTTTAATTAAGTAATGAAGCAAGATTGATTCTAATATTTAAATTTATTAAATTACAAAATAGTTATTTTAATTTTTATATAAAAATGAACTTTTTATTTTTAGATGATTTAAAAAAATACGAATTTTTCACTCAGGCGGTCTTTCAGCACAGAGAGATTAGCTAGGTAAAAGTTCTTTTTTTAACTATCATCTTTGAACAAGATGGGTTGAGTAAATGAATAACAAGCGATCCGAGGTGAAAAACATCTGAAGAGATTCTTCATTAAAGATTCAAAGCGTTACAGTTTGACAATAAGTTACAGTGTATGAATCATTATGTTTTCTAAAAATGACATTAAATCATCTTTTTTTATCGAGCAGTAAGACAAGTTGCGATACACAGTATTTTGGGTGACAAGACGTTTGAATATCATAAAAAGCTAACACGTGCTACTTACAAATATATCAAACAATAAACATTCACGCTTTTTACATCAATTATTGTGTAAGTTTATTTGAAAGGAATAAAATAAGCATTGTTATACATGACAATGTCTATCATTTTCCATATCATTTCGCTACCTCATTTTGTATATGTCATTTGTCACAACACGGCGACATCACAATAGAACGTGATAAATGGTTGGCATTGAGAGACATTGTTGTAGCGAAAACATGAATCTGTTCACCGTGTACCGAAAAGGATTCAAATACCTTTTGGGACTTCACGAACACTGAATTTTAATGCTTCGATAATGGTAGGAATAATGGCTGCTATAATAATTTATTATTTTTGGAAAACACGTTAATGACTATCTCGTATAGTCAACATTTGATATTTCTTTTATTTTTTTGACTGACTGAAAATATTAAAATTGAATCGTTTGAATTCTGTATAATTCCGTAATGTAGTATTTCGTCACGAGCGACCAGGTTTCGCATTTTGGCACCTTCATGAATCAATCCTTCACGAAGGCATTCCAAAAGACAATGCTCGATTCGTTTATGTAAAATCCATTTAAGTACACTAAATTTAGACAATACGAATATATATATATATGTATATTTAATTAAAACAAAATTGTGGGAGTCTACACAACAAACCACCAAGGCTTTATCGCAATTGAATGAACCATTTGGGAACACAAGAACTTTTCCGGGCATCTACACAACAAATCACCAATGTTTCATTGCAATCGGATGAACGGTATGGCAGCGTATAAAATACGTACAAGAAAACAAACATTGATTTTTATTTATGTATGTATATGATTTCTAATTGTTCTTTATTAAAGTCATATTTCTATCCTTACCATATTATCTTGAGAAGAAATGTTGAGCGCTAGAATGAATACTGAGTTTTTGCATAATTATTGTTCTTAGAAAATATTCAACAATTATTTTTCAAAGAAAAGTTCTAGCTCTGCTCCCTTAAAGCATTAATTAAACAATTTCATCGAATCAATGTTTAATTCAAATGAGAATGATAAGCTTTTTTATAATATTTTTTTGTAGAAAAATTTTCAAATGAGAGGTTTCTTTACCGCTGAATAATTATTATACCGAATAATAAAATGGTATTAAATTTTTTCGAAACTCGTTCTATATACTAATTACAATTATCATTATATTAATAATGGTTTTACTGTTTGTATGTAAAATATGTATATAATATACATAATGCTTTTCCACCAAGAATTGATGGTTATATTTTTGTAAAAATCAATCAAATGTTCATAGATCTTTTGGAAATCAGGTTAGTTAATATTATTAAAAAAAATCACTTGAATTCCATAATTTAAGATTGAATTGAATTAATTTCAATAAAATTATAATACAAATGAAAAAAGAAAAAAAATATAATTTTTATTTTATATATCAAACAAAGAAACCAAATAAAATACAAGCTTTACAAGTTTACGTTGGGATAGTCGTAAAGAAGTTGGACGTATTTTTTTATAATTTAGATCAATCGGTGCTACGAGGCCCAAGGGAAGCGTAGAGAAGCCACTGTCTACGACGGCTACAAACATTTCATTGTCATTATTTTGATTTAACTAACACCAAAGAATAACTTTTATCTCCTCAATTTTTGGATGTTTTTATTCAAAATCATCTTAGTATAACATCATAATTGCTAAATATAAACCTACAAATGATTGCTTTGAAAAAACTACAGCCTATGAATTTTTAAATATGAAAATCTAATTTACACTATCTCACTCTGCTAGTTAAGATACTTAAAATTATTGAAAATTAAATCAAGAAAGAGTAAACTTTCATGAGCTTTTATTTAAATTGCTTCTCTTGTATCTAATTGTTCAGTATATTATCAAAAAAGTCATTACAACAAATAATTATGCTTCTAACACATTTCATAAGCTTTATCTTAAAATTATATCCGGTTTTACTTTTTCAGGATTTATTGGACAACTTATGGCCATAAACTAAGCAGCATTCTTTATGATTTCATTCTTGATAACCATTAAGTATTAAAAATTATTAACAACATTAAATGAAAAAAATTAACGATAGTTTAATCAATGATAAAACCAAATAGTCAAATTTTAGAATTAGTCTATTGACATTCTTTTATCGATCCGATCCTAATGTTGTGCATAAAGGATCTTTTAATGGAACTCAACTGAACAGAAGAGTTTTATATGAGAACAGTTTGTTTTTAAGTCGAGCTTTAATATAAAGATAGTGTTTAGGCAAGAAACGTGTGTAGTTTAATATTATGCTTCACAGTATCCAAGACTTACATGATACAAGTCCATTTATCGATTTAAAAATCTTTATTATTAAAAACAGTCGTCATTACGGCTGATTGAAAATGCATTGTTTTATTTTTTAGAAATCATCATGCGGCGGAAATATATTCATATCTTAAATTTTATATTCGAGAAAAATAAAAATAACTAAAACATTCCAGAAGAAGTCTGGAATATTCTTAAGGCTAAGCGAACATTTATTCGTTTATTTATTATTAAAATAAGTATGAAATAGCATGTGTTATTAAATTGAGTATTTTGTATATAATACATGCTACATGAAGAGATTGCTAATTTACCGATAATACTGCAATCCATATCGGCACACAGGCATTTAATATCATATATATTATGTATGATTATATTGAATAAACGTACAGCGCACGGAAATCCAATGTAGTAATGTAATTTAAAAAAAGGTTTAAGAATCCTCAGTAATCAGCTACTTTTTGAAAACAAATTTTTCCTGATAGTGTTTTAAGTTTTTTGCGATGATGATCTAAAAACATTTTCAGTTTCGTATTGGAGAGAGGCATACCATTGAGATTTATGATAAGACAGTATGATTGCAGATTACACAGGAAAGGGTAGGGCATAAATGTCCAAATGACTTAAGAAAATGATAGCTCTAGTGTAAGCTGTGACACCCTGTGCGGAAACACTTGTAACAGTTGCATTCAAGTTTTATTTTACTTCATTTATATCTGTGTATGCAATAAATTTTGAATTAAAACTATATTTAAATATATAAAACGTATATTTTAAACAATATTTTTAGATGAATGTGGTTTTTATCATTGCGAATTATCAACTGATGCACCAATAAATATTAACAGTTATCATCTAAAAGTGATAAATACTATATACCAATCATCGCATATATGTACATATGTCATTTTGTAATATTGTTTAGAGGAGTAACAGATATTATAGCAATGATAAAGAAGAAAAATACTTGGAAAACCTTCATTATAAATCACAAAAAATATCTTATTCTTTCATAAAATGGTTTGCTCTCTTATATACACAATAACTTAAAAGATACACATACTTTATCGATATACTGTAATTATGTACAATATATCAAATAACTTCAGCTGAGTCTTTTAAAGGAAAGAAGCATTTTTTAATACTTTCGATGGATTGGGCGGTTTTTTTGTGGAAGTTCATTGTGCATTTGCAAGACAGGTTGCACGGCACTGCTAAATTTATTTACAATGGGTTTAACCCACCCCAATTTATTGCATTTCATGTTGATATTAACGTCAATAGTAGTCAATAGTGGTCATGGTTGGTGATTCCCATGTGAGTGCATCGATGCCAATAGATGTGCGCATAGAAAATGATGGGAAATATTGAACCCAGCAAGTCCATCTGCTGGCCTCCCCGCGGCGACCATCGGGCAATGCAGCTTAGCTGTAGCTAACAGCAGGGGGCGAAAGGCGAACCATCCGGCGCCTCAAAACCGGTCTTCTGGCTAAGGGAAGGAAATCCCCGACAGAAAAACCGGGTTGAGCCAACCTGTAGAGCCCTCGTGACTCAGGCCTCGGAGGCGCAGGGTTAATCACCCTGTCCTCTTAAAAAAAAATAGATTACGATACCACCACCGCAGAAGCCTCGGGCGCCCTGTTCTGCTCTTCGACGACCCAGCAAGAAAAAGGACATGATACTCTCCAATAACTGCTCAATGCGCATAGGCGCATATAATGTGCGTACTATGCGCTCCCCAGGAAAGGACTTACACGCCACCCGCATCATGCAAACCTACAAACTTGACGTTTTAGGGCTGAGTGAGGTGCGTTGGAAAGGCGCCGGGAAAAAGTTATTGGAGGGTGGATACACAATTTTATATTCAGGCCAGGAGCAATACCACCGCCAGGGAGTGGCAGTATTGATGTCGGGGAGGGCAGCCCGCTGCCTTGTCAAATGGGAACCCATCTCAGAACGACTGATACGAGCCACCTTTCGGACGTCTGATAGCTCGGTAACTGTCCTTCAGTGCTACGCCCCCACCGAAGATGCCGACACACAGGTGAAGGAAACGTTCTATGACTCTCTCCACGCTGCAATCTCAACAATCCCTAACAGAGACCGCGTGATAGTAATGGGGGATCTTAACGCTAGAGTCGGAACTGACCCTTTGCTTGGCCCAACAGTGATGGGCAAACATGGCCTCGGTGTAGCCAACGACAACGGTGAGAGACTCATCGAGTTTGCAACTATGAATGAGCTCACCGTTGGCGGTACAATCTTCCCCACAGAAAAATCCACAAATACACGTGGACCTCCCCGGATGGTCGCACCAAAGCGCAAATCGACCACTTCCTCTACAGCACGAATCACCGAAGGGAACTTCTTGACGTACGAACCTACAGGGGTGCCGACATATACAGCGATCATGAGCTGCTTGTCGGCAAAATCCGTCTCAGACTCAGACGCCCCGCAAGGCCTCCAACTCGGAGTAGAATCGACGTCGAAAAACTTCAATTTCCTCGAATTCAGCTGAACTTTGATGTTGCTATGAGGAAAAACGTCGCCAACAGTGCCAATGATCGGCAAAACCCACGACCCGACGCCATAGAATCAGAATGGTCCAGTATTAAGAATTCTGTCGCGTCAGCCGCTCATGAAGTGCTTGGAATTCGGAGAGGTGATCAACCAAAGTGGATGTCCGACGACACGTGGAGGAGTATTGCAGAAAGAGCTCGGCTTAAAACACTGAGGGACAGTGAGACAGACCTAAACCGGATCGAGGACCGCCGGACTGACTATCATAACCATGATAAGATAGTTAAAAAGTCAGTGCGACTCGATAAACGCCGATTCTTAGATCGCCAAATTGAAGCAGCAGAGGAAGCATCACGCAGAAGTGATACGAGAAAATTATTTAAAATCACGCGCGAAATTTGCGGGAGACGACCACCGACCTCCGGGCCTATACGTAGTCCAAGTGGGGCAATAGAGTCGAGCGCGGAGCGTGTCAAAAAAAGATCTGGAGAGATCACTTCTGCGGGTTGTTAAATCGCCCTCCTCCCTTGAACCCATTTGATATACCCAATGAAGCCTTACTTGTAGATATTCCCCGAGCGTCGAATATACCCGACCATACGCCAACGCGTGCTGAGATCACCTCAGCCGTGCAGCGTTTGAAGAATGGGAAGGCGCCCGGTGTAGATGGTATACACCCAGAGTTTCTCAAGTACGGCCTGGAGGCGCTTCTGCACCCCTTATACCAACTTATTAGTAAGGTGTGGGATCAGGAGCGCTGCCCAAGGACTGGGTCAACGGTGAGATAGTCACCATCCACAAAAAGGTGACCCACTATGCTGTGACAATTATAGAGGTATAACGCTGCTCAGCGTGCCCGGCAAGGTTTTGGCACAGATAGTCTTGGCGAGAATAAGGATCCCAATAATGCGTATCCTCAGGGAAAATCAGGCCGGGTTCCTACCTGGCCGATCCTGTGCGGACCAAATCCACAACCTTAGATGCCTTCTCCAGCAAAGCAATGAATTCAATAGCTCGCTTGCGTGTTGCTTTGTCGACTACGAGAAAGCCTTTGATAGTCCGCATAGGCCTTCCCTATGGGCCATTTTAAAGCTTTATGGGATCCCACCCAAGATAATCGCCATCATCAAATGCTTGCACGAGGGCAGTGAATGCTGCATAAGAATCGGTGACGTAACTACGGAATGGTTTGGCATCACTACCGGCGTCAGACAGGGCTGTGTTCTAGCTCCGTTCCTCTTTATAATAATCTTCGACTTCATCCTGAGGAAGTCAATTCCACCTGACCGAGGAGTAACCGTTGCTCCCAACCTGAAACTATGTGACCTCGAGTATGCCGACGACGCTGTCATCTTTGACAAATCAGTTGCGGGTATCCAGGAAACAATGGATAGACTGCAGAGCAACTCGTATCGCGTTGGCCTCAAAATCAACGCGAGTAAAACCAATGTGCTCTGCAACAGCGCCTGTCCAGATCCAGACTACTCTCTGTTGAGTGCGGGGCAAGAAATCGAGAGAGTCGATGGTTTTAGGTACTTGGGAGTACACATCACGGGAGATGGCAACCCGCGTAATGAGCTCGCGATCCGATTAGGGATAGCTGGAGCAACATTTAATTCAATGCGGAAAGTCTGGGACTCACGGCTGTACTCGGTCAGAACCAAGTGCCACTTGTTCAACGCATGCATACTGACTGTGCTGCTTTACGGTTGCGAGTCATGGCACATCACAAAAGCACAGGGTAACCGTATACTGTGCTTTGAAAACAGATGCCTGCGGCGAATACTAGGAGTACAGTGGTTTGACTTTGTCAGGAATACGGAGGTAAGAGAGCGGACAAACCAGCCCCTTATTACGTCCAAAATTAAAAGGCGACGATGGACCTGGCTTGGACATGTGCTGCGGATGCCCCAGGGGAGCCTGAATCCTGCCTGCCTCTTCTATCAACCTGATGGATCCCGACGCCGCGGAAGGCCTCTGATGACCATCCATAGGATGTACTCAGGGGAGCTAAGGGACGCCGGGATGACCTGGGAAGATGCGAGGAGGTTGGCGGGAGACAGAGAATCTTGGAGGCACCGTGTGGCGGCCATATGCTCCGAATAGGGAGCGGATATGGGAAAAAAAAAAAAAAAAAGTAGTCAATTTTGAGGTGTTCACTGCCAATACTTGGTGGTATGGCATTATAATAAAAATAATAACACATTTTTAGTACTTATTCCACATAAAATTTATTGGATCAGGACCGGTTTCGAGTATTATTATCAGTTGATAATTCTCGCCATGAGCGAAATGTGAGATTATTTTGATTTCAATAGTAGTATGATTTTTATTTGTTTTGTTTCTACCGTCCCCCACCTTGCATACCGTTAAAAGGAAAAATGCCTAACCCCATTAAGAATCATTTTTAATTGACATAAAAAACAGTTTTATGCGTTGTTATGATTTATTAAAAATGTAATTTTACCATAAAGTATTCAATAATTCAAATGCGCATATTACCTTCTGCTTTCTTAATTAGAACTACTATCATTTACATCTCGTTTTATAATCTGTAAATTTATGGCTGCATCATAAACGATTGTAAATAAATAGATTGAATATCACAGTTTAACTGTTACAGCTGAACACCTTGAACGTATTTAAAAACAAAAAGGACTTATATTAGATATTTTTCATGGCAACATTAAATTACAACCTTTTTTAACATTAAATTATTTGGAGTTAAAATATTTTTACACACGGTGTATTTGACATGAGAACTATTCACAAGATCTCTGACAGTGTGGCTAAGCGATATCGTTCATAGCTTATAGATGTTTTAGGTCGACAAATTCTTATCGACCGAAAACATTAGTTTTTCCAGCGACGTCGTTCCAGTACAGCTATTTTTTAATCCAACTTTTATTTTTAAAACCTAACCATATCTTATTTACTTTATGTTTATAAATACCGAATTTAAATTTTAAACTCTTGAATCGTATCTCAGTCAGTAAAAAGAATACTCTATGTAAAATTATTCACAATAATCCATCAAGAAGACTTTTTTTTATTTACAATAGATATTTATTCAACATCAAAATAATTAAAAAAAAAAAAATGCTTTAAGTTTTCGCATAATGGATTACTGCATTTAATTCTTCAAAATATCTTTCTCATTGTATTGTTACTTAAGAAAACTTCACTTATACATACTTTAATTTACATTGAAGTCAAATTTAACATTTAAATAATATATATATTTATTTATTTTTTACCATGCTCCTAATGAAAAGCGTTAGTTAATTTCAACGTAATTTTGTACAAGAACTGCTTAGTTTCTCGACCTAATATTAACAACGAGAGTTGGCATATAAATGATAGGACAAGAACAGAACAAGTGTTTCGCTAATCGTTCTCGTTTAGTCCCGTTTTTAGGATCAGATGGGTTTGAGAGGAAGTTTTAGATAGCACATATTAAACACAAATCTATATTTCGAATGAAATAATAATTAACAGTTGGAATTTAGTGAACTTCTTATCGCGGTATGTGTTATAATCTCATCATAGAAATTTATTGATAATTAATATGTTTCTGATTTTATTCATTGATCTAGTATTTAAGTACACATTATGAGCTTAGTCTTTTGTCATAAAAAAATGGGCTTACAAAATTACAAATAATATATTGTGATTATGATACAAGGAGATTACAAATTGAAATGTTGGTCTTTTTTGTTGCTTAGATCAAGTTGGCATAATCCTTTTTATCTATCCTATATACATATAATACAATGAATCGAAAAAACCGCAGAAAAGTTTTTAAGTGCCACTTCTGTGTTTTGTATTAACTTTATCGTTGCTTTTTCTTATTGCCTCTCAAGACTTTCATTTACTTTAAATGCAACATTCAGTTGTTTTTTTCGATAATTCTTTCTTCCTAGAACATCTCTAACTTTATTTCTCGCATTCAATAATTTGTCCATCGATATGTTAGCTATATTTAATGCCATGTATTATGAACAAGTATGGTTTTTAAAACAATCAAAAATCGAACATGGTAGGTAAATTTTTATAAAGAAAACTTTCCTGCTTCTTATGAATTATGTAGATCTAAAAGCTACCGCGATAAATGTGTATGGCGTAAAAAAATATATATTTCATATCTGTTTCACCTTTAGCTGAATGATAATTTTGTAATTGATGGAATCACTCTCGCTGACTTCATCACATTTGACCTTTGTCGCTTAGTTTCACTGCCTTCCGACAGGTGAGAGATTGAATAATTTATCATTATAACTAGATCAAGTCAGATATTTTCTCTGTGTACATATCTTCAACCTTGCATCAGTAGTAAAGTCATCTGTATCTATTATCCGAAATGATTTAATTATTCAGTAATTGCTGTAAGATTGCAAAGTGTATCACATAAAAATACACATATGTTTTATTATTTTTGCTGTAATATTTTCTTTCACAATGTGCTTTAGTAAAACTCTGTATGAACAATATAATTAGCTTTAAGCTCAGCGGTTGCTTTTTTGGTTGCGTTTTTAACTGGTTTGAGCTTCGGGAAACTTTCACGAAATGATTGATTAACGGATTGGTGTTTGAGTCATGTACATAGTTCGAAAAAACGTGGTGAGGTACGATTAACCAATTATTAGTTTCGTCTAAGTCTTATCTTATTATCCAAACTCTAATCATAAAAAGATCGGCTTTAGTTACTGAATAACTAGCAGTCTTAGTAAAACAAACATCATTTACTTCACATTGTCACAGTGGATATAATTAATGTATATATATTATTCCAAATTGCGATTATTTTTTCGCTTTTGCAATAGATATTAAGAAGGAAAATCTTTAAAGGGACTAAAAATAAAAAAAAATTTGGCATTACAGCTTACGCCAATGCGCCAAATATTCTTAATTGTGAAAGTCATACGAGATCAACTCGATGATAAGTAATGAATCAGTTGTGCGCAAAATCAACGATAAATAACATACACCCAGCCCAAGATCTCTTTTTATCAATTGAAAAAATCTGACCTTGCCGGGAATTGAACCCGGGTCTCCAGATCGCTAGGACAAAGCTCTTGCCACTAGACCACAGGGACCGACGATCTTAATTCACTTTTTGACTCAGTCAAGTCAGAGGTCAGTTCTTGTCGGAAATGCACTATATTTAAATACGTAAACTAAAAGTTCAGTTGAAAATGCCCACGATGAGCGAAACCACTCCTGATTTTTACAAAATATAAATGTATGCATTACAAAAAAAATCAAGCTATTGTCAACAGATGGAAATGCTCGCGATGAGCGAAACCGTTACTGATCTTAGGAAAATAGTATATTGAAGTAGTACAAGGAAATCGTGCTTTGTTATTTAAAATAATCTCCTTTTTACCAAGTAGTGCCTATTAGCGCCGAAAGTCATATTTATTTAATAAAATAATTATGTAGCAACCAGATAGAATTAATTGTTGAAAATATATTCAATAGTGCTGCATATGAATCAAGTTGTATTTTTTACGATATTTAATTCAAGTTTTTTGGCCCACGTTCTCTGAAAGAGCTCTTTTAATATTTTGGAATATACATAATAACTAAAAGTCCAACTTTTCGGTATAAATTTTCTTGCCATAACGAAGCCAATATTATTGTAACTGTTGGTGAATTTATTCCTTTTATTTTATTTCAAGATTTTAAAGTATTGCCCAATGCGTTGGTTGGTAGAAGAGCAGAAGAATGAATAATTGGACAATTACCGAGACCCAAATTGACTTTATTTAGATATTGCCGTTTATTTTAAGAGTTCAATATTTTTACCATGCTAAAATAAATAAAATATTTTTTTTACTCATTCGACATGTAAATCATGTGAAAAAATAAGTTACCAGTGGAACTGAAAACAATGTATTTATTGTGAGCATTCTGGTAAAGTCACTTTTTAAATTAAAAAAACTCATTTACAAATTAACCAAATTAATAAATCACCGAACGCGATACGTTTTCGTTATTTCTAATAAAATTCTCAGACATAATTGTTTGGCCTGTAATTATTTTTGTTGAAATTTGAAATAAGCCTTCATCTCCGATGAAAGTTTAATATTACATTATTATTATTAAACATACACTCACATATTATTTTCGCTGTGTTTTTCAAAGTACGTTTTGTTCGAAATATGTTGGCAAATCATACCTTTCTCATATCTTAAAAATACCAATGTTTTTTTCTTTAATCCATTTCTGCTCTTAATGTAAAGCATATCTAATGCCTAGCCTTCTAATTCTGTATCTCAGCATATTTTTTCTGCGATAACTACTCTCCTGTAATTTACTCGCTCAACCACTCTTTAGTTCATCGCTTTTAAGTGTTAACTGTGACTTCTTGATTTAATGGTATTATTAGAAAAAAAACTTATTGCACCTCTACCACATACAGCTGATCGGTTGAATACTCGCCACGAGTGAAACCGACTTTGTATTCAGAATTTTTTTTGAAAAGTGAAACAGTAAATGAGTTTAATTTATTAAAATACTAGTATTGCTACCCGGCGTCGCTCGGACTAAGCGACCAATAATTATTTAATGTTATATCATTCGACATAATTATATCACATAATAAACATCCAAATCCAAAATAGAGTTAAAATAAAATCACAAACTTTATTTAATTTGATGACAGCCCCATTCTCGCCCATTGAAATATCCAAATTCAAGGAAAAAATCTACTGTCTAGCCTCTCGTTCCTCGGCAGTTTCACCCAAATTAAACGATCTTTTCCGTTTTGACATGGCTCTAAGAGGAGCAAACTATTTGCTCTATCAATATTTTGCAAAGCAAGCAATGCCAAGCAAGGCAGAGTAACAACTGTTCCCTGTTTAGAAGTTTATATCCGAGTATAACCAGTACAAACGTCGCGTTTCCAGCCCGTCCGAGCGCGTCCGTCGTTTAGACTTTTCGAGCTAGAATCCGTCCATCTTGACCAATGGGAAAGCGGGCTACAAAGTTTCAATAGGATTGGCGCTTATTTGACAATTACAGACATACATCCCCCGTTTCGGTTTTATATATAAGATAATAAATGTTAATGATACACATAATATTAGAATCTCGGCATTGGGCTATATTTTCTTAATCGTCCGATTGTAGTCATGCTTTATATAGTATGGCGGTAGCTCGCTGTTTTTTTTGTTTATAAAAATGGGTAAGTGACCATCGAAGAAATTGGAAGCCTGCACCATACGCGATTTTAAAATGGAAATTCGCAATTGAAAACTCAATACGGGATATCTATATATATATATACTAATCAGCTTGAAAAAATAATAAAAAAAATCCAATCTACGTTATCCCGACTTTCGATGCCGTAAAAGCCGAGTGAGCAAGAGCACAGTTATTAGAGGATATCATTTTATGAAAATTTTTCGTTGTCTTAAAATAATCTGTATTTTTATTAAAATTTATCGATTTATTTGTAATAGAAGAAAAATCGATTTTTTTCGGTCATAAATTTGAATAATTAAAAAGGGTAGAATGTTCCAGACAAAGACTGACTAAATTTTGTGTTAATAATTTATCCATTTAAAAAATCAGTTTTTGACATAAAATAATATGCATTATTTACTGCAGTATTTCCATGTTAATACTTTGTTTACCGTAGTAATTACGCACAAAATTGTACACACCGTAAACTATGGGTTAATAGAATTTGGCCTGACCTACGTCTAACACTTCGCTGATAGGTCGCCAAGGCAAACTTTGTCTCTACATTTGTAACGATTATGTCAACTTCTGAAGAAGTCCTATACAAAGTTTGGTGTCGCAAGACTAAGTATGCGCATATACTAAATATTCCATGATCTAATGGTGCCTAATCTTCATCAAAAGTAACTATGCATTTTTTTAATACTAAATTTACACTTCACCTCTAGTACAAATTTCAGTGTGTGCATATTTTTTTGGCGCTCTTTGTTTACACCCTAGTTTAAGCCGTAATCCTTTCTTACATCTTATTTCTACTAATAAACAAAGTGAATTGTGAAAAAAAATACTCATTTCAACTGTGGATTTCGACTAAAGGTGCTTGATGTAACTTCAATATCAAAATTTTGTACATTTCCATGATTTCTGTCTCTAACGACTCGGGTTCCGCCTAACGGCATCTTCATGCGATTCAAGTGCACAAGTGAACTTGAATTGACGCGTACTAATAGTTTGTATCGCTTTCCATCAAGCACTGTCAGTAGAAATCTTCAAGTTAAAATCAACATTTTCAGTTCAGAATGAATAAAAGGAAAAAATAGCTTAAATAATTGTAGACCTTAAAAACTTGATAGCTATCCTTTACCACATTTGAGTTCTACCAAATAAATATCAATAAATCAAATAATATGTTTTTTATATCATTCTACAACAAGAGGACTGGGTGTTATTATTTTACGAAATGAATGAAATTTTTAGTTACTTGAGTTGAAATTAATATTACTTTAGCAAATTTGGGCGATAGTAAGTCCGAAAATGCTTCTGATTGAGATGAAACACGTGTCACAATTAATGACACAATACGTAGAATAATCAAAGTTATTTTAAATTTTATATTAAAATGAACTTCCACAAAGTTACCACCCAATTCATCGAATGTAAGTTAATAATTAATTAGTGTATGGCATGAATAAACTTTAACTTGAACTGGACTGTTAGGGCAAGTTCATTCCTGCACTTTAAATGCCTGAAGACGCCGAAAGGCGAAACTAGGGTCGTTTAAAATTCAAAGGATTCAAACTCTATTTAAATGACATATAAAATATATTTTAGCTGAAAAATCGATCATTATTAGCAACAAAAATCTACCAATCATGTGCGTTCTCCTCTACTCATTTCACGCGAGTTATAAAACAGTAATTAGAAAATAAATAAACATTAAAAAACAATGTTAATATATTTATATTTTCGAAACTATGGTTAAACATGCATTATCAACGGATCATTATGCAACCATTAACTGCAATAACCTAATAGGTTCGTAGAGTTAAACGAAACTAAATTTATTACGAAATTTTTTATAGATTAGCGATACCATTAAACACACCCATCGGAGCTTTTTTGGGCAAAGTAATTGGTATTAGTTCATTATGTTCAGAATAAATTCGCATCAAATATTCAAAGTGTTTTCAAAACGCTTTGTCATTCATAAAAGGTTTTCCTGCTCAATTATGCACGGCTGACCGAGCTGGGAAGTGCCAAGAACTCTGGAGAGTACTATGCCAATTATTCATGCTTGTATAAAATTTTACGAATACGATAGTCGAAAAATTCGAGCGGAAAATTTCCTTATGGTTCATGAATAGTGACAGTTTTTCGTCAAATAATTCAAGCTTTAATATCTATAACCTTTATTCAAACTGATTTTTTTTTTATAATATAGTAGTTAAACAATATTAAGTTTGTATTGTATAAAAATACCTCTTGATATGCAAAAAAAAAAAATATATATGCTTTCTTTCATTACAAATTTATTAAATTGAAAATGGTCCTATTTTATATGTTGTTGACTTTTGCTTAAAATGCTTATTTCTCGCCATTAATTTATCGTTGTCTTATCTCTCCCAAAAAATTTAATTCAACATTATAGGCTGTTGATGAAATGTTACAAAATAGTATGTATGTTATCAGATCAAAAATAATAATTATTTTCAAACACTAAAACAGAATAAGAAAAACAATCCCAAATAACCAGGGCTACATGATGTTTTTATCGAATTATTGAAATTAAAAATTATTATTGCATGTTACCAAATTGACCAACGGTATTCACGATACATAAAAAAGAGTTTTCGTTTAGTTTTAACATTCCTTATTCGAGTATTTTTGTTTACTGATTGTGTAAAAATAATGATTTAAATGTGTTAAAAGCGCTACATATAAATGAAATATGCTTTATAATTACCATATTTAAATTGTATACAAGCAAAATAAACAAAAAAAAACATTTTAGAAATTTTAAATAATATTTAAATAAATGTAATCATAAAAATTCTTTGTGTAATTTCATAGTATCTATAATATAATACTAAATAACAAAAAAAAACATTGAACAATATCTACCCGCTTATACACACAGGTGGCAGCGATGTTCCTTAAGCATAAATTGCAATTAACTTCACATGGCAACTTCAAAACAAATAAAACAATAAATTGTCAAAAATGATTCAAAACAAACAATTTTACAGCATGAAATAAAATTTAATTTAAAAAAGCTTTTGTGACACTGTTGCTGAAAGTTCGATAGACAATAGCGGCGCAACTGTCAAAATTATGAGCGCGGAAACAAAACAAAGCACCACAACAAGATGGCCGGCGTTAGGAAACTGTCAAAATGAAATGTTAGGTTAGGTTGTGTCGCGGCAAGCTTAGAAAGAAGCCTTTTGTAGAAGAGAGAGCGCGTTCAGAAGATGTGTTGTTTTGGCGGATATCAGCTGACAACTGAGAGAACGCCCCTGTCTGTCGCTCGAGGGTGGTAGGCAAGCGGAGGCTGGGTGCAGGGAGGCTGTTGGGAAAAGCGCGCGCAAACACAAATCGGCGACATCTTGTTTTAGATTTGGATTCAATATGGCGACGCATTGCAACGATTTATTTTGTTGATCAAACACAAATAACAAGAGATTAGTATGGTCGAGCCGCTTCAGCATATATGTAAGCGTGTGTTACTAAGTCAATAGTATCGGTCAGAATATCTGTACCTTTGATAGGTAACTAATACATCAGTTTGAAACTTCCAAATAAAACTTTTTGACGGCAAAAAATCCGATGTGAATAAATCACAAAGTCTATTGAACCCCTCGCTTATTTATAATATAGTTAAGTTAACAAAATCTCTTTTCGATATGTAGTATCTACACAATTCAATTTATTTACTAATTAAATTATATAATATATTTTTAAGACATAAATATATACTATTTATGTTGGTTTTTGATCGGAATGATCAATTATATTTTGAGTATTTAAAATACTGTGATAAGAGACCATTCATTCTAACAGAATATTGATTAATGTTTTATTAACAGTCAAAAATTAATGTGCTTACTTAATAATTAAATTTCGAAAAAATCATTTTTATTGATAACATTAAATTCAGTAAAATGAACGTTATTAATTATACACATTTTCACTTTACAAAATTTTATTCTGACGATAGCGTATAGCTGAAATAACAATAAATTGTATCCTTTAATTCTCGTTGAATTAAACATAATAGTTCAATTTTCATTTGATGTATCGTTTTTATTTGCTGCAAAAATTAACCAATTTTAAATTACTGCACAATTCGTTGTTGGTGTTAAAATACCAACCACCACTGATAATTAAAATAAAAAATATTTAAATTATTCAATAACTATCTTTCAATTAAGTTTTGAATTAATAATTTGGTCGGGGGAAAATTCGAGGACACATAGAATATTAATACGCTACAGTTATTTTAAATCCAATTAGTTTACCTCAAATTTATTATGTACAGTTTCCATTATGAAGTTTAATTGCTTCTGTTTCTCAATATTCCAAAACAATCACACAGTTGAGTAGTTGGTCGCAGCTACGAGGATTGTAGGACAAACTTAATTTAAACTCAAACTTACTTCGTTCACTTGAAATAATGATGACGTTTGTTAGTGCAAAATTTCGTACAGTAATTTTAACTGCGATAGAATTTCGTGAAGTTAAATCGTATCTCTCAATAAAGGACGAAGGCTGTAACAGTTTTTGTGTGCTTATTATCTAAAAAAATCCAACTGAGCTTTTGCCCGGAATAATTTTGTACAACTTTTTTTGAAAAAACTAAGCCTTAATTATTTTTCCATTCTATATTTTGAATACAATAAACATAGTATCTTTCCATAGTATAAACATTAAACGATGCATAATAATATACTCAACAGTTTTTGAATTGATTACTGAGCATTGATAGTATTATTGGATTAACTTAAATATTAATTTGACGATTTATGTCAGTTAAAATAATGCAGACTTATAGAGATAAACTTTATCTGATCATGGTGGGAAATTGTGAAATAGCTGCAGCCAATTGTTTTTGATTTTTACCAATTCTAATCGATACTTAAAATAACAATTAAAAACCGTTCATTTTTAATTTGCAAAAAACATACAAAGTGAGGATGAAACTCTATTTGAGTAATCAAGAAAATTGTAAGATGTTTCCCTAAATTGTAAAACTTAATCTCTTGTACGTGGAATATGTTGAAAAACGACGCTGATGTTGAAAGATCTCATGTAACTCCACAATGGAGTGAATGAGTATTTTTACTTGAATTATCTTATATTATTATAATATTATTTCTAATAAGGGGTAGAAAAGATAAGAAAATTATTATTCTATCCAAATTCAAGTATGAAAAAAAAACTCGAAAACAATACGCAAAGTTGGTTTGTGTTGATCAGCTCAGCTGCTCTTATAACTGGTGACTCAAAGACAGACGCGAAGGAGTTGAACAAAATAACCATTTAGTTTTGGTTTCGGTAGCCTTGAATAAAATTGGTAGCATTCAAGTTTACAAAAGGTATGTCAAGATTTTAACTCAGAAAAAAGTAAAAGATAAAATGCTTTAAATCCTAGTCCATTATCAGTTTCAAGATGAAAGAAAGTTGCTTCTTCGAACCGTTCTACAAAAGACCATAATATATAATTTAACACACTTAAAAGTGTACGTTTATGAATGGTGTAACCATATATTTATATAATATCACATATGTATCTTATAACCTTGTTCAAAACATCATTAAACATTTTAATTAAAATTAATTACTTATAATGTTTCAAACGACAATTCTTGGTAGAAAGGCGTTATACATATAAATAAAACAAAATTATTTGCATCACTTCCATAGATTATATCTTTTAAAGATCAGAACTGGTTTTTCGTATCGCGTAAGAGTAAAATTTAAATTATCAAGAAGAGAAAAATGCTACGGACACCTGTGACCTAGATTATATAAGCTGACAACAAATTTAGCATCCCCTCAGTTTGCCTTCTTCGAAAGGGTGCATCCAACATGAGTTTTATTCAATGCCGTTTTATAAGTATTTATTCGCTTTTCAAAGCTTCATTTGTTTTTATTATTGTTCATACGTCACCATAAAGCAGGTACAACCATAAAAATAAAGAAGAATTTATGTTGAAGAGTTATATTATCTTTTAGTGTCGTACAAAATATTATATTTCCACTATGGTGACTTATTAACCCAATATGCCCCGTATAAACATGAGACATGAATTATCCAGTCTAATTCTTATAAATAAATAATAACGTTATGGGCACAATTTATTTGTAGTTTTATAGATTTTCATTACTAAATAAATTAATAATAACAGTCAACTGTGACTCAATAAGTTGAGATTTTGAATGAGATCTGAATTTAAGGGCGGAATTTATGAGAATATACAATCTTAATAAGTTGACAAAACAAAAATTCTTCTAACGAAATCCGTTTGTAAATAAGTCAATCGACGTATCTTAGAAGACGAAAAAGATTTTTTTTTTTTTAAATATAGAACTTGTATTGAATGTGATCCATGGACAAATACAATTTGTTATATTCCTTTAATTTTATCAAATGATTAGTATCATAATTGCCACGCCTATCATTTTTTTACATATTGAGTGACACATTGAGTAATTTTATGTGATTAATAACATTGATAGTTCAGACAATTCGGCAGTACATTTTGAGTTACTGTGTCGATACGATTCTTTTACAAGAAAGCTTGTTATAAAAGAAACATAGTATTTTTATAAATAGCTTCTTGTTTCATTTGCATTTTGACAACGATGTAACTTTAGAGTGCTGGTTCGGTTTATATTTACTACCAAAAGACGAGCCCTACTATACACCGGGTCATATCAGCCGCGTAAGAAGTGAGCATCCCTTATTAATGCGTACATGAGATCCCAATAAAAACTTTTGGATTCTTTCAAAGACATTAAAATGTTAATAAATAACGTTAAATACCTTCGATGGATTCGGTGGTAACTTTGTGGATGTTCATTTTAGTCAAATTGAATTTATTTTTATAAATTCAATCCGTCGAATTAATAATAAATAATCAGTGATTGAATTGGCATTTACTTAGTAGAATTCTATTATAACACCGTGAAATAAAGTAATGTATTTTAGGCTACAAAAATGTGAGTGAAAAAAATAAGCAGTTTAATTTTTGGGAATCGAATCAGGCATTAATAGAAAGGAATCAAAAATAAAAATATAAACGTAGAAGCTACCTCAGCATGGCTAGCAAGAAGGCACTATACAACATGGTAATTAAGCCAACCATGCTGTACGCCTTTCCTATATGGTCTGTAGACATCCCCGACAGCAAACTTCTTCTCCTTCAGAGGGTCGAAAATAAATGCCTACGTATAATCACAGGCTTGAAGAAGAACACCAGCATCCGATACCTCCGGGCGTGGTATAAAGGCCCAGACATTAAAGAGACCCTACGCCTCCACCGTGGCAGCTTCATGGAAAGCTTGAAGCAGGGTCCCCACCTCGCTCCAACCCTCCGAGCTGTGAAAATATAAAATTTTAAGAACCAACTAAAGGCCTCTAAGAACCCCGTTAGGACGATGTCTCAAACCTTATGCTCCACCCACCTTTCTCTTACAGCAATTACTTCAACAGTGAAGGCAAGCATGGAAGAAGCCAGCAGCCCTGCCACCTTCCAAACTAACGCTCTAAGAGATACATCTCAAGCTATGAGCTAGGCTCGTTGATTCAGTGACAGTTAGGGTCTGGGCATGTCTATTATAACAACAAGTAAACTCCTCAAGTTAACGTAAACATTACGAGCAATTCCTGGTAATAATTGAAGATTTTTAATGATTCCAAGACAATCATTCTCGTAAGGGGTTTTTCTTAAGTGTTTTCCCCACACAAAGCCCTCAGCTGACAGAATCTATTAGAAAGTAAATACTTAGCTAGCTAACATGTGGGAAAGGGAAACAAAAACTTAGTCTGTATCTACCTTAGCAATAAAAATAGCCAGGAAACTAGGAGCCCGCCTAGCCGTCTCCACATATAGTTTCAGCAGGAAAGTAAAGGTAGGAAAAAAAAAAATATATATTTTAAATCGGGTAGAAGGCTTGGTTTCTCGTGAAATTAACACTCCCAAAAACTATACCCATAGATTAATAAATAATCCAAATACTATTTTTGTATGTACCTAACCATTTTACTCAGACAGTCAGTCTGAAGATACTTCTTAAAGAGCCAAAACAAGTATCGTATCGCTATTTGTTCCACAATACGTGAAATAAGAAAGATATCAACTGCAGTTATATTTAAATAACAATCAACAGCCACTCCAAGAAAGAAGTTGAATCTTTTCCATTACATAGAAACGCATATATAAACAAAAGTAAATGAATATATTTAACCGAACAGCGCTACGACACTGCTACGAAGCTGCTACGAATGCAGCATTGCTACGCCGAGCCGTGCATTTCTGTATAGCAGTGTAAAATCTATAAAGCATAGCCGTAGCGTAGATAACTTTTATCAACTATGCCCGCTGTTTACATGAAGCAGGTGGAGTTTTTATGAGTAATCTTAAAAAGTTTTTAAATTAAAACTAGTAAGTAAGTCACTAAACCTTTCTTCAAAGAAGATAAGGAAAGAAGAATTTAGTAAAGAATTAAAAAACAACGACCAGCTACGCTATAGTTACACATTGTTTACAAGATCTTTTAAGCTATAAGGGTTGGAACGAAGAGATAAAAAAACATCTTATTGGTATTTTATAAATAAAACTTATATGATAGCTTCAAAAAGTGTTAATTTTTATATATAAATACAATATATCTGGTCCGTTGTCACCGTTGGCTTCTGCTGTGAAACGCCCGGGTTCAAGTCCCAGGCCAGGCAGTCTCATTTTTCATTTTTCAACGAATTATTTTCTTCGTAGACAAGGATGATTGTGCTGTTTTAAACCAGCGATGCACAACTTTTTTTGAGAAGGGCCAGACAATCAATTCTCAGATAGTTCGAGGGCCGCATGGGTAAAACTGATAAAATTATGGATATTTTAGGTGGATATAAAATTTTATCGTTTATATCGTTTTTCCATCGTTAGTAAAAAAATTTGAAGAAAAAAGAGGATTGATATATGTCATTGCGGGCCGCATGAAATGTCTGTCATTGGCGGCAGCAGGTTGTACATCACTGTTTTAAACTCTACAAGACGTAGTGAGAGCGACTATCTAACCACTATTCATATCATTTCTATCCCTACTCTCTTAAAAAAATCGCTTGAGTAACTGAGTGATAAGTATTTCTCTTAGAAAACTTCCGTCGAGATAAATTCTATTCGGAGACCATATGATCCACATTGGGAGTGGAAATGGCTAGTAAATAAGATCAAATACTCAAACAAAAAAGATTTCTAAGAAAGATTTCACTCTAAATTCTTCCTTAAAACAGTATTTCAACGGTTTAATAGAGCGTCTCAGGTGTAGCCAACGGAGTGTAAAATTAGCAATCGAATGCCTGCAAAGTGCCAGTTTCCGGTCTGCCAAGCTGCCTACTCACTACTAAACTTAGCTTTAGAGGTCGACTCAGCACCACAGCGCCGGATATCACAGGTTAGGTTGAGAACAGCCTTTTAACGAGGGGTCGGGTGGGGAGAGAATTTTGGCCTCATAGTGGTTGATTAATGACCTATAAAGTGCTTTAGCACAATATACCAGAGTAAAACTCGCAATATTGTAGAGCTTACCAAGCTTACAATAATTATGAAAGATTAATAAAGAGGATATTATTAATTAATTAATGTACTCTGGTATATTAATCTATTTATGGTTCTATATTAATCATAGTTAATGTCAATGTATTAAAGACATACGAAAGTTTATTTGAAAGGGTTAATAACCTATGAAAATTGACAGTAATAGCTAAAGGAGAATCTTTCGTATCATTGTCATCTTTAAGTTGAGAAATTAAATTTACATAAAGATGTATCTAGGATTTTATCTTCATTGATTTAATTGCACGAATCGACAGCAACTTCAGCCAAAATCGTAAATTATAAAACATTGCTATAACAAAACATTCATAAAATATTCGATTAAAAAATGTTATCGTTTCAATGTGTAGCATATTTTATCATAATGGAATTGGTTTGAATTTAGACATTCAATCACTCGTATATGAAGAGATATTTAAGTATTGGGTTTGTAAACGATTATTTATTGAATAAACGCTATACTTACAACATGTGTGTATGATCGGTTTGGAGGTTTGGAGAGAAGAGACCTTAACACAAATACAACTATGCTTTTCTGCAAAAATCCATAAATCGATTGAATTATTGATAGTTTCAGGATGAAGATTCAAATCCAAGCCTTCTGCAAACGAATCAAAACTTACCCAAAAATAACCCATTGTTAAAACTTGGCAGCAGAGCCGACAGTGGATGTTTTTATCTAATTATTTAATAGCTTAAAACAATACAGCCTCCAGAGTATCTATGAGCGAAAGAAAATTTTCATTTTAATATGCAATTACTGTTCAGCAATTAGGTTTCCGGTCTTTTTCATTATAAGTCAATTGAAAACTTTTAATGGATCGCTTTTGTTTTATAAAATACCCCGTTGTTAATTTACCTCTACCAAAGCTTTCCGTATATTTTTATCAGAAAATTAATTTTAGAGAATCATTTTCAGCATTCACGCTCCATTATCCTAATGTTCATGAATCGATAATTCACAACCCTGTCGATATCGATAATCTTCAACACTTTTTTACAATACCATCGAATTTTATTTAAATAACTTCTAACTTTTGGTAAATATGGTACAGCAGTGTCTCTTTTTCTTTTTATTTTTTTTATTTAAAATTGACATTCTTATATTTTTCGGTTTGGCATGGGATCTTTTAGAATCATCTTACAACTCACCGTATCGTAACATCATACCGATTTTGTTGTGTATTTATTTTATGGAGCTTCAAAAACTAAGGCGCGTTATCGTCTAAGTTCTTCTCGCCTCCTTTGTCTCTTAGTTTAGTTTATATATTCAAGTTGCATTCCCTTCCCATCGCTGCTCATTGACAGAAGGGAGCGATCGCTGCAGTGATGAGCAATACGCAGTGAAGCCAGTTCAAGAGTTCAGATAACTTTTCCTTCCATTTATGGAGGGTCATCGAGAAGAATGGCTCTCAATCTAAAAAATTCTCAGGTGCCATCTCGTCATAATTCTGCAGGCAAGAGATCGTTGGTTAACAGTGATGGCTCACTGCCTTGTATCATATATTGTTTTAGAGGTATCACTTCACGAACAAGCTCGCGAATAGTGTTCACACTCAAATCTAAAGAATATTTTTTGACCTGAATTTTCTTCTTATTTGACTAATAAGAAATTCACTTTTAGCGTGATCATTTTTATTTGTTCCGTCCCAGGTGAGATTGTGTTTATCCGTTAAATTATTTAAAAATACTAAAACCGCAAAAGCTTTCAAGTTTAGTGCCACGTGCTGTCGCCTGCTGCACTTAGTACCGGCACTGCAAGAAAATTTGCTTTAGATCTCAAATATTTGTTTAACAAAATCTTTTTAATGTATGATTGATTTCTAAGAAATTGTATTAGCCATTTGTATTTATACAACGGCCGATACAAAAATGCTTGAACCGTAGAACATGAATTATATTATTAAAATTCTTACTGTTTTTTATGTGTACGAATGCTTATCAACTGATTTCAGTGGCTGAGCTAGTCACTATAATTTTTTTATTTTCTATTTTCAAGCACACTAGTGCATGGTTCAAAATCAGTCCCGTAAAGATCTTCTCGGGCCATGAATGTGAGGGCTTTTTTTTAACTTTGATTTAATCTTGCTTAAATTTCGTATAAATAATGCTATATTTTTGTATTTCTTATCAGTTGATAATGCCAGTGATGAGCGAAATCAGTCCTGATCTTAATAATTTGAATTCAAGTTAAATACTATTTTTTTTTTGTTATTTGTATTAACCGAAAAAAATGAAAGCTAATTATGCAAATATTGATCCTTAGATATTTAAACACGAAAAAGCATTGATGATTTTCTTCATCAAATTGTGTATTTCTTACAAGGAAGCTAAACAAAGGTTTATTAAAGAGCTTTCTTCTCGTGGTTTCATACCGTATTTAATTAGCAAAAAAGTAATCTCACAGCATGAATCACGTTGTTTACTAAAGATTATATAATGTTCATTAAAAAAATACTGTAACCTTTCTGAAATATAAAAAGACATTAAAAATTTACGTTTTATCATTGTGTTTTTTTGTGTCCATTTTGCATTATTAAAACATGATATAATAATATTTTTTCAACACCGACAAAATGAAATATTACTTCTTTTGTCCATTAAAAACACGTAAAAAATTCTCACCTAGTCACCAAATTGCACTTCGACACTTACCTGAAAACAAATAAACATTGAATTGATTATCATTCCGATTTCAAAATTATAATAACAATAATTTACTATTTGCATTTAATTAATCTAAAAACATCAGAATTGCAATAATCAGCCTTAATTTACAACCCTCTGTCGGCGAGTACCGAATGCTTTTGAGAAAATTCCATGAACGATTTTCATACTTGGTTTGCGTCTTAGGGAAGGGATGATATGTTTTCACGAAGAAAATTCCCTAGCGGCAAATTCAAAAAGCGACACTGTAGAAAGTTTTTACAACAATATTCGATGGTGGCGAATTTTACTTATTGTTATTTATGATTTTTTTCAACATTATTTGGAAAGACAATATAACTTGTTTATTGAATTTAATCTTTAATAGGTCATTATATTCAGTATTCGGTTACACGAATCGGTATTTTTTAAATGAAAATGAACTTAATTTGAATCAACAATATTACAGTAAAAATAAAAATAAAAAAATCAGGCATTTTTTTATTTCTCATAATCTGAAACATACTTGGTGGCTCTTATATTTTGTACATATAAGCATAAAATCTGTAGTCATATTTTTGCGCAGTAAAAAATAAATAAAAAGTGATGCTATGTTGACATAAAATGTTTTATGATATTTTTAAACTTGAATGTATTATATTTTATATATGACGATTATTCTTATCGTTTCTATGTTAGTTCATACTTTTGTTTGTAATAAAAAATAAATAATTCTTTAACAAAACATGATCTGCACTTAAATTTGAATCAAATATATAAAATACCATTGCCAATTCTTCTTGTAACTGAAGAAGATTTACAAAAATGGCATTGAAATCACTTTCGATGTCTGAATATATTTTGTAAGAATATTATTGTGTCATCAAAATTTAGAAACTTTTTTATATAAGTATGTTATTATGACTTTCTGTGTATTATATACATTAGGTAGAGAAAACTGGTTTAATTTGGTAGAGTGAGAAGTTAAGAAGGCTTTGAATATTCAACAACAGTCGAATATACTCTTTGGTTCTACGTCGAATTAAATTAATATAATTTTATCAATAATTCTTTGAACTCTGAACTGTGTCCATTTCCACCCACAAATGGGCTCGATAAAAGTTACCAACATAAGTTATTTTACGGACACTGATTGTAAGATCCAGTCGGCCTCACTTGTATTCAGTCCAACATTAGTAATATTCCAAGAATGGTTTAAGAATATAAGTAGTAATGAGCTTTCACTCCTACGCATTTTTTACGTTACGTTTTACAATGTCTATATATAACGTCTTTCGATAAAAAAAACACTTCTAGTTAACATCATTAAAGTCTTGTCCAAATAATATAAAACATAATTTATTTAGAAGAATTTTATATACATATGTCTATCCATCAAATAACTTTATAGATTAAACTAAGTATCGTTACACGTAATAAGTAAGTTTTTATGATCAAAATATTTACAGTTTTCTATTTACTGCTCTTTTAATTAATCTCAAAACTTCAAATGGGGTGACAAGGATAGTGCAAACAAGAAACTTCGCGCTGGAAGTTATTAGAGGTAGAAGTTGGTTCAATTGTCAAATGCTCAAGTCTCTCTTTTATTTCTGACAACTGCAAGTGTAACTCTGTGACAGGTGGACAATCAAGAACATTCTCTTTGAATCTTCTTGTAAAAAGTACAACTCTTGCAAATGTTTAAAACGGGACGTGAATTGAAAGGTTCATTCGTATTCATTTTTTACCAGTGTCTTGATATATTATCTATTATACTTTGTACGTTCTATCTTTAAAATAACAATTATTATAAAGGCTACAAATTAAATAAGTTTTAGAATATTTTACTATCGTGTATCTATTGCTACGATTTAAACCCTGTTACCGAGCGCCTAACGACAACCTTCCATACGTTTGTATGCTCGAATTCCGTTGATTTTTCAATCGATTCAAGGATTCATCCTCAAATGCATAGATGTCATTTCATACATTCTTTCCTGCCGAGCTGATTTTATATAAACAGGACATAGCAAAACGCCTATGTAACTGTCCTATCCTCATCCCTTTGACCTTACTCTCTCAATAGAGGTCACTTTAAGGTATAAACTGTCACATATTGGCGAATAGCCAATTTTGTTTAAATAAAACACTTTTTTTAGTTCTGGGCATTTAGGGTTCTTGTTAAGTGTCATTTCATTAGGAAGAAATCATCAAAATATTTATTCCACTTTTGAACTTTTGATTCTTGCTACATTTATGAAACTAATTGTTTAATATTCCTCGTATAATATTTTTATTTTGATATAAATAAGCTTGTTTCGATTTTTATATTCATCAGTTTGTAATGCTCGCGATGAGCGAACCCGGTCCTGATCTTTGTCAAATCATATGTGGAAGTACTACCAAAAGTACTGTTTTGTTTTTAAAAAAAACATATGTATTTTGTACTATTTGATCCGGAACAGATTTGGTCATTGCCAGCATTTCCATCAGAATGTAGACGAAAAAAATTGTGTTTTATTTAATTGAAAAATGTGTTTGAGCAACATTTTTCGTGAAAAATTGTATGCTTAGATGTGTAATTAAGCGCACACATGCTCCACATTAAAAGCAGTCATGCTTGTGCCATAAAGTACACTTCTTGTCCATTCAACTGCGCCTGTAGAAATCTCGCCTTGAGTAGGTATACTTGTCATCATGCATCCTCGGCATCGAGTCATTAATGATGATGTTTCTATTCATTAGCAGTTAACCTTTTTCTCGACAAGACCAGTAAAATTCTGCGTCAAATTTCAATCTTTGGGTAGGATATCAAATTATTCAACTGTTTGGGCATAAGGAAAATATATCATATATCGGTAGTCGCAAAACCGAGCTTGTGATTTAACGAAATCCAATCTAAAAATCAGTATTGATAAGATCTACTTCTGTCAATCTGTAATCCATATTAACACTTCCAATTAATGTAAGCTCTAATTAATACAATTACCATCTATGATGCATAAGATCGTGAAGTAGTACAAAATATTGTATTTTTATAGAAAAAAGGCCAATGAATTAAATAATCTTTGTACTGTATTGTTTGAAACCTTTTGTTATTTCCCAGAATGAATCTCAAAATATAAGCGGTTCACAATTGTGCAAATTATGTTAATACACCTTTTTATATGAGGGTGCTGAGCTGTTGGTTAACTTTGAAACCCTGGCAAGAACTATATCGTTTTAAACACTCATAATAGGTTATTAAGCTCAACGTGTACACTTTATAATTACAGTTACCTTTTAATATTAAATTATTCACCAAAAGAGGTACTCCGCTTCAATTTGAATATGAATACCACCGCAAATGTTCCATACATTTTTGCGTATGCTAAATTAACAATGGCTGCCTCTTATGAAGAACAAATTAACTCGTTATTAAAATTACCTCAACGATTTTTTTTAAAAATAACTGCTTGCTACTCAGTTGTTTAAGCTTTTTTACAAAAACTATGTTGAATTTCACTCAGAATAGTTAATAAATAAACTACAAAACGTTTCCCGAGTATAAAACTTAATCACTTTTAAGGTGTTCACTGTCAATACTTGGTGGAAAGGCATTATAATAAAAATAATAACACATTTTTAGTACTTTTTCCATATGAGATTTATTTCATCAGGACCGGTTTCGCTCATGGCGAGCATTATCAACTGATAAGGAATACAATAAAACAGTGGTATTTATGTAAAAGTTAAGTATGAAAACAAGGTATGACAAACAATTGGTACAACAACTAAGCAAATAAATTAAAGCAAATTACAAGAAAAATAGACTAAAAATAAAATGTTGAAGACCTCTTAGCAATGCAAACTAACACATCAAAAATCAATTAAGTATGAATTAACAATAACAAAGTAAAAGCCCAAAATTAAGTGCATTTAATAAAAATAAATAAATCTACTTGTCTGTCAACCATAATTAGATGTAAATCCCGGTAATGAGTTCAATTTGAGGAACTGACTAAAAATGTGTTATTATTTTTATAAAATTTAACGTTGAAAATTTATTGAAAGTGACGACGTCAAATTGTATATTTCTATTGCTAGATTTATATTTAAAATGCGTGCATGCCTCCTGTTTTTGCGTAAGTTCCGCATTTTATTTAAAAAAATAAACCTATTGCTACATGCTAACCGAGTGACTTGCCAATAAACTATCTTATTCAACCCTATTATCCAACCCTTAACTTCTTTGAAAATAGAAATTGGACGATTGACTTAATAACAAATTGACAATAATTTGTCGACAAAAACATTATTTTTAAAAGACTAAATACGTTCAAATAAATCAAGTAAATCAATTTTTTCGTGCGGGTAATATCCAATATATAATGCTTCAAAAATACTGACATATCGGAATACAGGGAATTTATATGAAAACTTGGTACAAATTGTTCAACTTACATCGAAATTTTTAACCAATTCACCCTCAAATTTGATCTTTATGTTGATATATTCAGCTAAAAGCGTAAGATTAAGATTTATCAATCATGTCTTCCAAAAAACATGAAACATTTATTTAAATATCAAATCGTATTAAAAGTGTCGTTAATATACGAATCAAATAAATACTCTAAAAGTTACATAAATTAACTACTCATGACTTAGTCTTGTAGTGAATTCCGATAACGAGTAAGAAAATAATAATATCAAATTAAATTTGTCGTTTTTTGAAAATAAACTTCATCAGCTGCCGCTGTATGAAAAAGTAATTATCATGTATATGATAACAACATCATAATGGTCAAAACATGTCGTTAAAAAGTCGTGTAGTAGGCAAAAAGTATAGTAAAATAGCAATAAAAAGAGAGACCGCCATAGGTCAAAGTATAAAACTGGTTTTTACTTCATATATTACTTTGCTTCCCGTGTCACGTTTTGTCCAAATTGAACGCAGCCAAATGGTATCTTTTTCTGTTTTGTTGGGCAAGCCAAAATTTCATAATGTCGGTGGGTCAACAGCTTTTACAATGGCGTAAAAAAAGGGACGCGCATATTCACTAATATATTATTATACATTAACAAGGACGTTTTTGCTCTTGCTTACAATAACCATTATTTCCTACATTCATGGAAAATGGAATGTTTTGCGCCTGCAAAAATCACACATCATAATTATCTAGCAGAGTTTTAACCTCACACTATTAAAGGATAAATGATATGTAATGGTTCATTCTACACCGTCCAGTAGAATAATGTTTTATAATTTCAAGGCTGATGGGAAAACTCTGTAAAAGGTTATATTGATAGGGTAAAATATTGATATTTCTTGTACTTTTACAAGTAATAACATCAACCAATCAATGCTATTTGTGATAAACTATAGCGTTATTAACCATCAAATAATACATCGTTTTAGTGTTAAAGAATATGTTGTTTAAACGTAAAAACCACTATTTTATTAAAGAACAAATAAATTTGTATTTTAAGTATTCCACTAGCTAAGTATTATCAAAATACTTTGATTAACTGAGGCGTTTTCAACATTCAAATTCCACCCATCATCTGTTTTATCAATTATTAAACTAAAAATTCATTTACCATTTTGTATCGTTGATTGATGGCTCTGTCAAAATGCCAGTATATCTTTATCCCTTAAGTCAGCGATGGAAATAATTGAGAGATGTTTATTCGTGCAACAAAATGGTTAAGTAAATCACAATTTTCCATTGTTGTCACCATCGTCTTATAAGACGAGAAGTTAATACCGTATGAATGAAATTTTCTTGGAAAGGTTGGCACTGTGCTACGATGTGTTGTTATATTGTAAGGATTATTAAATGATATTAAAGTCTGCAAGCAAATTAATTTGAGGAAACATGTCGGATACAGACAAACGTTCCATGTTATTTAAGCTTTATTGTATACAGTTTATTTCAAATACTAAAGACTCAAAGCTTTGATTTTAGGGTCGTTTAGTTTATATCATTTCCCCAATGATTGAAATTACAAACGTTGATAACGAAGCGGTTACAAACACAATTATATTAAATAAAAAACAAATTCAAATACCTCATTATATCATATACAAAAATACGAATATTATACGATGAAAATTTTAACTACCGGATCGAATCTTTTTTATTCATAACAATATTTATTTTTCAATGTATTATCTTTCTTCTACAAACTATAGTTAATATCCGATCTTTCTTCTTGACACTGATATCTAAAATTATTGTCCAACCCAGTCTATCATTTTTTTATGCCGAGACTAAGAAAATTAAAATTTCCAGCAGTAAATCTCTTACTAATCTCAACTGATATAAATATCTAGCTTGTTGAGAAAAGCTCAACTAAAATATAAGGAAAATTGATCTAACTATCATTCTCAATCTTAAGTTTATTAAATTTTCTGGAGTATCAAGTAGTAGGTGTTGAACGAGTTCCATTTATAAATCATTGAGTCAAGTTTCTTTACAATTGATTATTGTGAGAAAAACTGCCTATCTTTTATTGAATACAACAAAGTTTCTTGTAAGACAACCAGATTTTTTTTAAATATTCAATCAATTCACTGTGATAGACTATTTTAGGTGATCAATACTAAAGCTATGTAAGTAAAACATTTGGATAAAAACATTTCACCAAGAAGTAGAAATATAAATATTCAATTTAAAGGGAGCTAGCTTTAATTTTTCTTCGGTTAATGGCATGCGTGGGTGACGTGAACCGCATATGAATATAATATTAAATTTTAGCTTGTTTTCCCACAGGATGTTTATGAAAAAAAGATCCACCGGTGTCAAGTTGTTTTATTGTCATAATAACTAACATCCGCGCTTGTTTTTGACGTTACAATGGGTTTAAATAAATACAACTCACTCAAATACCCTTATGAAAGTGCTCGCTATTAATGTGGTGGATATTTTAACACAAAATTTATCATATAATATAAGTTTATTAATCACCGTTACGTTTATTGACCATCCAGTATTAAATTTATCAGTTTTAATGGTGAAAATATAATCATATTTCAAATTAATGATCGTTTTTGTAGCAATGACAGCACAGCGTGAAAATTGTGTTCCAAATTTAATGTAAAAAGGCTATCTCATAGACTGCTATGAATAAAATGAAGTATTAATTAAAATGTACTGGTTATTAATTGCGCAATTAATTTAGAGAAGGCATATATAAAATAGTTTGTTGATATGTTATTTAATACGGACATATTCACCGGTAGATTACATATTTTTTAAGCGTGCATTTCAATGTGGATCATATGAACTAAGTGAAGTTTATATGTACACTATTTTTCCAAGGGAACTTCTCATACCTCAATATAAAATTAAATTGATAACTTTATTATTCCAATATTGAGTAACAAATCCTGACACGTGTATCATCTCTTCAACAAGCATCGTTTGAATTGCTAGCGTAAAGTTTCTTTATTTAGCTCTGAAATATAGAAAACAATACTTGATAAATTGAAAAGTTATCAAATTATTTTACATTAAAATTAATGCATCCTTATTACTCAGTTGCCCAACCACTCTTTTTCGAAGACAGCAAACAGAACCAGAGGTTTGCTAATCGCCCTCGCTACGCCCAATTTTCAGGACCAGGATGGATGATAATTTTCGACAACTTGTATTTGAGCATAAATTAAAAGTTCGACTAAAATTAAGCTGCCTGGATTGGGAATCGCACCCGTGTGTCCCGAGTTGACACTCGACCACGGATTTCGCCTGTAATTTATTACTTGTAAATAATCATTATTTATGCTTATTTGTTAATTGTGTTTTATCTATTTTAATAATTACGGCTTAGGTTCGAAGTGACTTGAAAAAAATGAGCACATAATGACATCGTCGTTTATTTTCAAATCTAAATAAATGAATATTAACTGAACACAGTGAAATTGTAAAATAAAACTAAGAATATATGAAGAGACACAAAAAGAGTTGACTTAAAATAGTTTTTAATTTAATTTCCGTTCAATTTAACCAAACATAAACGAATCAATTGTGTATCAACGCATTTAAATAAATTTGTTGGTGTCGATATAATATTCTCGTTTTTACTCGACAATTTGTTTGGCTTTTCTGTGATGCCAATATATTTGAGATAGCGTGTAAATTTATTGGAATTTTTCTGTGTATTTCCATCACACACATTCTTAAAAAAAAACATGACATAGAAGTTGGCTTTTGTCTGCAATTCATTTTTCAATTATCTTTTATATGCTTTCATCAATAAAAAAAAATCTCATTTTCTTTATAAAGACGATATCGGTAGCATAAAGTAGTATATTTTCTTTCCATCCTTTGAATCGTCAGTCAAAAAGCAACGAAGCGTAATTTTATTTTAAGGCTACATCTTTTGCCTAAGCTATAAACAATTTATGGATGACGATATATGCTCTTCAAAATATGTACTTACTTCGTAGACCCCCCTATAAATCTTATCCAGAAACGAGAAATACAAAAACAAAATAAACCTCATAATATGATGATCAACTTTGAATATTTGATTAATACATCGATTGAATTTGCTTAACTTTGGTATAAATATCGCTGTATCGTTGTATCGCTTATCAGTTGATAATGCTCGCCATGGGCGAAACCGGTCGTAATCTAATAAATTGTATGTGGAATAAGCACTAAAAATGTTTTATTATTTTTATTGAATTTTTCTTTTTTAATATAAATTATATCATTTGAAAGTTTTTTTAAATAACCAACAGTTATTGATTGAGTTTGGCATTTACCTGGTAAAACTCCATTATTATACGGTGAGTAAAATAACAATCTATTTTAATTCTACAGAAATTATTTTATATATTTGTTAATAGCTTCGACTTATCCGAGGCCAAAACGAGAATTCCACCATTCTTGAGAATGTTAAATTGAATGTCCCTGATAATTTTTTGAGGAATCGTGAACATGAGTTGTTTTTTGTTCCAAGAAGTAGAACCAGTTTGCCAATGGGGATGATAATGAGAAAGCTTTAGTGATTTTTAACGAAATTGCTTCGGATATCGACATATTTCACATGGACGTGAGAAAGTTCAAACGAGTACTGTTTTTTATGTTTTATAGTTGATTGTGTCGGAACTCACTCGTTTGATTGCTTTGAAAATTTCTAATGCTATGTTAATAATTTTTCCTCTTTGTTTTTATGACTACAATGTTTTCATCTTGTTTTTAATTAATTTGTGATTTTTATTATGTATTTACATGTATGTATGTATATTTATAAATATATGTATTTATATTTGTCAAATCCATGGCGCATTGGCGTCAGCTGTAATGCCATGATTTGCATTATCTTAAATAAATAAATAATAAATAAATAGCTATTTCGGTTAACGCCCTCGTCAGAACTAATAATTATTACCAACAATTACTTCAAGCTAAGGGTTAAATGAATTATAAAATTAATTTTGATTTCTTTTCGAAAATTTTCACGTATGATAACAAATAAACAATCAATTGTTTCTTTGGAAATAGTTTAAAACATAGTAATTAGTTAATACATCGAGGAACGTAGATGTACAATAGATATGGTAGTTACATTATATTTCATATCGTAAATTTGAATTGAATATATGTATCGGCTACCCACGGTTCCTCACCCCTGTTATATGGTGTCAGTTGTCTGATGGTACCATCAATCATCGGTTCTTAGCTGAAGATTTGTTATCGGGTGGATACTCCGTTTCTTCACTACTGGGTGTCTCCTCAAACGCTTCTGACAGCCTCTTATTACAAGCGGATGAAAATATTACTGTAACATATCTCACTACAGTTAACACAGGATGCTTAGAAAGACACT
The DNA here is from genome assembly GCA_028554975.1 of Himalopsyche kuldschensis. Lineage (NCBI taxonomy): Eukaryota > Metazoa > Arthropoda > Insecta > Trichoptera > Rhyacophilidae > Himalopsyche > Himalopsyche kuldschensis. The sequence continues at coordinate 4,429,871 of JAHFWI010000030.1, read as the reverse complement.
GTCCCATATATTTTAGATTTTCTCAGCTTATTTAAAAGTATATTTTCGTACACGAAACAATTAACATTAAAGATTTTGTGTTTAATTCTCAGCCAAAAACCCTATCCTCATTAAAAATATGAAATTACTTAAACTTTGCTTTGTATTTTGTGTAGAACAAATATTTTCTAAAGCAATTTCAAATCGTCAGGAAAAATACATGTCGATGCGTTGAATAGGAGAGATGAATTTGTACCCTTATTACTATAATATTTTTTGATACACGTCATTTTTAACATAGTATAAGTAAGTACCGATATATAAAAATAATTTTATTAGTTGGTTGATGGAATTTCAATACCAAATATGAACCGTTTTAATTTTACATCATTGAATGACTACAAGTTGACGACCCGGGTTTTTTGTTTCGGCAACTTAAGGCATTTAAGGTGCACAAATGACCTTGAATTGACTTGAGATACCAAAAGGTGAAACCAGAAACGTAAGCAATAGAGCTCACGAAAAATTAGAAATTTCAAATGAATTTTACTAGCCTTAATTTTATCAATAAAGTCCCCTGAAGTAATAGCACCCAATATCAATGATGTATCTTTTTCTATCACAACATACCAAGCGTACGATCTTAAACTTTGTCCAATGGATGAAAGTGATTCATGATAATTTCCACGGAAAGATTTTCATAAAATTGAGCTCAATTAAAATAAGTATTACTCAGAGCACTGTCAATTGTTTGCAGAAAAGAAACATTCGTAACATATGTAATTATTGTAACTCTTGCTTTAGATAATTAATTTTCCGAAGTTGTAGTGTCCATAAGAATACAAATGCTTTATATTGTGAATTTATATTAGAGAATTTTACAACATTTGACTAATCTTATCAAATAAAAATGTGATTTAAGTTTTCTGATCATCCTGCTCACTTTGATAATTCATATATAATACAATGAGTCTGCCAACGCGATGCTGAAATGTATTTATTATATTCCAATTTTGGCATTAAATCATTCTGGCATACATCTTCGACCACTTAAGATTCGGGCGTTTGGCAGTGTTGACCTACTTAAAAAAACTTTGGCATGTTTGTTTAAAGTTTGAATAATTTATCTAGATTTCAAGTTGGGCATAGATACACAAAAAGTGACGCCAAGCCAAAACTAAGTTTGTTCATAAATCCTTTATGAACAAACGGATTATGATAATGCTCTACGCAAAACAATCACATTTAAGCTACTTTATCCGAGACACTGTCCAGTAAAAATCTTCACGGGCTCTCTCCACACCAATCAAGTCATGTAGAGTATTTTATTTTAATAAAATTCCACTTAAGTCTTCATTGTTTACAGATGGGTTACTTAAAAAAAACTTTATTCCTTAATTCCATACGTGGTCTTAAAAAACATCCTCAAGACCTAATTGATTACATTAAAAGATATTGTCGGCTCTCAATGTTTAATGAAAAAATACCATTTGTCAATTTTAGTTTACATGCATTGTTAAAAATCCAAGGCACTTATCTTTGAATACGAATCCATTACTATTAATGGATTTGTATTCAAAGATAATAGGTATTCAATCTATATTGACCAATTATTGTATGGCACAGATTATTAATAGGGAATCGAACCATTGACTAAGCAACTATACCTGATGAAAGTTTAAGAGCAGAGATGGCCAACAGAAATCGTTAGGTAGGACACATGAAATATGACTTGTATTTGGTAGGCCGCACAAAAAAAACAAAGTTAAAATATTTTTGTTTTTAGTTATTGTGAATCTTCATAATATTATCCAGCTCAGTGCTCGACTAGCTGACGTAGTTGGCTCCAGTTGCGATACTCACGGGTTCAAGTCCTAGTAAGAGCAGTTCCATTGTGGTTTTTCACTTCATTTAAGGATTATAATTTGAATGCATGGATGTGTAATATACAATCCTACTCTTCCGATTATAAAGCAAGTGTAAATCCATACGCTTCTCTCTTTAAAAATAAAATGAAGCAACTGACTAACAATCAGTTCTCGTGGAAAAAATATGATCAGGTTAGCTTTATTAGTAATACCTAATTATGACTATTCGATGTCACATTGACTATTCTTTTTTCTCTATTCAAAATATAATGAAAGATACATACTCAAATAAGGCCGCATAAAATCTTAAATTGGGCCGCATATTGGACATGGCTGTTTAAGAGCGTAACTCATCGACAATGTCTACCGTAATTATAGCAAAACCAATCATAAATCAAAATTATTATAATATATATTCTACGCAATTATTCCCGGCTGATAACGCAAGCAAACTTGAGCTTTATTATGGTCGAAAGGCGTATTAAATTAACTCACCGGTAATATTTTAATTCTTGCTTAATTATAGGTCATATTTCAAAAATTTCCCGTTACCAAATTTTTACTTTATTATTTAACTAACCCAAGAAATATTAATCTTCGTATATTATGGACCCCGAAGCGTTTTCAAAACTAGTGAGTTAATAATTAATTGATTAGCTGTCCCTGTTGGGCGCTTTGCAAACCCGAAGATTGTTAAACTTATTGCGAATCTTATATATAAAACCGAAACGGCGTATGTATGTCTGTAATTCCCTTTTACATTGTTGTTGCAAGTTGCCATAAAAACGAATATGAAAGAAAATATGTTTGAATTTTTATCGGCGAAGACATTTAGTCAAAATGTAATAAATTAGTCTTCTACTGAACTTTTCCCGGCCTTTATTATTAATAATAATGTTTATTATTTACGTGAAGATATTATTTGACATTTCTTTGACAGCAAATTAGATTTTTTCCTTGAATTTGGACATTTCAATGGGCGAGAATGGGGCTGTCATCAAATTAAATAAAGTTTGTGATTTTATTTTAACTCTATTTTGGATGTTAGATTTTGTGATATAATTATGTCGAATGATTTAACATTAAATAATTATTGGTCGCTTAGTCCGAGCGACGCCGGGTAGCAATACTAGTAATATTTATAAAAGTAGATTTCTTCTTCAAAGTCTGCCATAATCATTCAAAGATAACTTTCACGCACTGACTACTATACAAGTAAACACGTTTTCATAGAATACCTACAAAGAATATGTCAATATATTATTTTTATCATATTTGACAATATAAAAATCAGTATTTGTCTGTTTGTTTGTTTGCACTCTATGCGCTGCGATACCGTTCATCCGATCGCAATAAATCTTTAACAATCTGTTTGCTTGCACTTTTGAGGATGTTTTTGGCTTAGTTAAATTAACTTACAGTAGGATATATTTTATGCGCTGCCATACTAATCATTTGACAACTTATTGTTGCACTCGTGCAAAGGTTATATGCATAGTACAATTAAGTTTCAGTAGGTGGCGCGGGTGTCGACCCATAGACAATCGGAAAAAGATAAACAGCAAACGTCAAACGGCAAATTTCATTGATACCGATCAATGTTAGTGAAATTAAATCCGAATTATTTATTTAAAATAGTGTGCATCGAAACACAAACGGTTTCTTTTTTGAGTGGCATTGCAACGTTTTCCGGGTAACGGCTAGTTGATATAATTTTGAACCTGTGTCAAAACAAAGATTAACGCTAACGAAACGGTTCCTTCAGTGAAGTCGCTATCTTCTAGGGCCGTAGCTGGCGAGACGCTGGTAGAGCTTAGGAGGTGCCAAAATGATGTCAGGATTTTTTTTAATACAAAATCTACTCCTCACCCAAGGCGCCAGAAGACCTCGCAACGGTCCTGCTATCGTCTTACTTGTAAGATAGGCAAATCAACGAATATCCTCGAAGAATCTCTCATATACTAAGTTTCCAATGCAGTCAACACTTCTACAGCACAAAGGTAGGGTTTTTTTTAATGACTTAGTTTATCGAAAGTAAAGGGACATACAGCTACTGACAAATATTCTTCGAATGCACATTTTGTATGTATAATGTTACAAATTTACGAAAAATATACTATGCCCAAGAATGTAGCACTTGCAACAAAAAAAAACCGCTTTATAATAGACTTATATATGTTATAAAGAGGGTTGACTATTAATTTATGAAATGAGGTGCAAAAATAAAATTGTCTGCAGTGATTGAATTCTATTACAACTACTTCCAATCCAATCATGTAAACATATAGTATTCTTCACTTTTAAGGTGTTCACTGTTAATACTTGGTGGAATGGTATTATAATAAAAATAAACCACATACAATTCATTGGATCAGGACCGGTTTTGTTAATGGCGAGCATTATCAACTGATGATCTCAGATGATAATATTCGCCATGAGCTATACCGGTTCTGATCCAATAAATGTAATGTGGAATAAGTACTAAAATGTGTTATTGTTGTTGATGGGATCATCGAAATGAACCAATACATTTTCTCAAATGTATCGATCAAACACTTTTTATTGTCTTTCAAATTTCTAATCTTTACCATCTCGTTAAACTGCAAGAATTCAAAATATTTTCCAGATTGAGATTCTCGAAAACCTTAACTCAGAAATCTGTTAAAGGCAGCTTCGCAGGCCTAAAAACCTCGGGCACTTACAAACGACCACATTAAAACGGAGTGTTTGTCTTACAACCTAAGACACGCCCAATTTAACAGAACTAAGTGGGCAGAACGGATGATTTAAAACTTTTTACTCTACCTTTTCTCCATTCATTCGGAGACGTCTGGACAAGAGTAGTTAGTATATTGACAAATCTAATATGACCATCAGTAAAGGTAACTGCAGAAACCTGAACAAGGACGCATCTTTTTTTTCAAAGTATAGTTCGATAACCAAATGTGTTTCTTTATATATATGTTACAGTGAAACTGTATTCTCAGTGAAAATATATTCTTCACCTAGCTGTCATTGAAATTAAATTTGTTTTTTTAAGTGAGTATTTTTAAGACTCTTATAAATGAAATATTTTTTTTAACTACACGAATAAAAATTAATGGCTTTTTTCAGATTTAGATAGAAACCTTCACAAAAGGTCTGCAATCATAATTGAAGCATATTTTTATATATGTTACAGTGACACTGTATTCTCAGTGAAAATATATTCTTCTCCAAGCTGTTATTGAAAATAAATTTGACCGTCCTATTTTAAGCTCAATGTTTGTGTGTGTTTTTCTTTGGTTTTCTTTTTATGAAAGGGACTACTTGCTGATTTTGTTTCATTGAAGCAAACCAACATTTTAGGCCGGCAAATCATTGACTTAGGCCAGTAATTTCAATGATCGTGACCAGTGAAATCATGCTGTTATACAAATCTATTACTTGATTTATTCGACATTTTCACTGAGAATACAGTTTCACTGTCACATATATATTATAAAGCCAATGACAATGCACTCAAAAAATGTAGAGTTTTTTTTATAAAAATTAAACACACTCATTCCCGATCACTTTATTCATTAGAGTTTTTATCCTCTTCTCAGCTTATAAACAGTTTTTCTACATTCAAGATTTACAAAATAAAATAACAGTGTCAGTGTTTAAAATATGTATAAAATAAGAGGAATAGATAGCTGATATTATTATTCAAAAAAATTAGCATCGGTCACGTAAGTTTGAACCATATTTACACTAAATTTGAATCGTTTCAATTTTGTACTTTTCCATGAGTTGTGTCGCTAACGACCCGCGTTTCACCTTAAGGCATCGTCAGTTCAAGTTGATTCGTACACTATACATGCCTGCAAACGCCGAAAGACGAAACCCGGATCGTTAACGACAAAGCTCATGGAACAGCACAAAATCCAATCAATTCAAATTGAAAATTGAAATTTCATCAATCACCTTGAATCGAAATCCTAAATTAATGTCTAAATCCATCAACCTGGATCAACATTTGCTAGAAAATTCTTAGATTCATTTTTTGCGTGTCGTTTTTAATTTTTTTGTTTTAACCTCATTTCAAGCTTAGAAAAAATATTAACGTCGAAACATATAATCATATATGCGAAGTAAAATCTCCCCATAGAGCATTGAAGTGGCTTCCGTATGATCTTCCCCTGGGACTCTCACAGCGCTGTTACGAAGGGTATTCTAACTATGTAGGTACTATGTAGGTGTACTCCGTGCCCCGAATAAAGACTCGCTACTTATAACAAGGGTGTTGAGATATTTTGCTCTTTGCTTGTCTTAAAATATAAAAAAAAAACAAAAAGAGTTTTTCATTATTACAGCTGCGAATGAAGTTGTAAAGAAAAAGAATAAGCTGGCGGTGACGGTGGAGTTTAAATTTTCATCTGCCTGCAGCTTTGTGTTTTGTTTTCGTTCTGTGTTAAGATAATAATGGGATAAAATGATATTTAAATGTAATGGGTGCTAAATTCTTTTTATAATCATAAACTCGTTAAAAAAAAAAGGAATCTTTTAAAGCCCAGCTGTACAATGGGGTCTTTTTTTTAGTTGGCAATAACTACGTACTATGTTATTGGTACAAAAAAGGTGGATGCATAATCACCACAATTATTTTTTTTAATCGTGTTCTCCCATCTTGGAGCATATGGACTTCTCACGGACTTTATCTCAACATATATTTTTCTACGAGAGCTGCTTGTTAATCAGTAGCTCAACCTCTCGTTTTCGTAGAGATTAGGGGATGGAAAGGATATGAGGACTCGGCAGTAGTTAGCTAATCGCTCTCGTTATGCGTCGCCCTTTGGGATAGGAAAGGTGGGAAGGGATTTTCAACAACACAAACACCCATGGCATTGAACAGATTGAATATACAGTTTTTCAATAATAAATGTGTCAACTTAGTGAGTAAAAAATAAGCATAAATGTTTACTTATTTATTTATATATATTTCGTCTTTAAGAAAACAAAAAATATTTTATACTACGCCATTGAGTCTAGATCAAATATTTTAACATCAATAAAAACTTTCAAATTTAAAAGTTTCCGTTATATCGTATGAACTGCTTCTTTTTGTCATCACTTATATTGTGAATATTAATCACTTTTAAGGTGTTAACTGTCAATACTTGGTGGAATGGTATTATAATAAAAATAATAAAACATTTTTAGTATTTTTTCCACATAAAATTTATTGAATCGGGACCGGTTTCACTCATAGCGAGCATTGTCAACTGTTAAGGAAGACAATGAAACAGTGATATTTATACTTTTGATATCTCTAAAAACTTTACAATCCTGCATATTATCAATAAATCTTTAAAACTCGAAACTAAAAATTCTAGTGTTGAATTGACATAAATTCTCAGCTAACTCTAATTTATTAAACGATCAATTAGTTTTTATATTGTACCTTTGTTATATCCGTTTCATTAAACTAATTCTAGCGTATTATATTTCTTTCTTGTACACTTTTATTTCTTTAGAATTTTATTTTCTGTTTGCTTTTATTTGAAATAATTGATTTGGCCTTTAATCTTTTCGCAGGAAACAATTTCGTTGGATTGAACACATTACTGGAATATCCACATCTAATTATGGTTGATAGACATTTAGATTTATTTACTTATTAAATGCACTCATTTTTGGGCTTATACTTTGTAAATGATAATGCATACTTAATTGATTTTTGATGTTGAGGCCTTCAACATTTTTTCTTGTATTTTGCTTCAATTTATATGCTTAGCCAATTGTTTGTCATACCTTGTATTTCATACATAACTTTTGTATAAATATCACTGTTTCATTGTATTCCTTATTAGTTGATATTGCTCGCCATGATTGAAACCGGTCCTGATCCAATAAGTTTTATGTGGGAAAAGTACTAAAAATGATTTATTATTTTTATTGTGAATATAAATATTTTTTTTTCATAAAATGCTTTATAGATTCCGATTGAATACCAAAACTTAATAATCCTTTTCAGTGAAAATATAGACACAAAGAATGATTTTTTTTCAATCGTGTCCGAACATACATTTATAATTATCTGCTTGATTAATAATTGATAAATGATATTAATATTAAAATATGTTACATATAAAATTCCATTATTCTAATGTCAAAAAGCTTATGACTAAGTTATGGTCCTTATTTTCAAAACTGTCTATGTAAGTCCGGAAAATGTCACGGTTTTTCTTCGCAAACTTCCTCCTACATATTTTGTTGCTGCTTGTTTGCTTGAAGCGGTTATTTAGTATGAACATGCTTACTTATAATTATTTTTAAAACATACACACAAAAGAAAAGATTTAGTAAATTTTCACGTATCCATGGAAAAATGTTCTGTTGGTGACATAACCTGTTTTTGAAAAACTCTTCCTCTTTGTTGTCAATATCTCTTGTAATCTACTTTGATAACACTTTTTTTACTTAAATTCATTGCGTCTCACATTAAATAAAAATATATATAATATAAAATATACTGACCAAATCTTTTTTAATGTATTCTTTTTTTTCATTCGCATCGTAGCAATGTAAGAGTTCTTTGTGTTTGAGAAAAAACTATGTAGAGTTCTTCACCTCTAAATGCACAATGTTACAAAAAACTTAATAAGGAGGGGAAACATCTAGCCTCGAGGCAAAGCTCGACTCGAATCACCCCTTTGACACTTTTTCTAGATTGAAAAGTAAAAAGTTTGGTTTCACAATGTTAATGTTTAAAAGAAAAGATCGTGATTAAATTTTCTTTAGTCAGTTTCATTTTAAAATATTTAACAAAACAATAATTAAGGTTAATGCATTTTTTTCTAAGAATTTTATGCAAGACAGAAGGGTTTCAATATACATTGTTTTATTAACCTTTTTTAACGTTTTTCACTATTTCCGTTTGTTCAATATGTCATATCTTAATAAGATTTTTAAAACAAATGATATTAATCGTAAAATATTCAGATATATAAATCGATTAAAATATCACGAAATTTTGTTCATTTAAATATACATACATTTTGGCATAGTAATTTTATTCCCATGCTAATCAATTTATGGAATAGAAATCCATGAAAATAATTATTTCATAGCCATTCTTGTAACTGAGTGATCAGCGCTATTGGGCATTTGTAGAAGTATAACCAGGGGCGGCTCGTCCATACGCACTGCGGAACTGTAGCAAACCCAAACTAATTGACATAAATTTATGTATATTATTTGAAAATATCAATATAATTTAAACGTTTATTAAGCAACCTCGCCTGTGGTCAGATGCATTCAATAATTATCACACGCCGCGGTACAAATTTATTATGCATTACCGTTTGCAATGGAATATATTCGAGTAGGCGAAGGAGGGACGCGGGGAGGGGAATTCGCAAATACAAGCTTGGTACTGTCTTTCTCGCAGTGTTGCATCCGTAGAAACGGCTATATATGGTATACGGCTGCGAGCTTTATTTTTTCTAATTTATTTATCATTAGAAAGTGTTTTACACAAGGGGAAAAATACATAGCTTATGAAATGCATGTCGTTTATATGTTTTTTTTAAAATAAGTAAAATATAATGAAAATATAAATTTTTATTATTTTTCATCAACCGCAGCACCTCCAGCTGTCTTATCCACGAGCCGTCACTGATTACAACATAAAATTGTATTCATTTATGACAACATAATAGACACCCAAGTCCGTGAAAAATTGATCTGCCTGGACCATGATTCGAGCCTGTGAGCTGCGCAATCAAATCCAACGACTTTTTCACTCAACCACGGACCCGATATTAAATCAATATAAATCTATACTCCACACATTTTGGGCTGACAGGGTATAAAAATAACCTTTTCGTACTTATTAAATAATACTAAATGAGGAAAACCTGCAATCCTAACCATATACCGCCAAGTAGAAATTTTAAGAAAGGGCGTTTATAAAGTTTGGATGAAAACATTTCCGGTCATTTGTATTCTACGCGTGCAGTACGAAATATCGGGGAAAACAAGATTTGACTTTTTCTTGGGCTGTAAGCAGCGTCAGCCGAACGCACGCGGGTTACACAGTGCCAGAATTTATTTATGTGTAGCCCAAGCTTTATAGCTCACAAGCTTGCTAGAGAAGTCACGACGGATCATCGTCAGACCTTTTCTAATAATAATATATGAATATATTATACCTCCTCTCTAGCATCTCTGGTATCATTCAGCTTACGTTGTCAAGTGGAGAGATGTCCACCTAAGGATCCGAAAATTAAAGACCTGAAATGCTGAGTCGTGATGCATAATTTGCATAGCAACCAAGAATATTTTTACAAACTTTTCTTCGGTTGCCTAGCAACCAAATATAATCCTGATGAGTTTTACCGAATTTGCATAGCAACCAAAAGTATATTTTTATCTTGACAGCTCATTCCAAATATACATGGCAAACAAAAATATATTTTTACAAACTTTTATTCGGTTTCGTGATTCCAAATTTTCACAGCAACCAAAAGTATTGTGTTCTATCTTTCAAATCATTCCTAATTTGCATAGCAATGGGTGTATGTTTACTAAATATGTGTGTACAGTCAAACCTCCGAAAACACTACTCCGTATAACACGCTGGCCGAAAATATTCGTCGCAAATCCGCCGATGGCACGTTCGCATTCTATTCTCGTTACTATGTGACGTTGCTGCTCGAACGACTGATGTCGATAAAAAAATGAGTTCCGCTGTGACCGATGCACACGTCTCTACGGTGCATACTCTCGCATACACTCAATCAACACGTACCAGACAATACACGTACAGCGTTGCGACTTCCTGTTTGCTACATTTTGCGAGCGCTATGCATTGTAACACCTAGCAACCAAATATTTACGTTAATATTTCGTTCATATATTTTTTTTTGCAAAACTAATATATAATCTTAGTTTGCATTTTTCGCGGAAAAAGACAAATTCCTAATTTTGTATGAGATTCACGCCCCCGTTTACACTAGTTCATATAACACCGTCCCGACCATGGTTTAATATCCGACGGGGGTTTTACTGTACATAAATCTGTGCATGCGTGGTGGGTATACGGGAAAGTGATTGGCATTTTATATATTGATGCATTAGCTAATCTCTTAGAATGGCTTCACCGTGGATTGCTCACCATTAATGTGATCGTACCCTCTTGTTAGCAACGATGCAAAGGGATGCAAATGAAATGCATACGAAAACTTAACTCAGAGACGAAGGAGACGGGAAGTCCTGGAATGTGTCCAGGACTCATGGAAAAATGCCTCAGGAGAAATATAAATATCCTATTAAAACTATGTAAAACTTGCGAAACTTGTTGATTTGCTTGAATTAAAGTGTACTTGGTTGAACTCTATTACAATTAACATTTTGAGTAAGTGGCATGATTTATCCAGTGATTTTGTTTATACGTTAGCAAAAATCTTTAACATCCGACACTTCTCTTGCCGTTAAGTGTATCACTTACTTGAATATTTGTAGGCATAGGTGACACGAATAGAGGGCAAGTGGTGACCTAGCCTCAAAAAGAAGCTCACTGAATAAAAGGACACTTAACACGGGATACCTAGAAGACGTTCCAAAACCCACGCCAGATTAGCAGGCCTACATTTACGATAGCAACTGAAGCAGGAAAGTTATTCCAACAGTAAATCTTAGCTTTGTTAGCCTAGCTAAAATAAATGTACACGTTCGTTTTGTTTAAAAAAAAAAGCTCTTTACTAAAGTTATTAAATTAAAAGTTCCGCTTTTGTCATTTTTTAAGCTCTTATCTCCAAAAGAGTACTTAATTAGATTGATCAAAAGGATCAGTTGTTTTACATTTTTTAAGCCATGTCCTCTCTGAATAAGAAGCATAGGAACATTTTTTATTAAATATAATAGTGATATTTAAGGTTAGAGATGAAATAGAACTAGTGGTAAGCAAATCGCTCTTGCTACGCCTTATGCTTAGGATCGGATGAGTGGAAGAATCTTTTAGATATTGAATACCATGCCTTCAAAACTAAATTCATTTATTCATGATTGATATATGTATTTATGGAATTTGAGCCCGTCAGTACCGCATTCAAAGCCAACGACGTTGACCGCTCGATCACTGACTCGGCTTAGTATAACTTTATACTTGTAAATTTGGCTTTTACTTAACTTGCAGAAATACTTTCTTGTTATTCATGTAATAAAACAATACCCACTTCGTGACACATTCACTATCAAATATTTCGTTCCTGCTAAATAGTTGACATGAAAAAATACTCTTACGCTGAGAGCCTATTACCAAGCCTTGCCACACATTTTCCGATCCTGAAAACAGGAAGTAGAAAAGGAGACCGATACATTACAAAACTTCCAAAAAACCATTGTTAATTCTAGCCTCTATTAAAAGAAAAATTGAGTAATACCCAGTAATCGTAACATACCTATACGCCAATTACTTTAGTGGTTCTGTCGATGACGCTATGCCAAAATAGCTAAAACCATATTCGATTACTATTATGAAACTAATTAAATTGCCATTTTGGTTTAAACATTAATCCAATCACTCACTAATTAACAAGCAGATATAGTTCATTTGACTATTACTTTACATTATATAACAGTTATTAAAATCATCATTTAAATTGTTGTATCAAATGTGTTCAACTTTCTTTATTATAATTCAATCTATGTAATTAAAGGAAGAACATGTTAAGAAATAAACAGATCTTCATTAAAAGGGGTAGAACTCGTTTTACTTGAGCCGGATATTTCCGTTAGCAGGCTTATGACGTCACATCCTATTTTCTTTGACGTCATCAATTGAAGTGGCGATTGTCTCACAAAATAACCAGGGAAGCGATGGAAAATGCAAGGCTTTAGAGCGCATTTTGAAAAAAACTTTGTATTGCATTGTCAACTGTTTATCCTGCTGAAATTCTATGAGTTTATTATTAAATTGTAAGCATAATATGAAGTCCTTCTGTATTTTATAAATAGCATTTATTACAATAAATTTTAGCTTTGCGATATGTAGTTGAATTGGCAAAACAAGTGTAGCTTCTTGTTACATAAAATGAACTTTCACAAAGTTACCGCCGAATCCATAGAATAAAAGGTATCGCTCTATATCAGGGGTAGCCAAATTTTTTCATTAAGGGTGACTTCTTTAGAAATTTTTGGCGGCGATCGACTCACAAAATAAATTGAATTTATTATCATTGAAATAAAAGAGGATGTCTAACTGATCTAACCTAACCGATCGTCGTCAACCAAACACGAAATTCATACAAACCAAATACACTTACACGTTTTTTGTATAGATAAATAGTATGAATGTCGTAAAAAGTGCAAAGTTGTAAAACGTACACTCTACATTTTAAAAAATGAAAAAAGTTATAATTATGAAATGTATCAAAGTCTTGTACAATTGAAAATTGGAAAATGCTGAAATAAACCAATTTATGAATAATGAATCTATGATTGCTAGAACTGTTTTCTTATTCAAAATAAACAGTTCATAATTTACAAATTCTTTCCATAAATTATAATCTTTCATGTATTATATGTAAGTTCATAAATAAAATATTTTTTGTTATTAGCCTGATAAAGTAAATTATATTTGCGATTGTCGTTGTTCACTGTTGTCATTATTTGTCGCTCGCCCATACTCAATGCTTCTTCATCACTGTTCTTGAAGTTTTAGACTCCCTTATCACAGCTATCAAAAAGCCCTTAAGAGTTCCTATTTTTTCCAGTAATACAATCAATAAATTGGGCCAAGGTTTAGTATATAATATAAATTTCTGAAAAGTTTGCTTAAATTCGTTATATTGAGTGCCTTTTGCGTCACACGTTTTTCTTACATAAAAATCTATGTTAGAAAACATACTTTATATTACATCAGTTTCATATCATATAACTGCTAACTTACACTTGGGAGATTAATCTTTAGTATATTTTGCATCAATATATCGCAATGGCCAAAATACCTGCAGTGAATAATGTGTGTAGTATTAAAAAAAAAAAAAATGGCATACTAGCTTCATTATTTTTTTTTCAACTTCACATTTTTATAATGGCACATATTTGGATCCGTGGTCAAGCAGCTTCATTTTTTAATCGAATTATTTCTATTCGAAGACGTGGTGACTACAATTCTCTCCTTTGAACGTCTGATCTCTAAAAAAACTCTTGACATTTATTTGTTGACATTCCCTAAATGCTTTGAAAATCTTGAATTTTATTTGTTGCGTCTCTACTTCCACTCGGCCTATATCGATTCTCTGATGCCTTTCTCGTCACAATTCTGCAAAGGGACATAGCGGAAGTGCTATCTATCTCTACTATCTTCAAAAAAGATAAGTTAAGCAACAGAGCAACAATCAGAAATCTATGATGCCTTCTCGTCATGATTCTGCAAAGGGACATTCACAAGTTTTCCGTTGTAAAATATATTCTTTGGTTTATTTTTTGGTTTGGTTTAGGTTGATTTTCCTGTGTCTCTCGACTAGAGACTCCAATTACTCGACATCTCAACTACCAAACCGAGTAGTAAAATTTTAAACTACTCGCGTAGTTTCATATGTACTAAAATATATATAATTTATTTTAAATAAAGTTTATTGAATTTTATTAATACAATTATTTCAATTTATAAAACATGGATATCAAAAATAAGAGAAAATTAAACGTCTCAAATTTTAGTATGAGTTTAATTTTGTTCAGTACGATTATTACTCGGGTATTTTTCAAAATACTTGAGTATCGATACTTGAAAAATGGACGATTATCCTCGAGTATCGAGTACTCGATACTCGATTTGGAGTCTCTACTCTCAACTATTTCAATTTCTATCAAGTGGTTTCTATAGTTTCCCTATTTTCAAAAGACATTCAACTTAATATCTTTCACACAATGGCTATAAATACTGTTCCGTAACAGACAGTACTCGCAGCGTAACAGTTACGTCTAATGAGGTCGCATTCGCCACATGCGGTGAATGGACCAAATCCTTGCTTCTGGCACATTGTGGCCTTTTGTTTGTCGATTACCCTTTGTCCGGTGTTTTGCGGCCTGTAACGCTATTGGGCGGCGCACAATAACACACCGCATCTGATGCCTGTCAGTTCGATCCGCCTACCGTCTGCCGCCTTAACTCTTTTGCGGTCTCTTCGGCATCAATATTTGCTGTATCATTATTTGATAAAAGTGATACTGAAAACAGCGAGAAATTATTAAAAAGGAAACTGGTTACAAGTCAGTTTGGTTTTGAAAGTGATTCAAGAACGCTGGAACTTAAAAAAAGACGAGCAGTAAGATATCACGTTTAGTTTCAGTAGGGCGTTGTATAGTCCATAAGTGGAAGAATATGAAAATATGCTTCTATTAAGATACAAAGTTACGTATTTTTTTTATGTCATAATTAAAACCCGTGTATCTGTAACCAAGTATTGATAACCAAAAGCTTTTCTAAGCTATAGAGCCGGAAAAGATTTAATATAATGGGCTTACTTACCGGAATGTAGAATATCATTTACATTACAAATAATTGAATAAATTGAAAATCCCAAAATTCATTTAGTTTTAAATTTTAAATTCGTTACTATTATCAATAAAAAATGTTACTTATAAAACTATACACTTAAAAGTATAACGGCAATATTTTTTTGATAACCTCACCATCTAAAAACTGCATTTATTCAGTAAAATAATATCACCTTGCCAAATACCTTTGGTATAAAATGATATGTAATCAAAAATGCTATTTAATTTATTTTTATTTATTTGATATAAAATTTAAAATAGCTTCGACTATGCCACGTATTAAATACGTGGAACATTGTTTATTCCACTGATGTTAAATATTATGTTAAAATCAATTTCCACAAAGTAATCTGTCTTCCTTACCGTCAAATCCATCGGAAGACATTTATTTGGAAGCATTTCATTGCGGTAAAGTATAACTATATTATATAACTGTATTAAGATCTGCAAAAATTTTAGGTATAAACTTTATCTTTTCATTATTTCTAAACGAAATACGTTAATATAGCCTGATTAAACTGTAAATGGATTCAACGTCAGCTTTGTGGATATAATATAAAATAACTTATAATAATCCCAGTTATTTATTTGCAATTTTAAACTTTTTAAAATTGTTGATGGATTCTTTGAAAATATGTGCAAAAATATTGGTTTTATGTATTTTTATATATTGCGCTACATTTCTATACAAGTATTTATTGCTCACTTTATTGTATGCCATTCTTTTACCAAGATGTAAGGAAAACATATTTCAAATGTTGATTCCGTAATATAGTAATAAACAACTCGAAAAACATTTATTATCCGTGCCACCAAACAAACAGCGTCTCGCACGATAAAACTTCAATATAAATAGACCAGAGTGTATTTTCTGATAGCGAGAAAATAAAGTGTAATAAGTCAAAAGTCAAGTCCTGGAAAAATAAACCATCAACAGGATTACTTGACAAATTTGAGCAGGAGAGGAAGCTCCGGGACTTACGGGTGACCCTAATTCACAATCTCACGGTGACGTATTATGTCGATAACTTTTCGGTCAAACGAATTTTTCACCCAAGTCGTCGACAACTTTGAACATTTTTATAATGTTTGCGGTTATCGCACTGTAAATATCATGTTAAGCACCTATTGTTTTTTATTGTAAAAAAATACATTACATAGCATTACAGCTGACGCCAATGTGCCATGCATTTTACCAATAATGAATATATAACAACATTCAACAACTATTAAACAGAGAATGGCATACATAACGCAACATATAAATTACATAAAAAATCATAAGAGTTAATAATACATTTAAAATTAAAACACCAAGTTCACTACTTAAAATTTCCATCTCAATAGGCAGTGCATTGATCAGCCGACCAGCCCTTGCGACTGGTGACTCAAATGACCTACGTGAAAAACCATTTCTTAGTGTCTGAAGTGATTCAATAGTTTCTTCTAACAATAAGTATTGTTGGATATGTGGCTTAGTATATTTAGAAGATTAATATTCTTGTAGTTTTCCAAATAAACATTGTACTTTTCACACACAAAAAAACTCACTTTCACTTTTTAAATAGCCCAAGGATCCGAACTGATAATACAATAGAATATTATCTGCAGAAAGCATAGGAATACGCAGTCCATTTCATGCTAAAGTATAAATCTCCCATGTTTTCACCCTTCTGCGATAGTCTTAAGAAAATTCATCCCCCATGAGTCTTACGATTACGCTTGGGTTTGAGATTGGGTTAATCTCACTCACGTATGGAAAAGGAGTAATTAGCAGACCAGATAAGATCCAAGCTTCATGCTTTTTGATTTATGATAACTAAGTGCAATCGATTTATATATATTTGGAATTCATAGTTGGCTTGAAACTAGTTACGATAATTTTGAAAGATTTTATTTATCGGTATCATAAACAATTCAAATGTAGCATAGTGAATTAATTTACATTATTTGAAATGACATGTTTTCTCTCTTATAGAGACAATGGATGAACTGAAACCACTTGCACTTCGAACAAATAATATCACTGAAACATTGAAAACTTTAAATATGTATTTATAATTATCCATGTCGCCTTCTGATGTGAACTACGCGCGTTTTATAATGCAAAAAAATAGCAAAATAAGAGATGCCTCTTAGTTATTTGCTTAACTTTTCCTTCCCGTCGGGCTAGATAGAAGACCTCTACAGCCACTTTATCTTAATATCAGTGATACAGTGTGTAAACTTTTGGTATTCTGAAATCATTGTTTTTTACACCTTTTGCAAGTAAACTATGATTTTTATAGTCTCTTGCTCAAACGTACGTTTAAATTCAAATTGATGCTTTTTACATTAAAAGGTGCAGATAAATCCTCGCGCCCATAGTTTTGATTTCGCCAGTCTGTCATGAACATCAACGCGAACAGGTTGTATCTTTCATGCGCGACTTAAAATATGAATAATTATAGGAAAACTATCGAATGTTTATATTTTTTGACGCGAATTTTGCGTTATTTTTCTACTATATGTATGCTAAGTCAATAAGTTCAAGCTGTTGCGACGTGACTTTTTCTTGAACCAAATTGAAACTAAAGTGAGGCTATGATCTATATTTATACGTAGATTTTTGAAAACAAAATCATTCGGAGATTCGTTATTTTCACCGCACAACCCAATATCACAAAAGTCTGAACCATTTAACCAAATGAATGTGTAATTCTTACGTTATATCTACAAACGGGTCTAACAGAAGGAAATATATTGAAATTCTAATCGTGCTTGACATGGTCGAGAGGTTTAACCGTTTCATGTCGATCAAGCATTAGAATACCAAAAAATAAAACAGTCATTCGAAAGACTCACTCAAAAAACGTTTGAATTTATTATAATTAAATTGTTTTAAATATTCGCTAATTTTATAACATCTTGTTTATCGCATTGCGTGATCTAAAATCTACACGTCAGTCTATAAACACCGTTATAATCAAGTTTATTAAGCATTATTAAATTTTCTTTTGAATTTTTTCATAAACTTATTGTAATTCTAAATTTCAGCTTATGATTTTATATATAATCATCTATCCATTTTTGATTTCAGCATATATATCACTCAAATATAAAGCTCTCACCACCTACCTCAATCAATCTTAAATATTATATATTCAGTTTCAACAGGTGGTTGAGAATTCCCAAAATAGAACAATAATTGTATTATTTAGCATTCAGCTTCAACTTTGGTTCATCAAATATGAAAAGACTTGTCAATGAGGTGCCTATTTAGTTAATTTAGTTCCAGCTAGAGCAGTCATATATAACTCGGAAAATTAGATTTAAATGTCTGTATTTTGAAACCATGTTAATTATCGGATAGTATTAAAATTAAATTGATCATTTAAATACGACATTCACATTATTGACTTTTTAAATATCATCAACATATGTACGTATTTATTGAATCGTAATTTAGCTGTAGAATTTCATTTCAATAAGTTTTAAAAGTATTGCCGAATACTGTTGATAACCAACTCGCTATCATATCATCATAGTTATGAAGATGTCTTGGTGGTGAAACAGCTAAGTATAGTTTCCTAAAGATCTGCGAGTAGCGGGCGCATTAACTGAATTCATTTCAATGAAATAAAAAAATTCACTAAACATTTACGCAAAATTAATTGAATAACTATAATAATATACATAAATACACAAATCACTTCACATCAAACCATCATAATCAATAAATATTTATTAACTGTTGAAATATTCCTATGCAATCAATCAATTAGTTTTGTTTGATGATATAATCGATGCTGATTACTCATTGTTTAATATCATGACATTGAGCACTTGTGTATGGACGTAACATTCAAATTTAAAAAGACTTCGAACGTAAAGTGAGTAAAATGATAGCATGTCCTGTGGAAAATTCCTCTTTTTCAAACTGCGTCACCAAATAATGTCCGTATATTTCATTACGCACTATTTTTCCTTTTTTCATTTTGTATGTATGCTTAAGTAATGGAAACGTTTACATACCCATGTTTTCCCTTATTTCCCATACAATAAACAATAAAGCGTGACCAGAATGGTTAGATTTTTTTCATATTTAATAGGCGCCACGTGAGAGTCATGCAAAAGTAACGTTTAAGTGGTAGATTTATATGCGCATGTCACACGAAATAATATGTTTTAAATGTAAATCAGATGTACGAACATTTTTTTCAAACGTGAACAATTATCTGTAAACTACCCGGAAATATCGTGTATGTACCGTGCAACATTTAATCAAAGACAGAACATGTTTCTTATGCTTGGATCTCTGAAAAATACTTTGATTTAATTCAGCTGCTCTATATCATTACTTAAACATGTAATTAATGTAGAGCGTGATACTATATGTATAATAAAATATTCATTTATCAAGTATGTATAATGATGTGAGTCTGGAGATGAATTGTTTATCTCAAACCGAACATTTAATTAGTAAATAGAATACAGTATTTTATTTTAACAAAATATCCTTTTCTGTATTATAAACCTCTCGCTAGATTTCCTTACTAGATACTCCAAATTCGAGTATCGAATAATTGAGAATACTCGTTCCTTTTTCAAGGTATCGATACTCGTCATTTATATGTATGCTGATATCAAATTTTAAATCTCAACATTTTTTACTTTCTAGCTTTTGTTTATTTGTATTATCGGGTAGAATGGGAAAGAAATACAGCAGTAGCTGAAGAAATACAGAAGATAGCTGTATCCATGTCGTTGGATATAAATTCATTGGGTGATTCTGTCGATAATAATTATCGAGTAATTCATGATTTTGAACTTCAGATCAATGTCTACAAAATTTGCAGCCCTTCGCCTATCCTTTTCTAGGAAATAACAATTTTTAAGAGAAGTTAGATTGTCTAGAAACTAGTGCAAATACCAAAGGTCGACTTCAGTGAAATGAACATTGCTGTCTTGACTTGTTTTTGTTTTGTGGCAACTATTAACGTTTGGTTTCAGAACTAGAAAGTGACCCTACGTAAAATTTTACGATATACTAAGTGGATTAAAGTATTTGTGGGGACATTTTCAAAATAAGCCTAATCATTTTAAAATAAACGAAAGCAGAAACTAGAATAATGTCGTGAAGATAATGTTAGCAAACAAAATTAACAACTAACATATAAAACTCAGTAGGTATTTGGATTGTGTTCAAAGCAAATATGTGAAGCCCAAATAGACAAACGGTGGTGAGGCGTTTTGCGTTCAACTGACTGTTGACCGGTGGCACTAAAAAGTAAATTTGTTTGATATAAAACAGTGGTTCTCACGTAAAATTGTCCTGTGGCCGCATCGTAAGCATAAACGGTCCTACGAAAATGTCTTGTGGCCGCATCATTTTTTTTTGTGTATGTTGTGTTTGAGTTTTTTAAACGGACGTTAATAATTTTTGAATATTTACTATTGGTATTACTTGCATACGAATTATGTCTTTTGTTGACAAATTAACTTGTAAAACCACATTTTTTTAATATCAATATTCACTATGAAGTTATTGGTGGCCGTACAAGAACCACTGTTATATAATTTACTCGGTGGTGGTGGGATTAACGTCATGTTTATACAGTCATATCACTGAGCTTACTTTCAAAAGAGTAACAAAAGATATAAATTTCTAAGCAAAATTTTTACTGTCCAAACATATTTTGTGTACTGCCAGTTTTACTGTGAATGTATCTTCAAAATTTCAAACACACACAACTTATACATTACAACTAGTTTGATTCTAATTTTCTTAACGCTTCCAGCGTTTGCTTTGTGCAGAATATATTTTAATTTCATTAAATATTACTCAGATAGTATTCCCAGTTTGCGAACTCGTGTAAAATGTAAATTATCTAAGGGTCGAGAATCCGCAAAGTCATAACGCAAATTACTATATCGCAATCACTTTTAATAGACCCTTTCACATAATATTACTGTTATAAAGTATTCTAAGCTTCCTGTTAACTTTGGGATACAAGAATTATCTGGTAAATAATACCTAGTATTATTATTGTGAGGTTGCATTTCGGAATGTGTAAATGCCATTATACTCAAAAATAGACAGTTAATTTAGTCATGTATTCTATAGAAATCCTACTACATTTTAAGCAGTTTTATAGCTTTAAATTATAACAAAAAAACTCATTTTGAAAAATACTATTCAATATATCAGTTCACAAAGTGCTTGTGCCTCAAGCAATAGCGATCAAGAAAACAAATTAGTAAATTCTGTATGCTATTGGATCAAATCAAATCTGCACGAAATCGATATTTAGCTTAATCAATATATTGTGACTGTGTTTATAGAAAATATAATTAAAGATTATATTTTTTGAAATTTTGTTTGAAGCCAACTTCACATCGCGTCGTTGAAAACATCATACATTTTATGTTTACACTAGGAACTAAAGACGCTTCAAATTGGAAAATATGGATTTATTTAATAAATTAAATTCACATTACAGATTTTTGAACTGAGTGCAGTTTTTCGCATAAAAATAGTATACTTAAAATTATTATAATACATACATACATACATATGTATGTATTTAAAAAAAAAAAATTTAAAATTTATAAATTATTTATAGTTCTAAACAATATTGAAGTAATACGAAAATGTGTTTAAAAAATAATCGTAGAATATTGAGGTGAAGGTTCAAAAAATGTCAACTACCAATCTCGGCAAAGCAATGGGTTGAACCTTACACCGTTAAAAGTAAAAATCGATAATTTCATATATAAATATGTCATATAGATAGAGAGTGAGTAGATCTCACTTTGTTGCAATTCTTATTTTCTGCAAGCTTTAGGCCATACAACTAAATCTCGGCGAATTTCCCTCGGGTACTCGTGACAAAAAGCATTATTATGAATAACGCTGGTACGCGAAATAATACACGTCTAAAAAGGATTTGAAACCATAGCGTAACACAAGGAAATGCAGAAGTAAAAGATTTAAATATTTTATCGCCACGCCATTGTTTATTTTAAGAAATAATTATTTATTTCACCGGCGAGGGTGAGTTAATATATTTTTTTTGACAGCAAAAAACGACATGAAACAGCGAAACTAATGGTCAATGTAAGTGAATTAAATGATAAAGGGAATCTAAAAACGGTAAATAATCTCTCTCCATAGCTTATTTTTCCGAGACTTTGTATCATACCCAAAGCGGAAAAGTATGCCTTGATATAAAAAACGGTTATGAAATTTTAAAAAAGAACATAAATAAGATGCCAAAGCAATGGAATGGAAATTGCGGTTAAAGGTAAGCCTATCAAAGAAGAACAGTCTTTTAAGCTTGAATATTTCGGTACAATTTTATTTCAGTCAGTGAAAATAATCCAGCTTAAGTCTGTTATTTTGTTTTTTTAATACTTATGAAATTAAGCAATATTTATTATTGGTATGGTATAGCACGGAAAAGAATGTGGATTATTATTGCTTGAATAAAATACATACATGGTCATGACAAAATGATGTCTTTCACAATTTGTCATTTAATAAATTGACCGTTTTTCTCATTTGTATTACCAAAGTTCTATTGAGAAGTGTATTTGCAAATATTTTGAATCGTACAAAACTACGAAGCCTTTTTAAAACATAGTTTTATTAATAAATTAATATAATATACGTTCAACCGTGAGTTATTTCAACTTTTCAAAGTTTTCTGAGAAGTGTTTGCTAGCTCATTCATAAAATTGTATTTTAAGAGAGCGCAGGGAGAGAAAGTTCCTGCACATTTTCTTTAAGTATAATTTAATTTGTATGGATTGTCAGCATGTTTTTATATTTGGCTTTCATTTTAGGGCATTCTAAAAATTGATGTATGAAAGTTTTAATTCAAGAAGAAAGAGATTTAAGCAATTGTTTGCGTAAACGAGTAGATTGAAAGTACAAAAGTGTCACGTCATGTAGCCGAGTACTACAAGATGTGATATATATTTGTCTAAGATTGGTAATATATTTTAACCGTTTGTCGTGTAATGCTTTAGTGTAAAATACAAATATAAATTTATATTTGTACAAACACCTTGGCTATCAATACCACATTGATTTCGAAAATACAATTATTCCAATAATATTATCTTCATTTCATTCTCTTCCGTCCTTTGTTCACTGTGACCCAAATAGTCTCCCGGTTTGTCTTCAAAAGAGGTTTTGAAAATCGGTAATCTTTGCTACGCCGGCAAATACCGTTACCCTTAATTTTCCGGGAAATCGTTTAGCCTCCACGGCAAGTCAATTAGTGGAGAAAATACCGAGAAAACGTGAATGACAACCGTTACCTAAGAGACTTTAATCTGAATTTTCCTATTTTACAACTATTTGATGGTCTTTAAATATTGCAGCCATTATTCAACTTAATAATTTCACATTATCGTTTTGTATACATTCACTATTCCCAAGATGTAACTGAAGTATAATATTAAAGATTCATCTTATTTTGTAGACCTCTCAAAAAACAAATGATCTCAGAAAAAAGATGAATACAAAAAAGCATCAAAGCCACTGAAAAGTAATGATGGATCGAAGTTACACTGTCCTTAAAAAATCTCATAAGAAGTACAGACCTAATAAAAATTTCTTTTGCGGCTTTAACGTTTTCATACGATCATTTGAATTTGTATTTAAAGGTAGGACACATCAGTGTGCAAAAAATACTTATGTGAAAAGTTATATTTTTGCACTTTCAAAAAGCGGTTCACAATATCATCGGTTCTAAAAAAAAAAAAAACTATAATACAATTATTCCACATATAAATACTATAGCGTTAAGAAATGGGCGTGATTATAGTGAAGTTTATATGACACGGGTTTTCTTATATTATAAAACATATTCTATAAAACTTTTTTTATCCTGCATCAGTTTAAACATAAATTTTAATAGAACACCGTCTCAATTACATATTGATGTTTGAAACATCTGCTTTTTTTTCTTTCGTCTTATAATTAGCACCGTAAGCTTTTTATGTCACAACTTTTTTACGAAAAAAAATCAAGAACGCTTTTATATTAATATACCAGAAAAACCAGAAAGCATTATGAATAAACAGTGAAAAAAGTGCAATTTTCACTGTATATTGAAAACGCTTAAGACCTATTTATAATGAAGTGGCAATTGTTTATAATACAATAGATTTAAAAGCGTACATGTTAAAAGAAGATACTATTTTCGATGGGTTTTGACGTATCTTCGGAAACATTTTTATATCCAATAAAAATTTATAAATTTTCTATTTCACTGAAGTTACTATATTTGATACACATTTTAACGTTACATATAAATTACATTTGATATTACTATCAATACTCATATCTCTTGTAAGACTGCATATAAGCAAACAGATAAGCAGCATACAAATTGGATCACTACCTCATTTTTAATAGGGTTTTTTTACAATCATTATAATTTCGTTCTTTTAATAAATTGCCAAAAATGAAATAATGCTATCCGATAAATTTAGTTTATTATTTTATGTATATTGATATTACAGTCGACTGGATTATAATGTTAACGTTACAGATTCTCAAGTATTTGTTTATTTTTAGATGAAATTCAAAATACAAAGGTATGCAAATTAGTCGGATACACTCTAACCTTTTAAAAAGCTGTAGATGAAGTTCTTGTCTCAATTTGTTTCCAAAGTGGATCTCTTTTATATACAAGGTAATTTGAATATCGAAGCTGAGTTTTGAATAATTAAGTTCTGTCGTATGCTTAAAGCATTGATGAAAAACCACTGATGACGGATAAGCCAAAAATAGAAAAACAATAGAGTTGTGAATGTATTATTCATTATGCAAAATTTTCTTTTTACACATGTTTTAAATATTAATTTTCGTATCGAATCCCCTTTAAAAAGCAGGTTGTATTAAAATTTGATATACACATTTGGATTAACGTTTAAGGGTATTTTTATTAAGAGATATGTTCCTATGGAACCCTGAGACTTTATCTGAAAAAAGCTTCTTAATTTTATTTGTTTGTTTCTGCGTCGGACTTGTTTAGTAAAAATCGAATAAAGGCGTTCAAGAAACATTGCAAGCAGCATTGTGGAAATTTCTTTGAACAATGTCATCGACAATAAGGGAAATTTTAAGGTGAACCAAAAAACCTTTACCAAAAGGTCTTAAATGCAATGTAAACGCAAAAACTACATTGCTTGGCAAAATTGTCGGTATTGCACTTTTTGTACTTTTTCCACTTTAAATTATTTAGATCAGGACCGGTTTCGCTCATCGTGAGCATTTTCAAACTATATCTTTTTTTTAATGTGTATATATTTTTCCACCAAATACTAGCAGAGAACTCGTTTAAAGTGAGAAGTGGACGCGTAATCAATAATTTTACTTTATTTACTGAAATATATCACGTTTAACAGATTGAGAAGTACTCGTTGAGACAACTAATTATATAAGTAAGTTAATATTGGGTATCGACAAAAGGTTTCATATTGATAAACGAAATGAAAATTACTTCTGTTAGGGAACAAAGGGTAAATAGCTTGTTTTCACAAACTTTTCCAATCAGTGACATTTTTATTTTTTTCGGGATATCAACAATAATATGCTATTCTTGAAACAGAAATCAAAAAAAAATGTTCAAGCAAGACCGGACAAAATATCGGAAAACAATTTGAGAGAACTGTACGCAATATACATACATTTATAGCGAATATCGGAAGAAAACAAAGTATCTCACAGAGGAACCACAGAAACAGATAAATAATAAAATATCTGTGATAAATAATCAAGAATATATTTCTTTTCATACAATTTTGTTCAACTACTTTGTAGCTTTTTGCTGCGGTACTCACGAGCTCGAGTCCCAGAACGGACATTTTTATATATTATTTTTTTAATCGATCACGGATTTTTTTATGAAAGGCATGGTTGTCGAAAAATTCTTTCCATTCAATTTACCCAAAAAGCTGATAAGCTAAGCATTAGCTTTTTTTTTTAATCTGATGAAATGACAGAGATATTGAAAACTGATTAAAGAGCACTCCTTTCGAGATAAGGTCCATTTTAAGTGTAAATACTTCACATTGTAAGTGGACATGGCTGTAAAAAATACTTTCTGCAATTTTTGAGGCCTGGCAGGGTGAACTTCCAGCTTCCTGCTCATATTTTTTATTAGAGTAGGTACATATTACCATAGTATTTATATTCCTTGCCCTTATTTATTCTGGCTAAGTAGTGAAATTAAAAAAAGCTTTCAGCTAAATGAGTAAAACAATTATGAAATAGTCCTTACGAATACTGATCATTGGTGTTCAGCAAAAAAGTTTTCAATGAGACAGATAAGACTTCATCGTATTGTGATATTAAATATTTATTTTAACTTGCCCAGTGTCTAATAAACATTTGAGAGCGACTCGAGCGTTGCTAAATGCACGAATATTCAAAAGTTATGCGATTACTACTTGTTACCCAGTTGCTCAATCTTTATTTTTTGAAGACATTATGGATGGAAGGATAGGGCTAAGACGGGGGCTACCAACCCCGTCCCCGCGGGCCGATTTGTGTGCGCCCCCTTCCATTCGACCGCGACAACAATTTTTCATTTCAATTTTCATATATTTTCTAGAATCCTTTTACTTGCCAAATGAATATAATGGAAATAGCTGCATATATTGCAGAGCTTGTTCAAGTAAATGCAAAAGAACTGGAGTTAGAGATTTTGGACCTTCAGAGTGATATAATGTTAAAATCCTTAATATCAGATGAAGACTTCTGGAATACAGTGGACGGAAAAAAGTTTCCATTTTTAAAAAAAGTAGCATATAAGATTAAATCATTTTTTTGTTCCACATACCTTTATGAATCATTATTTTCAACAATGAATTTAATAATATCAAAACATAGATCTCGACTCATCGATGCACATCTTTATGATTGCTTGTTAACAGGAACGTCATCATACTCCCATAATTATGAGACACTGGCCAATAAAATGCAATGCCAAAGATCACACTGACTTATATTTATTTTATATAATAGAATATATATTTGGGTGAACAAGTTGGTTGTCCCACCACCCATCCGTTATGTGTGTGCAGCCGTTTTTCACAGCCGCCTTCCATAACGCTATACGATCAAGAAAAGAAACGAATTTACTCCTCACTGAATATAAACAATAAATTAAAAAAAAAAAAAAATGTGTATTATTTATTACTAATTTTTCACATATTTTTTCAAAAAATATGTGGTGCCCGCCGCCCTACCGATAAGTACAAAAAGGTTGGTAACCCCTGGGCTAAGACATAACAAGTGGTTAACTAACCGCTCTCGCTACACCATGTTTTCAATTAATTAGATTTTTTAGAGTTCGAAATGCACATAATACTCTTGTTTTTTCCTGAAATAATGAATATAAAATCATTATGTAATTTTGCAATTAGGCGCAGTCAACAAAACAATCTGTAAACGACGGTCATTTTACAAAGGTTCCTATTCACGACAGCATCTTTAAATTCTATACCTTTGAACAGACAAATATATAAAATAATTTATGTAGAACTAAAATACATTGTTATTTTTCTTTCCGTATTAAATTAAATAAAGTTTGTGATTTTATTTTAACTTTATTTTGGATGTTAGATTTTGTGAAATAATTATGTCGAATGATATAACATTAAATAATTATTGGTCGCTTAGTCCGAGTGACGCTGGGTAGCAATACTAGTTTGTTTATAATACCGCTTGGTTAAATTTAATAACTCTTTAAAAATTTACCGTATTGCTCTAGTCAACGTAATAAACTGAAAAATAATATTTACCACAAATAAATCTCCAAAAATTTCGAAAAGTATAATCAGGAATCAGGGGAGTGCCAAAATTTTTGTCGTGCTGAAAAAAACTATTTTTAATTATGCTAAAATGCTAATATTAAAAATACACCCTACGCCTTGAAAGCTTTCTTATGTCATAAGGTACTGCATTAGATATTTTCTGAATGAATGTACAATTTTATTACATGTATTTTTTATAATAGCTCTCACTCTCAATTTGGAGCACATGAAGTCTTATTGGAGCAGTTGTTTTACGGAAACCGCTGGTTATTCAACCGTTCAGCCTTTATTTTGTGCTGAGAGCATGGAGAGAAGGATAAGACTAGGATAGAATTAGTGGTGAGCTTATCGCTTTTGACACATTTTAAATATCGAGTGAGATGAACTATGAACAGGTTCGGCAAAGATTTTACAGTCATATTCAAATTGTTTTGTTCAGGTTGTAATAAAAGAAAAAAAAATATGCTAATAATAAGGAGCCAACATAACATACGAGAGGAAAGATAACACTTAGTATTTAAATGTAATAACATCTTGAATTGTTTATTTATTATGATAAAAGCTCTGCTTTGTTGTGTTTATAATATATAGAAACAAATATACACCACTGGAGTACTACCTCTGAAACTATTGGTAGATGGAAGATAACGCTAGCTTGGAATCATTATCTCTCAGAATCAAACACTAAAACGCAATGTAGGTACGCCATCTATGGAGCGAAAGTTTGTTTTGATATTTCAGTGTTTACGTACAATAAAATGGAGAGTGGTATATCGCGCACACTAAAAATACTGTACAGTTCCTATTTAATATTATTTCAGTTATATTTATATTGGTATACGACTAAACTAGTAATTATACATTGTGTATTTGTTTTGATTTATCTGTTACACAGGATAGATACACACTTTCTGTCTGTTTTTATAACACATAACACACACTTGATTCATTACTTTGAATTAGGGACTCCAATTACTCGACATTTAAACTACTCGAGTATCGAGTAATAAAATTTTAAAATACTCGAGTACTCGAGTATACTCGAGTAGTTTCAGATGTACCAAAATATATTTTATTAATTCAAATTTGTGTCTATAAATAGATGATACATAAATAAATAAGCTTATTTTATTATTACATTTATTTAAATTTACGAAACATATAATTCAAAAATTATAGAGAATTAAACGTCTCAAATTTTAATTTGGTTCGAAGTTTTGTTTTTTTATTCCAGCAGTAGAAAAAACTCTCTCTGTTGCTGGGGACTTAAAAGTTAACAATCAATTAAATTGTGCTATCTAGTTTTTCTGTCCACTGCTTAAAACCAAATAAAATTCGGAATTTAATCTTCATTCATGTATTACGAGTATTACTCGTGTATTTTTCAAATTACTCGAGTATCGAGTACTCGATACTCGAATTGGAGTCTCTACTTTGAATGTAACTGTAAATTACCAGTGGAAAGGCATTATAATTAAATATATAATATTATTATTTTTTTAACTTCTTTCGCATATATTTTGTTTAGATTTGGACCAGTTTTGCTCATCGCGATCATTAGTCATCAACGTGCAAACATCCGTTGAAGCCATCATGTCTTCATTTTCACAAAATATAGGTGGTGTTCGTTTAAAAAAACAAAATTTTAGAAGACTTGTTTTCATATGCCAAATGATGGTATCGAACAGGCACAGTAGTTTTTCATTGAAATTCGTCATATTTTCTAGTATTTATATACCCATAATTAAACGTATTTTGATTTATTTACCAATGATAAAAAAATGCTGTTATGTCAACAATAAAAGATGTTTCATATGTCGATTTAAGAGTATTTTAAGATCATATTAACGTGGATTCGTTTAAAAAAAGAACTACAAAATAATCAATGAATATTTATAAAACAAAAACAGAAAATGTTTAATCTTTACTATTTCTTGCAAAGTTTCACGCAATTCTTAGTGTTTAGAGTTGAGTACAAAGAAGCAAGCTGCTCTACATTGCAATCACTACTTCCTATTATAACGTAAGCGGTTCCAGAATGATCTCATGTAACCAAAGCACGTACAGAATTTCTAGATTATTCTAAATAAATCATTGCGACATATCTTCAAATCCCTATAATACTCGCTTCTGAATTTAGACTTCAAAATTCTTACAAGCTACGTTTTTTTTGTAAAATTTTCCATCACTAAACGATATAAATTTAGCCTAAAGTTCTTTTGAAAATTTTGCTGTTTTCTATGAGCATTGTCGCTAATAGCAAAAATTTCGCCTTTTGGCATCTTCAGGCATTTTAAGTGTATATTTACGTATATTCCTAAGTCAGGCATGGAAAAATACAAAGTTCAGACCATTCAAGTTAAATATTGAAATTCCGAAATCTTCAATTATACTTATAATAAGTTTTTTTAAAATTCATAAATGCGATGAACGATTCTAGCCTAGATCAGTTTATTTCGATTATTTATTCGTAAGACTTGATTTCGTGTATGAAATTAATACCAAAGAAAGATACGTTGGTTGAAATCTAATAAATATTTACCTCGTTAACTATGTGGTAAGCTTTAATTTATGCTACTGTTCAGTTGTTTAAATTGCGATGGCACCTTTTTGTCCAAAAATTAACGAAATAAAGTGAGCCCAACGAGATTTATCATGACGAAAACTAGAATTTCATTGGTGCCGAACAATAGTAGATCCAGAAAATGGCCGAAAGGGAATGATCATTTATTATGTACACCAACGCTATAAAGAAAGGGTTGTCACTTTATATCTGCTAGTAAGAGATTCAGAATACTGCTTGTAATGTCGGTCAAACAGTGTGTTATAGCAGAATGTCAGGTTGTTTTCACTAATTGAATTTTACAAAAAGCTGGAATAAAATTTTAAACATCTGTGTTTTTTTATATTAAAAGGGTCATATTTGTTTAAATGTTCTGTTTCAACATTGAATATGGACTTAACAAAAATAAATGAATATTTTTGTAGTAATTATGTACACATTTAACCTAGCCATCCCTAACGGTATAGATTTTGTCTCAACAGCTACTTTAACTTAAATATCTATCTTAATAATACTACTGATACGATGTCTAAACTTTTGGTATTCTTAAATCATAGTTTTTTACACCATTTGCAGAAAAAAAATATGATATTTATTGGCTAGTTGCGCCGTAATCGATTAAAAAAGAAAAGAAGTCGGAATTTTTCATTCCAATTGTCGATGTTAGCAATCGCTGGGAAGCGCTAACATAAAATTTCACGCCCATAAGCGATAAAAGAACGTGATCATAGCGAGTCATAGATAACATGGACGGAGTGTTGCATATCTGGCAACAATAAAAGACGATAAGCGATAAGATAAGAGATAAGGTAATGTGACTTCGTGCATGGTTATTGGCTTGTTAGTCACCGGCTCCATTGTTAGTCCGCCATAGCCGTTAGAGTGGAAACGTCGTCATTTTCATGCGCGACTTAAATATGAATAATTATAGGAAAAATAGTAATTTTTTTAGAAAGGTGTATAAATTTATTGCAGTCTATGCCAATAAGGCCACAACACTGGAGTCTTTTTTTACCCCCCTTCGGCCTGAGTCATTTTTCAAGGATAGTCCTACGAAGGTTAATAAGAATAAGGACTGGTTTCACTCATTTTTAACTAAATATATGGGGAAAAGAATAAAAAAATATGTTTTATTTATTTAAATATAATGGCATTCCTCCAAGAATTGACGAAGAAGTTATTGTAATCATAATTGATTTAATATTTCACTTTTAAAATGATCATGTCAATGGTGGAATTTCTGTTCTCACGTTACTGGTAATACTGAGTATGTAGATATAACGCAAAGCTAAAAAGCAAAATTTCTTCATACTTTATATCGTACCCCGTAAACAGCTACAAATAAAAAAGCTAAAATTGCATATAATGTTTATGATCACTTTTAAGGTGTTCACATTGACATTATGTATATTAAAAAAATAAGAGAACATTTTTAATAATTATTCCACATTAAATTTATCAGGAAGAGGACCAGATTTGATCATCGCGAACATTATCAACTTCAGTTTTTTAAGGATTTAATTTTTAGTAACCATATATTTATCTGTAATATTCGATTTTAAATGGAATATAAAGATATTAAAATTCTCTACAACTTCAATAATTGATCTACGTAGGAGGCCATCCCACTTCCATGACCACCTTCTTGATTTTCCTATGATACAGTAATACAACTGAAATTATAGTCTCTGAATCGAAATTTACAAATCCAAGAACAAAACTATAAATAGCAGACAAAAAGAAATCTTTTCTACTATTTTAATCTTAGGTGAAAAAGTCAAATAAACATTCAAAAATGTTATAACATAAAATAGAAGTGATCATTTCAAACATAACAGTTTAGCATCAATAAATTTTATCGACACATTATTGCCTTGTAGTCCCAAATAAATGATTTTATTGAATAAAATCAACACAGCTTTTACAAGAGCAGTAAAACAGTGTTTTACATAAATCAATTCATTTTGAGAACACCATAATAATAAATTGTTGCAAAAAAATATTGAACAAATTTGAGACGTTTTTTCTAAAAAGAAAAAAAAATACAGTTTTCCTCGTCATTTTTTTACACCTCATCTATTGAGCTAAGATTTCGCATTCTTGTAAAGTATAAATTCATAAATCCTACATGTATAATATATAACTCGTTCAGTTCGATCTTAAAAACGAGGCGTATTAACATAAGTTTTTTTCCAAAATTTACTAACAACCAGTCCTAGTAAAATATTTAAAATTCTATGCTATGAATGAAAATATATTATACACTCTTACTTGTTTTCCGATTCAAAATTTAATAAAATACTTTTATTGAATTTTGTTTCAATTATCATAAAACTAAATATCAATTTTAAAAATGTATCACCATACAAAGCGTTTAAAAGTACCTAGTAAGACAAGGCTTTAATTTTTTAAAACAAAGCACTTTCCACTTTCACATGAGTCACTTTAGCAATGACCTTTTCTTTACTGTTTGTCGTCTCGAATTGTGAATTAATTTTAATAAAACCAATTTAGTAAAAGTAGAAAAAATAATACACCATGCTATATTTTTTATACATTTACATTCATACGTATAATGAGAAATGTATCGCTTTAAGAAAACAACACATAACATTTGTAGCATTCAAATTATATGAACCAGCTACGACGTAGTGGCAGACAAATTTTAAAAATCTTTTATCAACAATAAATTTATTAAAAAACACTCACATAAAAATAATTTAAATTGTGATCAGTCACATGTTTACTTCAATACTTGGTGGAATGGCATTAAAATAAAAAATAATATAAAAAATTCGTACTTATTCCAAATTAGATTTATTAAGATCTGGACCGGTTTCGCTAATAATTTAACTAACTTCGTTAATTCTCGCGAAGAGAGAGGACAGTCCTGATCTTAATAAATCTAATGTATAATACGTACAGAAAAAATAATATCTTTTAGATTTTATAGCAGCCACTGGTAAAAAATTAATATTTATGTGAGTCAATTAAACTAATTAAATAGTGTAAGCATCTCCGTAAACATGTATCACTCGACAAATAAAAACATACAAAATTTGTATTTCAAACGTTAAAAGCTATTTACGGCGTGGATGGTCTACGGCCTTTTCAAAGAACAAAAATTAAATGTTTTTCAAATATAATAATTATTTATGTGTCTACAGTTTTCGTGATAAAAATTCACATCAGCAAATTGTGGGGTGTAAAAAGTAATTGAAGATACGAAAATATTGCGTAATTTATACTATAATATCATTGGTTACACAAGTGGTTTTTGAAAAGAGGGCAATCCGAAAAAAATATTTGTTTTATATTTTTCCTCTCAGTAACGCTAAAGTTAAAACGATCTCTGATTATATTTTTGAAATATTATGTATATCAAATGATTTTAAATGTCGATCTCGCTCAACAAAACTTCTCATTGTAAACAGAACGAAGTTTTTTTTTCTTAATTTAAAATAACTGTTGATAATGCTCACGATGATCGAAACCGTTCCTGATCTTAATAAATTCAATGTGTCTTAATTGTTTTTATCATAATGCCATTCTACCAAAGTATTAACAGTGAACTACTTATTAGATCTATCTCACTCGTCACTACTTGCCAAGCATTTTTATCAACTATCAAATACTTGATCGTTCACAAGTGTGTGATAATAACAGGCTGGACACCACTGATTTTAATTTTAACAATTCATTAAACTCTAAGATTTAATTTAAACTACAACCAATGAAAAGTTAATGTACACTTTTCTTTACTACTGTCAACAAAAACAAAGTCACAACGTATTCGAATCGTCTCAAAAACCCCACTTGTATTTCTTATTTGATTTCAAAAAGCCACATGGTCTGAAAACAATGAGCTTCGTACCAAAATGGATTCCGGCCTGAGGTGGCGGGATTTCCCGCCTATTTATTTCGCTCCGCTAATAACAAGGACAGACGCTAAAAGCGCTCACTGAGTAATTACTTGACAAAAGGCTTGGCAAAATTATCTATGCCCGGTATCGCGGTCAGAAAACCAGCTTTCATCTCTTGGGTATAACCAAAAAGCTTCATTTCAAAAATGGGTTGGCAAATGATTAAATGAATGTTATTTATATATGTATACGTTTTATATGCGAAATGTTTTGACAATCATTTTACAATATTTTATAAACTTCATTTCGGATTAACATAGCATTGCCTGTCACGGTATATATTACCGAAATACAAAATTCGATAAAATATGGTGCAATTGATTGATGTGAATGTTAATAATGCTACAATTAATTTCATACAGTATTTAATTTGTATTTACTAAAATTCTACATTTGATATTTCAAGAATCAACGCACAATTGTGCAAATGTTGTTTTGTATTGTAGGGTATGGCATAAATAACTCAGTAAAATATTAAGCCAAAATCAGTTCTATTTGACAAAACGAATATTATTCGGTATTCTGTTAACATTAACAGTGAAAATTTTGTTCGATGCAATATTCAATTTAATATATTTTAAGTAATGCTTTTTTACTGTGCTACCTTTATTCTTGCTTAAAATCCATA
Source organism: Himalopsyche kuldschensis (assembly GCA_028554975.1). NCBI lineage: Eukaryota > Metazoa > Arthropoda > Insecta > Trichoptera > Rhyacophilidae > Himalopsyche > Himalopsyche kuldschensis. Next base: position 4,394,564 of record JAHFWI010000030.1, on the reverse strand, counting down.
ATAAAATTAAAATCGAAAACCAATTTAAATCTAACAACATCGATGGATTTTGGTCGTTACTTTGTGAAAATTCATTTTCAAAAAAAAGATAATACTATTACTCAATTTTTGTGTAAAAGGCATTCTCAGAATGGATGATCAGTAAAAAACGTTCTTTCGCAAATTTTCATGTATTTATTTTTAATTCAATAATTCAGAGTGAGTTTTATAATTTTATTTTAATAATAAAGGAATATTTAAACAGAGTAATAAGTGATATTTATTTGTCACTCGATTATGGTGTTAAAATTTTATTTCTTCATTAAATGATATTTAAATAATGTGTGTTTTATCAAATTATATTTTTACTCCAACATTTTTCTGAATTAACAGTTTTATTTTGTTGCATAATTTCAGTGGATGTTTATTCAGCTTTGTTTTATAAAGGAAAATATTCATTGTGGGAGACAGTGCTTTTGATATTCTTCGAAGAGAAAGCGCTGAATGTGCATTGTGGTGACATTAACTCTTTCAGTACAAGTTAAATGTTGGAAAGGAAAACTAAGAATGACCATCAGAATTTTGTAAATAACTAAAGCTATGTCGTGGTCTCTATATTTTCAATCCTTACAACGTTGCATTAACGCAATAATATTATATCTTAGATAACTATTAATCTATTTCTAATATATACAAATCAATATTTGTTTGTTTGTTCGCACCCAAAACCCTACCATATCGTTCATCCGATCGCAATAAAATTTTGACAAAAGTTTTGCTTTGTACTTTCGTGGATGTTTTTGGCATAGTAAAAAGTAGGTATCTTATATAAAAATCAATGTTCATTTTGATAACTTATTGTTGCACTTGCGCAAAGGTTATAGACATGGTACAATTAACTTTCAGTAGGTAGTGCGTGTGTCGTACCATATACAATCGGCACACGACAAACAACAAACGACAAACGGCAAATGTCATCGATACCGATCAATGTAAGTGAAATTAAATCGAAATTATGTATCTAAAATATTGTTCATCCCAAAGCACTTCAATAAACAAAAACTCTTTCTATCTTTTTGTGACATCGCAAGGTTTGCCGGGTACCGGCTAGTTAAAGATAAAATCATGTGTTGGTCTCGTAATGTTCAGATTCGATAGCTTCCACACCATCACTCAATTAATGCTTTGAACTACTATTACAGTTATGCAAGCCTATTTCACTCTTTTTAAAACTAAATTAATCCTTTTGCAAATTAAATTCACGTTATTAAAAAACAGTGAAACCGAATTAAACAATATGTGCTTTTATGTATTTTAGTTTAAACTTATATTTCTGTTTGTACATGCATATGTTCATATTTATTTAGAAGGTGCCAATATTTTTTTTAAAACTATCTTAAATACGTTGTGTTTCACGGTCATCAAGTTAATTTTTAAAACATAATTACGAACTTTTTTTTTTAAATAAAAACCAACATAAAATCAATAAATCATTGAAGGGCATGCAATATAAACATGTTTGTGATATTGTGACTATATTTGGCCGCGAAGAGTTGATAATGTACCCATTCATGGTTTTAAAATGAAACCTTCCTACAGTGTGCTGTGTTAACTGCGTGGGTGTGGAATGATTATTACCGAAACCAAGAGCGCTAACGGCGTAGAGCAGTATCGCGCTGAAACGGTAATATTAAATTTTAACGTGCTTGAAAGAGACAAAAACCTTAGCGAAATGGAATTGCGCGTGTTTGTTAGTAAAATTATAAAAACCTTTTATTTGAAATTAACATTTTAGTAAAATATTTTTAAGACATTATTTCTGATTTTAATATTTATATTAACCATGCAAATATCTTTAACGACAGTGATTGTCGACTTTTTGCAGCGACTTTTGATTTGATTGATCTGTATATGTCATGTTTTCGAGGATAGTTGTGAGTTTGGTTATAAATACCGGTCATCAGATTAAGTTTTAACCAAAAGAATTGACCAATTGGGTGCAGTACCGGAAACGTAACACCAACGTGAACGATTAAAAATAAATTTTAATACATCGAAACCGCAATAAAAAATAACGGTTTTTTGTACTCAATACAATGAAATGTTATTAATGTTTTTTTTTAAGTGCTTTTTATATATTGCGACTTTTTGTCGTCGAAAATGTTCAAATGTGTTTTAGCATAAAACTTTGGTTGCTGTTTTTTGGATAATAAAAATCTTTTAAATGGAGAAAGATTTTCCGCTGAATGACTTATGTGTTTTCATTTAAAAGGTCGCTTTAAATTTCAAGCCACGCATATTTTAAGAAATGCTGTGTTTCGAAAAAACAATTTTCAATTCCTTTTATATGCGAGTGTCCTTATAACGAAAATCACTTAGTGCTTTTGAATAACTGCCGTTCGAAATAACACCACGGTACACATTTTAATGAAATGGTTTACTTATATTATGACGTTTTGGCAGGAATATTAAAATTTATAACTAACAAAATACGTTTAAAAAAAATATGATTCCGAAGATAACTTTACATTTTAAAATTTATTACATAATTCGTGTGGAATAACTATTTTCTACCTCATTAAAAAACTTATTTTCCAACTGCAACTCTATACAATATATATTATCAAAAAAATGATTTTACAAGAATAAATAGAACATACCAATTCAAAAAAACTAGGACAAGGCACTTTGAGACACCATTGGAGTATTCTGAAGAACTGCATTCAACAATATGAAATCATTTTTGTGTGGGTTAATATTTGTTAGTTATTTGTTCATCGAAGTAAATGGATTTTTATTCTTTCTACAATTGTATTTATTGACTATAATCGAATTAAAATCAACGTGTCAGTTAGTATTTCCCAACATGAATAATGATTGATTATTTTTGTAGCTGTATGAACTTTGGGTATAAATGAAATTTGAATTACTGGTTTGTTCAATCAAAACACAACAAAGTGTTAACTAAGAATCAAGTGTCAAGAATTTCCATTGAGCCTTGTTTTATAGATTACATCAAGTTTATGTTGAGAATTTTATTTACATTTGAAAAACACATTATCAAATCTGTTAAAGAAAACTGTCACAACAAAAAAAAATATCTCTAGTGCCATTGGCTCAAGCTCTAAAGTCAAACAAAAGTAAATAAAACATTTTTACAAACTAAACAAAATGAAACATCGAAAATAAATTGAAAAAATCTTTATCTTTTTAGGCAATTCATGATCAGACCCTGAACTGTGTTTGGCTTTGACGCAGAGACTGCTTAGGTAATCTTCTTTGATCATGGCATTGGCCATACAGTAAGAAATCAGATATTTCAATTATCATTTTTTTGAGAGTAAATAAAAAAAAGTAAAACAATACTGCAGGCTTCGCAGTAGAGACTCCAATTCGAGTATCGAATTCTCAATACTCGAGAACACTCGTCCATTTTTCAAGTACTACATACTCGAATATTTTGAAAAATACTCGAGTAATACTCGTACTGAACGAAACTAAGCTCAAACTAAAATTAGTGACGCTTAATTCTCTATTATTTTTGAAATATGTGTTTTATAAATTGAAATAAATGTATTAGTGAAATTCAATAAGCTTTTTTACTTATTTATCATCTAATTATATACACAAATTTGAATTTATAATATATATTTTAGTACATCTGAAACTACTCGAGTATACACGAGTACTCGAGTATTTAAAAATTGTACTACTCGATAGTCCAGTAGTTGAAATTTTGCGTAATTAGATTCTCTTGTTCACAGGGGAAAAAATGATTATAGAATGAAAAAGATTCATTTCATTTGGAAATAAGTTTTACTTTAACCTAGAACTTGCTCAGCGTATTTAAGAGGGTTTTCTTATTATGATACGCAATATAACTTTTAAATACTAAAATGGTTCGACATTTAACATTGATTTCGATTTTCTTATCCTATGCACATGTCTGTAATAACGTCAGCTTTTCCGCCTAACTTAAACACGTAATAGGTAATGCGATTATCTTTCTTTTTATTTTCTCCGAACCCAATTTGTAGAGGGATACCAAAAAAATATAACGGTTAATTATATCGATTTCGAAAATTTTCATTTAGGTTCGTATTCATTGTATATACATTATTAAAAACAATTATTGAAAAACTTAACCATTATAATTTTCGTTTGGTGTATTCTGAGATAGGACAGTCTTCTTTTAGAAGTTTAACAAATTCTAGATGTTTAATTTGCATCCCATATTAATATTAACTTATTTGTTTGGGTTAAGCACATTTTAATATCTTTCAAAGAAAATGTTCATACTTTTGTCCAAATATATTTGCTTAAGCAAACTAAAATCAATTGTTAAGAAACTGTTATTTATTTGACGATCTTCGAGGTTGAAATGTTGAAACTTCTCTGTTTATTACCTCTGAAAATAATACAGAATTAAAAGTAAAAAATAGTGTGTGTTGATGTAAAAATGTTTTTTTAACCCTCAGAAAGTTTCAATAAAAACCGTAAAATAGGCTTCCTTGAATCAACGAATTTGAATTGAATGTACATATAAATCAACATTAAAATTTGAATTTTTGAAGATTATTTTTCTATTACATTTAAAAAATTCAACTTTTTAAATCCCTAAGTATTCAATTAATTACTATTTTTCAACAGATTTCACCTCAGTAGACAATAAAAATTATCGAGTTTTGAAATTTGTTAAACGATTGGATGTCGATTTAAATACTATTTTAACTATAACTTAATGTCAAAAAACTTTATCAGTATGGTTCAAAGAATAAAACATTTATTGAGTTCAATTGAACCAGACTTTTGTTAAACGATTTGATAAACATTTAAATATTATCATAACTATAAACAAATGTCTAAAAAACTTTATCGTATGGTTCTCAAAGAATTAAAACATTGCTTTGTTTTAGTATAACTTTATAACGTATTTCACAAAAAAGTAAATAAGTACTTATTTTTTCATTCTGTATTTATTATACAAAAAGAAATACGACAACTGAGATAAAAGACGTTTTGAATTAAAATCATAATTTGATCAAATGGCATGTCAAAATAATATTTAAAAACGGATTATTTTGAAGTATGCGACCATTTTTAGTGTCCATAAAATATATATTCGCAAACTTACGTGAATATAGATGTATTTGAAGAGGCATCCTCGAGGCAAATGGTTACCTACCCAATTACGCAGCTGTCTGTATCAGGTGTGTTGTCATAACCAATTCCACAAAATGCCCATAATATATTTATGATTTTCTCAATTCGTCTCCCAATTCACGCAGGTTAAATCATTTTTTTATGTCAAAATCGTTTATTTTTTTTAGCACGGCACTTAAAAAAATAACAACGTGTCAATATTTCGGCCTCGACCAAGTTCCACGAACAATACGCTGGAATCCTGGATTAAAGGCAATTTATCAATATCAGTCAAATAAATATTAGACCAGATGGTCTTGTAGTGTTCAATTGTCTTTGGATTAAGCGATTCAGTTGCAGGGTCACTAGTTTTAATTATCGAAAAGAAAATGTATGCATTTATTTCACAGCTGATGTATACACATATCTATTACCAAAATCATAGACGCTTGTAATGGGTAAATAACTCTTTAAGAGTGATCCGAAAGAATAATTGATAAATAATTAATAATTAAAGGGTTCTAGAGATTATTTCAAAATCAAACATTGCTATTAGTTATTCTGTTATAATGGATTCACGCTAAAATTTTAAAGTTTAATTAACTTAAAAATGATCGTATAAAATTGTCAAATTCGCATGATTCGAATTGGTACTAATCAATCAAAAATTAGCAAACCACTGCATAAATTAAATAAGAGGTTATTTTACTAGTTAAATGAATTCTGTATACCACGATAACATTATTCTAAATTTAAGGTACTTTAAAATTTATTATTTACGTATTTGGTTAGGTTCAACAAAGAAAACATGTACTTGCTGTTGTAGAAAACTGTAGCTGGAATATAAATCCTCCTCCATTGTTAGATATTCCTTAGCTGCTTTGCATATGTTTTTGTCCTCTTTTAGTTCAGATGATTCTTTTTTAATGATACTGGCTACATGGAATTCGAAAATTTGGCCATGTTATTCAACCTCGTGTAACCATTTGATATCCGCATATCATTCATGCTCTTGCGGAAACTTCATGTTGTACATGAAAAATGTATACCAAGTAAAGCAGCTTTTTCAAACTACTTCAGGAAAATCCTAAAATGTAATATTTCTCTCTACCAACAGATGCGGAAATAAAAAATGGACTCCAATTATCATATTATTAACGAGCATTCAATCAGTTTTACAAATACGTGTGATTGAACGAAAAATTTAACATTGTATTCAAAACCAATTCTGAATTTTCCATACTGTGATTTTTCGCAAAAACAATGCTGATATCGGCTCAACATATTATATTTATCACATTTCCAACAAAAACAAAAGTTTACTACTCATATATGTTCACCATTTATTTAATATTGGCACATCCAATATTACTCACAGAACATCTTCTATATCTATATATATGTATATATATAAAAATGAATGTCTGTATGTATGTCCGCTATGGACTACTAAACCGCTCGACCGATCGATGTGAAACTTTACAAATTTATTGAGTGCACCCCCGCGATGGTTTCTGGCCTACCAACCTCTCCCCCCAACCACCCACCAACCTCCACCCGCCAATTTTTTTTTTAAACTTCATGAATTTTTCGAGTTCACACCTTCGAAGGTTTTTGGCATATCCGCCCCATACGCCCCCCAAACCCCACCCTGCCAAACAACCCCCCTCCCCCCTAAAAATTTATATCGACATTACAAATTTCTACTACACTTCCGCGAAACTTTCTGGCGTACACCCCCTCCCTTACCCCACCCCACCATCCCCTCCCCCCCGATCCTCCTACAATTGCTGGCGTAGCAACGCGCGCAGGGTACAGCTAGTAGCTTAAAAAAAACATTGCTTTGTTTAACTACATATTTATATATTCTCTATCATTATGTTTTTTTCAACAGCATTTGTCTAAAATAACGTGTTGACCAACTTATACAGCACATAGAACTTGGTTTATATAGAGGAGATTTATAGAGAAAGACATAATTAAGTGCTTACCGGTCAGATAGTACATAATCGATGTTATTTTTTTTCAATTCTTTTCCATTAACTGCCTTGCATTATTATAATTGTGTAATAGGAAAAGATAACAATAAACCTTATAAGAATTTTTACTTAATTTACAATATTTAAATAGTTATCATGCTAATAAACCACTCCAGTTCTTTTTGGTTTTTATAACTTCTAATATAACAACGCAATATCAGACCTGAAATAAATGTAAAATACATATCCTAACATTTTTACAAATCGCACATATAGTGAATAAAAAATATTGATTGAGTAGGCATTTACTTGGTAGAACTCCATTATAATACGGTAAGAAAAATAATAATGTATTTTAATTCTACAGAAATTATTTTATATACATATTTGTTGATAGCTATTTCGGCTTACGCCCTGTATAGTTCTGACGAGGGCGTAGGCCGAAATAGCTATCAACAAATATATGAAATAATTTCTGTAGAATTAAAATACATTGTTATTTGTCTTACCGTATTAGTGAATAAATAACCTTAAAAACAAAAAATATCTTGTGAAACTGTATGTTCATTTATTTTGTTGTAAGCTTTTCTTGTTAATTTTAATTACGTCTTGCATGTTTTCTTTTGGAAATCCACGCCTCCTGAGCTTCGCGTGACATGGATTTTAACTCAAAGTTCTGCTGAAAAGGATTTTATCAAAAAAAAATAGCTATGTTTTAAATTGATTTCTGGTCATATTATGCTTTCTTTTTTTCGCTCGTTATGTCCATTTTAAAAAAATTGCTATTTATAGTTTGTTCTTATTTAATTCTAATTTGTCCTTCAAAAGAAAAATATATTGAAATATAAAAAAAAATGAAAGCATTTTAAGGATCTATATTCTCGAAGGATCGCTTTCAGCAATCAAAACCAACAGACACAAAGAAAAAATTCTAAAAATAAATTAGAAATATAAACCAACAGTACGAAAATACGATGCAAGGTAACAAAAAAACAAGATAGCATGGTTTCTATGTCTCAGGCAAGAAAAGAACAGTCAACACTGACTCCTTGTTATTCCCCAGCCGATAAAAATAAAAGCAATAAAGCGTGACTCTTTTTATTTCGGACATTGTTTTATGTTCCACGAGAAACAAACACCTAAACACAAAGCATGGCCGTGTTTTTAAATTGCTAGATAAGCGATGAATACGAGGTGAAAGCGGTATTCTTTTTTTTTTGATTTAGAAAAAAAATCATAATTTATTGATTGAATTGACATTTACTTTGTACAACACCATTATAACATGGTGAAAAAATGGCAATGTATTTTAGTTCTGCAAAAATTATAAAGTAAGATATTTTGGTTTATGCTCTCTTATATTATATCAAGATATATAGTTCTGACGAGGACGTAAGCCGAAATATATATTTGTAAAAAACTTATATTTTATAATTGTTGTAGAACTAAAATACATTACCATTTTTTCATCGTGCTTAAATCATAATGGGTTGTTAAAATATTCGCGAGGAAGTATGTATGTTTCTAAAATGATGAAATAAATCAATCACTGATAATTCGACAGTTTTGTTTTCTTTTTTTTCAAAAATTCATCAATTATTTACATAGCAATAAAAGCTATATTTCTTTTAAGCATTTTAATTCAAAGTTATTTCTATGGAATTTCATGCTGCATTTTATTCAATGCAACCGCAAGCTCTCGGAATTGCGTTTTCCTTGAACCGAGATGTTAGTTTTACAAATTGATTTAGGAGCTTTCAGCTACAGTGGATGCTCTGCAAAATTGTAGTGTGGAAAATGCACTTGGATTAAGCTTCAAAGGCGTTAATGTACGTATTCGAAGTGAGAATTCTGTGAACTATATTAATTAAGTAAACTTGAAAGTGCTTTTCGTTTAATTCAAAGGAGCTTGCTCGCTTGAAACTTTTAACTTACATATTGATAAAATTTTGTCCGTTGGCCCAGTTGCCGGATTTAACAAAATGATACATGCAATTGAGTCATTTAATGTGACATCACAACGTTATATTTATGTATGCACTAGTCCGTGCCACCCAAAATTGGGCGGTAAAGGCTTTCGTGATGGGCGGTGGGAAATTTTTTGATTTTGCGTAAAAATCTTGTAAAAAAATTGTATACAAAACACTGACAGAGGAAACCTTTGTAAGTTTTTAACGAAAATTAATTAGACCTAAAATATTTAGTCTCACAGCATCATGCTCAAAAGTTCTCATGAATTATTTAATTTGTTTTTTTTCAATACGCACCTTTTCTACGTGGATAGCGTTGTGAAAGGCGGCCATGAAATATTGGCTGCATATATATAATACAACGGGTGGTGGTGGGAAAAACCAACTTGCATTGACTTTCATAATCTATCAAACTATGTTATATTTATTTACAAAGAGGTAGTATGGAATCTTTCAAACAGGTATTTGCTCCGTAGAAATCTAATATATTCAATTATTGTAAAACCATCCGAGCACAAACAATTTTAATAGTCGTTGTTCTATTCAGCAGCGTTGACAGTAAATAAAATAATTTATACTTTTTATACAAAATGTACAATAATAGAATACTTTTTTTCTATTTTATTTTTACCCAACAATTTCATATTCCACTTTTATTTTATTTTTTCACCGAATATAATACCAAACAAACACATCTTAAGGTATGTTTTTTTTCTAAATATAGAATAACACAAGTGATATTTTATTTTTAAGACATATTTTTCTTTTTATTTTTAGAATATTTATTACCTCTGTGAAATATGATCGTTGACGAATCATCGGCTTATGGAGCGTAAATGTTTAGATATTTGGAATACAATTTTTTCAATTTTATCAACCGTGTGATTTTTGCATATTTCAATAAGACGGGTACAGATATATTGTTTAATGTTCTCTAATAAAATCATTGCATTCTTTATTACAAACAAAATGTGTGTTTATATTAAAGTTATGAAACTTGAATCGTTTTTACCTGTCTAACATTATCGTGGCCTGAACTTTCTTTCGCGATGCTGGAGATGCCAAAAGTCGACAAATTTGAGTGAAAATAACATTGTCAAATACAAAGCTCTAACGCCGCTGAATCTATTCAAACATGCACTTTTTAGTCTTCATTCTAATATATTGCCATTTTTAACTTTGTCTTACATCAGTGATACACAAACTTTTTGTGAGAAGGACCAGATAATTGATTCTCAGTTAGTTCTAGGGCCACATAGGTAAAACTGATTAAATTATCGACATTTTTAGTAAATATAAAATTGTATTGTTTCATATTGTCCTTCCATCGTCCGTAAAAAATTCTGAAGAAAAAAGGTGATTTATATGTGTCATTGCGGGCCGCAGGTTTCACAGAACTGTCGTACACTTTTCAGTTTAAAGAAGCGTTTAAATCTTAATAATTTCGTGGTAGTAAATAATTTCATTGAACGATAAATCTACATAAACCATAGTAGAAAAAGGTTTTGTATGTTGAAAAAAATACCCCTACCGATATTATGGTTGTTTGAATAATGTAAGTCTTAATAATTCGGGAGAGACCTTCGGAGGTCATTTAGTAAAAGAGAAGACATAATGTCGTCTCCGTATTCAATATTTATAAAGATGGTTGTTTATTGGGCAATAAAATCCCAGGTCTAAAACGCCGAAGGGGATTCGTAACAATAAAACGCAACAAGGTGCTTACGCGTCGCCAACTTTTTTTTATATCTTGGGTAATAAAGACATTATGAAAAAAATTCATTCGTCACAGAAGGTATTTTTCTCCATAACCTACGAAAAAAATATGAATAAATTTAATATTTTATGTATCAAAACAACCAAATTAAATTAATATTGCTAATTTTCTATTGCAATGTGTGTTTCGTATTTTTGGCTAACCATCTTTAAAGTAAAAATGTGTCTTCATTATAGCATCGATTTCAGTCACTAAATAATTAAACCTACTTTTGATTAAGGGAAGGATTACAATCGATAAATCCTCATAATTCTTAAGGATTTAAATTCATCGTTAGTTTTATTTAATTATTTATATAGTGCTCGGTCCGTGTTGCAGTGGTCAACGTCGTTGGCTTACGTGACGGACCGCCCGGGTTCGATTCCCGGTACGATCAGATTTTTTCAGTCAATTAATCGATTCTGTTCAAAGGCAATGGGTGTTTTTATTACTTTAAATTCTTTCCCACTTTTCCGATCGTCAAAAGCGAGCCGTAGCAAGAGTAATTAGCTAACCACTAGTCCTTTCCTCGTCTTCGTATCCTTTCAATCTCTACTCTCTGTGAAAATGAGAGGTTGAGCAACTGAGTAACAAGCAGTTCTCGTAGACAAAAACATGTTGAGATAAACATCGTGAGGTGTCCATATGCTCCTAGTTTGGAGTGGATTGGTAAAAAAATATTTATATAAATATATTAAGCCTACTTTCGATTAGGGATGAAGGATAACTATCGATAATGTCGCATATTTTTTTATAGAATAAACGTCATTGGTGATTTTATTCAAGTTTTAATACAGTTCTATGATTCTTAGTAATCATTGTATCTTAACACGATGCAAATCTTTAATGAATAATGTATGATATGTCCTCATTTTGAATTGAGAGCCAAAATATATTGTCTAATATATGATTAATATTCAAGCTTCATAAAGCAATTTTTTATTTTGCTTCACTTAAAATGCATCAAAAGATGTTCATCTTTTTGATGTCAAACATGTATCACTAATTAATTTCATATTTTAAATATCAGCTGCCTGACTAATTTCTAGATTCTTTTGTCCCCTTTGTGCAATGAGGAAAAACACGATGTAACGAATTTTGAACGTTGTTTAGAAACATAAAATAAAAATTTTCTCTTTTTAAATATATAGAAAACTTTTAGAACGTAAAATAAAATATCTTTTACGACGATGAGAAAATTATTCGAAGCTCTTCGGGAAAATAAAAATGTAACGAGATATTTTTCCTTGCAGTTTTCAATGAATTCGACCTCAACATGAGAAAAATGTTATGATTCAATAGTTTCTATGTAGCATATACAACAATCTAACATTCGTAAAATTCATTTATATTATCTGTATCTATTGACCTTTTCAACACGGAGGTTTTGCGAAGTTTTGCAATCATAATTAATTAGTACCTACTTCACTTATAAAGCGTAAGCGATTTCTTCTCTCGTATTTTTATCTGGCACTTTGGTTCATTTCAAGTATTTAGACCGATGTCTAACTGAACAACCATCCTACCGATCATTTCAGGCTTTTTACTATCAATCTTCAATTTCAGTCTTTTTGTATGACTCTTTAAATTGTCCACTTACATCTTACTAAGGTTCTTTCTCACAGTTTGGTAAGAGCTATCAATTATTTGCATACAGCCACATAACCTTCTTATTTTATTCTTCTTGCCGTCAATATATTTTCTGTATCGGTCATAAATTCCTCTAAGAATTTTGTTTAATATATGCGCAATACTAATAACCAGCCTGAGTATATTTTAAGCTTCTCTTTGACTGCAGTACTGATACTTTTCATGAATATTTTTTTTATTGGATTGGGCAATCAATCGTGCTAAAGTTTTTAATCAGAAAATGAGTGTATTTTTAAATTTTCTCACTTTAAACATACGTATCAAAATGGTCGAAGATAAATTGTCAATAGTTGTGAAAGCTTCTAAGGCTACGACCTACGACGCAGTGAAATGACTAAGCAGTCACCCGTGTTCAAAAAATATCCAAAAACCTTTCCTTCAAACGTCCTCGTTCGAAAATATTTATGGGAATTCGCCAAAGCATTTACGAGTAAGAGTAAGTTGTTTGCAATGATATGGGAGAACTTTGAATTAAGTGCTATGACAATTTTAGATCTTAAGCAGAGACCACTGAAGTTTAACCAATTATTATTCATTTATTTCCACCACACTTTTCTCCATAGACTAGGACTTAACTCCTTACGTCAGGGTTGCGAACTGTCATCGACATTTTTGTTTTTATTCGAAATTCGGTTAGGTATCTTATCATTGAAAATTTAAGATATTTTTACTCATAGCCAATATTGAAAGATTTTTCTCAGAATGCAATTGATCGAGCAAGGCAAAAAAATGTTATTAAAAAGCAGATTTGTTCCATGTCCTAATTAAGCATACTAACAGAAGGTTTATGTAGAGTGATTATTATTCAATCAACTACAAACAAAAGGTAAGCTTCGTTTTATATACGCTCTATTTCGTCATTGAATAAGAGGTATATTGAATAGAAACTACAGAGATTTTTTTTTTCAAATTCATGAATGGATTTCATATTTGAATGTAGATAGTCAGGGATATAAATCTTGAAACGCGCAAACGAGTCGGATGTAAGCCAAAGTGTATTTACCACCCAGCTACGTGACCGGCATTCAATTCAATACTAAATATGCAATGTACGAAAGTATTAAAAAACTTTATCATACCGGTATTATAAGTTCTGTTTTCAAAATTTGCTTCAACATAAATGTTTATAATATTATTACCGCTATTTAAAATATATAATATCGAAGGTTAAAAAAAACCCACTAAGCAAGCTCTGGCGCTCGTTTGATGTCGAATTATAAATCATCTATTGTGAATAATTAATGTGGGACTGAATACTAGTACTTGATAGGAGTGAAGTTCTACCAAGTAAAAACCAACTCAAACATATATATTGTTTGATACGTTTATTAATCATGTTCCCTTGAAGTGTTGAGAATGTGGACTTAAAATGAAGCGTATATCAGCAGAAGTATTTCTACGGCAATTGATGCTTACTCATTTACACAAATTCTTTTTTTAAGAGAGTTATGATAATTACAAAAAGAGAACTAAGAGGTCTAGTAGTTGATTAATCGCTATCTCTACAATCGAATGAGTGGGAGGGAATTTCAACGTCACAAATATCAATACATTTATTTATCAGCAAATCAATTTATGAAACTGTCCATCATGATACTCGAATCCATAAGCTTCGCAATTGAAGCCATCGACGTTGTAACTTTGTATTAATAATTGATCGATCGGATCAAAAATAAAGAAGCCCTGCCCGAACTAATGTAGTGAAATAAATGTCAGGCAGCACTATAGAAATATTGTATTTACGTGTATCACTAAAATTTCTTCTTACACAATATTAAATACACACCAAATTAAATGTTCGGTGTTTCTTACTATCGTTTCACGTGTCCTATTTTCTTGCTCGCTTTTAAATAGACCACCGCGCGATTTATGGCTTACGATATGACTATTAAGGTATATTTTGATATCTTTCCACTAAATTGATATTCATAAGATGAACCAAACTCGTACGTAGAACTTCTTATCTCTTCCAGTTCATAATTCCACTTTTTTAAGGTTGTGTTACATAATACGCAGTGTTTTGCTGTTAGAGTTAGTATCTTAGCGAGAGCAACTAGCTATCCACTAGTTTAGTCCTATACTTTCTAGGCTTAATCTTTGTCGGGTCCGTGGTGCAATGGTAAATGTTGTTGGCTTCCGTGACGAACCTCACGAGCTCGAGTCCCAGTACGAGCAGTTTTTTCAGGGGATTTATGGGTTTTAGTATTGTCTTGAAATGGCCTTCCCGCCACTCGGTTCTATAAGCGGGGCGTAGCGAGGGCAACTAGATAAAAACTAGTTCTGTCCTATCCTTATCCATTCTATCATTAATCTAATCGAACTAAAAAGAGGTTTCATAGTAAAAATATGTTATCTCAATACTTTTAATGAATTCGGGGGTATCTTTGTGGAAGTTAATTTTGATATTAAATTTAAATTAAGCTATACACATTCGTGAAAAAAAGACAAATCGTAACGTCCAGTATTGTAATTTATCATGTTAGAATTTAGAATATTTGATTCACTCTCTTATGCCTTTTTTACGCAACCTTTTCTTAAGTAAGTCTGAAGATGGCGAAACACGTGCCACAAATAGTTACACAATACGTAGGATTTTCTAAGTTATTTAAAATTTTATAGCGAGATATTTCCATGAGAGGCCATATAACACATTGGGAGCGGACATGGGTTTTATAAAATGTAAAAAAAGGCTAAATATTTTTTTTCCAATGATATATTTTTGCCGTCCGTTTATTAAAAATAAAATACCCATTACACCTGGCGCATAAAAATATAAAAATGTAAGGTGGAAAAATTCCATTACATCAATGTAATGAAACATTTTTTTCATTAAATCGTAAAATATTGACTAGTAAATTTTTCAATAAGTAAGATTTACAACAAAATGAAAAAACCTTTTTTTAGAGAATCTACGAAAGGACGCATCCTTCAATCAAAGCGTAACCAGTCTACAAGGATCGTAAAATAAATCACTAGGCGCATCAGCCTTCCGGAGGGTGTATAACCTTCTTATCTTATACACCGAACAAGATTAAATTACTCCCCGGGTATCGAACCGACATGTCGTTAGGAAAGAAGCCGAAACTGCCACTTACATATAAAGCTTGGGGGCTATTCTATTCTAATTTTGAAGAAGCTTTATCCTTCCGCACTCTTTGTAAAAAAAAGCCGTCTTTTAAGTACGTGTATTATATACCATACATATAAAAAAAATCTCCAAAAATACCCGTGAAAAACATTTACATCATTTTATTTGGCATATATCTTATCTTTGTCCGGTCCGTAGCGCAGTGGCAACGGCTTTGACTTGGGTGCCGGACCGCCCGGGTTCAATTCCCGGTACGAGCTGATTTTTTCAGTCGATAAATCTGTTCAAAGGCATGGGTGTTTGTGTTGTTGAAAATTTCTTCCCACCTTTCCGATCCCAAAGAGCGACGCATAGTGACAGCGATTAGCTAATCACTAGTCCTGTCCTAGTCCTCGTATCCTTTCCATACCTACTGTCTTGGAAAAAGAGAGGTTGAGCAACTGAGTAACAAGCAGTTCTCGTAGAAAAAACATATGTTGAGATAAACTCCGTGAGGAGTCCATATGCTCCAAGATGGGAGCGGACATGGTTAAAAAAAAATATCTTATGACTTCTATGTTTTCATCTTGTTTTTAATTAATTTGTGATTTGTATTATGTAATTACAGATATGTATGTATATATATATAAATATATGTAATTAAATTTGTCAAATGCATGGCGCATTGGCTTCAGCTGTAATGCCATGATTTGTATTTTCTTGAATAAATAAATAAATAACACTCTAATACTAATTGTGACGCGTGTTTCTTGACGTGATACTTAAGCAAACTTTGCGATAGTTAGTCCGAAGATGCCTCTGAATGAGACGAAACACGTATCACAGTTAGTAGCACAATACGTGGAATAATCAAAGTTATTTTAAATTTTATATTAAAATGAATTACCGCCGAAACCATCGATAAATTACATTCTCTTAATTAAGACCTTTTTACTTTTCTTGCTCCTAATAGAAAAATTTAACTACACTTTCTACGAAAACTAGGTGCCATTCTGTAGCTCAACTTTTCTATTTTGAAGATGGTAATATATAAAAAAATATTTAACCTGTCCGTAGTGCAGTGGTCACCGTGATTGGCTTCCGCAACGAGCAGATTTTATCAATCGATTTATTGATTCTCTTCGAAGGCAATGGGTGTTTGTGTTGCTAAAAATCCCTTCCCACTCTTTCGATTGCAAAAAAGTAGCGCGTAGCGAGAGCGATTAGCTAATCACTAGCCTTTTTCTAGTCCTCGTATATTTTCACTACCTACTCTGTTTGAAAAAGAGAGGTTAAGCAACTGAGTAACAAGCAGTTCTCTTATTAAAAACATATTGAGATAAACTTCGCGAGGATTCCATATGCTTAAAATTGGTAGCGGACATGGTAAAAATGTATAAATGATGGGATTACCAAAATTATCATTAAATTTGAATTGATTTGAATTTTGTACTTTTCCATGAGTTTTGTCGCTGACGACCCGGATTTCGCCTTTCAGCATGCTCAGGCATTTCAAGTGCAAGGATGTACTTGAACTGAGTACAAAATCCAAACAATTCAAATTTGGTATTGAAATTCCATCAAGGTGCTTGATGGAAGTCGAAATCCTTAATTAAAATTATTATTTCTTTGCTTGTCGCTTTTTCGGAGCCCGGTTTTATTATGATTAGTTAAGCTTGAATACAAATCGATTAAGAAAACTTGTTTCTTTCCATTGTCGGTACAGGGATTCGAAACCATGGAAATCGCAACCGAATATGGCACATTCGCACGAGCTTTGACCACATACATATTTACGAAATCGACAAACCTATTTATTCGTCAATGTAGAAATCACAAGGCCAACGATGTACTTAGCAATGTTTCAAAAACAGTGCTATTCAATATTTTCGACAATCCTCGTATATATTTTAAACTGCTTCAAGCCCATTTGTTAAGGGTTATATTGAGTACAGTTAAAATATTGTGATTTTGTAGAGAGCTCTTTGATGCTTGCGTTTTTATTCTGACATAACAAAAGTAAAAATGGGATTGAAATTCTAATCGAAAACTTCTTAACTAATTAATATGGTTCACTAACTTGAAAGTCTCCTCATACTGAAGTTACCAACTCGATTCTATTGGCAATTTACATAGTAATGTGGAGTTATTTAATCAACGCAATTACTGAACTGGAAATGACTCAACAGTGAACATATAACGAATTTCAAATATAAAAAGAAGAATTTAAGATTTTGACAAGTTGACGTAAAAAATCTCGTAACTTTTATCATTATGAGGCGATGTTATCGTTCAGAAAATAAATGACTTCTGAGAATGTAATCATTTATGTCTTAATTGATTCAAGATTAATTTCGATTTTCAGACGTGATATCTTTTTCTACGGTGCCTAATATAAACACACTTACATATATGCTAAATTGTTGTATATATGCCTTCAACTTACTGGCTGATGATTCTTTGATTAGCCAATTCATTGAACACTAGATTGACCACTAGAGACTTCAATTTAAGTATGGAATACTCGATACTCGTGTTTACTCTACTTCATTTTTCAAGTACTCGATACTCGAGTAAATTGAAAAATACTCGTAATTGATAAATGAAGGATTATTTCCAATTTTTTTTTAAACAATCGACAGAAAAACTAGATACACTAGCACTATTTTATTC
Source organism: Himalopsyche kuldschensis (assembly GCA_028554975.1). NCBI lineage: Eukaryota > Metazoa > Arthropoda > Insecta > Trichoptera > Rhyacophilidae > Himalopsyche > Himalopsyche kuldschensis. The sequence goes on along the minus strand of JAHFWI010000030.1, from coordinate 4,376,348 downwards.
ATTGTTAACTTGTATACGAAAGTCCACAGCAACAGAGAGAGTTTCTTCTACTGCGGGAATAAAAGAACAAAACTTCGAACCAAATTAAAATTTGTGTCGTTTAATTTTGTATTATTTTTGAAATATAATATATGTTTCGTAAATTGAATTAAATGTATTCATGAAATAAAATAAACTTATTTATTTATTTATCCTCTCTTTATAATAATTATACACAAATTTGAATTAATAATATATATTTTGGCACGTCTGAAATTACTCGATTATAGTCGAGTACTCGAGTATTTTAAAATTGTATTACTCGATACTGGAGTAGTTGAGATGTCGAGTAATTGAAGACTCTATTGACCATTGAATGACGGACCCGATCAAGTATATATTTCCTAAAAATATGATTTATTCTGTTTTTCTCTGTTATTCACAGTTTTATTCTTAATTAGTTTATTTAAATTTATAACTCATTAAATTTATCAGTAATATAATTTCATTAGATTTGATAGTGTTTCCGAAGATACATTCAAAATATGGCATGATTTAATCTAGGCAGACTTGTGACACTGTGTTATATAATATTTTTAGTGTGAGAAAATTTATTCGCAGTACGCCTTGGGTTTACTCATAGTTAAACGTTTTAGAGGCTTGCTTTGCTAATTTACGAATTAGGCCGCCCCTATCAACAAGTCGCTAATTCGAAGTATCACCATAAATTATGAAATGGCTTTACTAGACAAATTACAGTATTTCCGGAAATTTGTCGTTTTATCGCTAAATAATTCCTAGAAACAGGCATGTGCTGATCCTCGATTCCGATGATAGCTCCAAGGCTATTATGTTTATTATGTAAGTGCTGATGTTGAAAACTTTTAATATTTCAGCGGCCCGTGACGAGATATGTACGCGCAAGGTGTTCCACTTACACATGCCCGTTTCTCAGAATAAAATATTTTTTTTTTTCAATTTAAATACATGCATGATTATATCGCTGGAATAAAGAGATTTTTCTCGAAGCATGAAGGTACCCGCATTTCATGAAAATATATCGCGTCTACGTTTGTTAGTTCGTGACGCGTAAGCTGACGTAGCCCACATCAGTTGCTTGCATTTTAATAAGACTTTTCATCCATTGAATTTTAATCTGTAAAGAAAAAATATATATTTTCGATATTTTTTGTCAATATATGGTGCTGTGACAACCCTTAATTTTGTATAGATTTTTTTTATTATTATCGTGAAATTGGATAGGAAGAAGGATTTTTACCGGCTTCGATTGATGTTAATTATATGTGGGAAATGTGCTTAACAAATTTTTACCATTGATTTTTTTAAACCTTTTTTTGCAATCTTGGGCCCTGGGCTGATTACCTTGTGTTTCAATCCGGGCTGTTGAAAGGTTAAGAAAATAAATCTGAATGACTATATGCATTTCGTTCGAATTAATTATGTGGCCTTGGGCTTACCGGATGCAATATGTATTATAGGTTTGTCTCCGATGGCATGGTTGTCTTCGATGTTAACATTGATCCAAGAAACCAGGCCTTTAATATTCGTAGAAAAGACTGTGACTGTTATATGTAAAAAAGAATGATTCACTTATGTCTACTTTTTACAATTTATCGATCAGTAAAGCGGAAAAGGGTGTCGCGAAATGAAATACTAAGAATATGAAAAAAAGCTAAGCCGTCTTAAGGCTTCTTTTTTATTGAAAGCATTCTACGGGGCGTGAAACTAGCTTACGGGAAGATAAAACCTATAAAACGTCTTGACAGTATGGAATAGTATCATATACACGAGAGTATTACACGTTTTACATCTTCGCAGTCACACTGGTAACGTGCACATATACAATATTAACAAATTTTACAGTGGCCATGGCTTGACAGTTAAATTCTTCGAAGCTTTCAGTTCTTAGTAAAAATTGTAGTCTCTTAGTATTACAAGGCAAATTGAATCATCTTCCATCTTCGCATAAACTTCCGTAATTTCTAAGTGTTTTAAGAATATTCTTTTTTCAAATAGAAAAAAGATAAACTGACATATCAGATGCCATTTAGCGCCATCTAAATCCATTTGATCTAAAGATTTTAAAATGTAAAGATATGCAATGGTTTGGTGGTTTGGAATAATGCAAATCCCTATTTTTAAAATAGCGATTTTTACATTGAAAAGAGAAAAGTATTGAAAAATTAGGTCACCATTGTTTTTAAAGCTTCTTCTTCTCATAAAGCATCTCAAAAGTAATTGCTTTGATCAACACTTCATTTGATATCTAACACCTAAAAGTTGGCTATTCGTACTGATTTTTATAGACTTATAGAGGTGGGAAAGAAGTATGAACAAAATACTTTTATACATATTATACATCCTTAATGTTACAAATTTATACGTTTACAAAACCTTTAAAGTAAAATCATAAATCGATGTGATATTATTAAGCGAATCCTAAATCACGATTGATTGACTTTTCGTGTCGGTTAGTGTATGATCAACTTATTTGTGTATATATATTATAATAGTTATTTCACTGAATTTTAACTGGCAGGATAGTGTTTAGTAGTATCATATATTTATTTATTTTATCGATATTAAAATTATTTCTTTTGATTTTTTATTAAAATGTTATGTATCCTTTGCCAATTAAATTTAACGAAATCAGTAAAGCAACTTAATCAATTTTGTAAAAATAAATACCAGCCAATTAACATCGAACTACAATTAATATATAATCCCTGGGGAAAACTTTTAGACTATAACAAAAGCATTGCTTTGTTTGTACAGAAATTAAAATGGCAATAGCAATCAAAAAATACAAATAGATTCTTCCATTGTGCAAAATGCAGTTGCTGATTTTATGTTTCAGGGTAAATATCGCATTTCGACATTCGTTATACTTCAAACTCTTTCATTTCAATCATTTGTTATCGTCTTTGTTATATGAATGACCTGCTTTTGATTATTTGTCCTTATCCTATATCCAAGTATTTATTTACAGAGAGTAAATATCAAAACAATTTTGCCCAGTATTTGTATTGATTCTATATTTATCATATTCATAATACTATTATTGTATACCTACACTCTAAATATTATATACCAAGAAAACAATGTTTATATTTTTTTCTTCTTTTCAGGCAGTAGGGCAGGGATTACAAATATGGTAATAATAAAATCTAGATCCCTAAAAACCTGGCTGTTTTTTTTACATTAGAATACCTGTTTTATGTTTATGCAAAATTTTATTTCATATAACATGCGTTGAATTTTTAAGGGTTTTTTTTGCAATCAAACCATACATTATTCACACAGCCATAACCTTTTTTTCTTCAGAACTCCCCACGGACGATGGAAGTACAATTATTAATTTAATATATACTAAAAATAACGATAATTTAATCACTTTTACTCATGCGGCCCTCGAACAATCTGAATATTGATATGCTGGCCCTTCTGCCAAAATGGTTGTGCATCACCGCCGCCAAAATTGTCTAAAATTTTTCCCATCGAGTAGATATCTACTCTATATAGGCCATTTAATAAGCTAGGTATGTATTTGGTTTTAGTAAAAATTTATAAACACACATACGGATTTTTTTTTTCATTAATATCTTTATTTATTATAAAAATGTATAAGTAAATAAACAATTTTGTTTGAGTATTGCACATCACTCACGTGACGGTGGCGCTCTTGCTAACAGCCAAGTTTTAATGGTACATCTATACAAAGATATTTTTTAATACTCAATACTATTAAGTATGAAATATATAAATACCAAGTTTGATTTGGTACTTCAATCCAAATTAGCTTTTAATATGAAATATTATGTGAATTTTGATATTTTTACATTTATCCGGTATTTTAATCTCTTGTTCAGGGTGAACTTTGACACCTTCGATCAATCTTCTCTACTACGCTTGGTCGTCCAACTGCTTGCTCCAAACTCTTAACCCCAGACCTCGTGGGTCTTGTTAATAGGTCTAGGTCAGTGATGCACAAATGCGGCCCGAAATGGATTTTTTTGCGGCCCAAAATAACAAATACTTCATCAACAAATTTTTCATTAAATATGATAAAAGTTGTATTCGATATGTGAATAAATTATGCAGTAGCAACGGTATATAAAAAAATCAACGCCTTCTCAGCATCCATCAATGAGGCCGATTCATCATTGCAACTAGAGTTGATCGATTTGCACAGTTTCCTACCCTACGTAAAAAGGCTGCGCTTTGTGCAAGTCTTTTTGGAAGCACCTACATTTGCGAGCAAGGATTTTCCATATTAAAACTAAATAAGTCTCAACACAGAAACCGCTTGAACAATGATAATCTCAGTGCTGTACTGAGGATAGCAACCACAAACATTGAACCCGACATCAAAATGCTTGCTGCCAGTATACGGTGTCAGAAATCTCTCAAGTTCCATCGTGCAAATCTGCACGTAATGAGGAACGGAGAAGGATCGAAGTTGCTGATAAAACTATGTAATTATTAAATTAAAAATTAAATATAAAATTTATATCTCATCTAGATATCAATATTTTTTTTCACTTTTACGCTTTGCGGCCCGCGAAAATTTTTAAATGGATAAATTGGCCCTTCTCTCAAAAAGCTTGTGCACCACTGGTCTAGGTCTTCTAACTTTGCTCCACTCCACATTTCATCGTGAGTAGCAAGTGTCAAGCGTTTTGGAAACATATTAACTGATATTAAAGGAACAATAAATATTATTGTAATAAAACACTTCAACGGATTTATTTAATTAAGTAACCTTATAATACAGGTTATGTTAAATAAATTTTCTTGGTTCACCCCAGAGGTGGCGATGTTATCATAAATCTATTCATTACCTTTCTTCTTAAAAATCTCCGTGTATTTTTTCAATGTCAAGCATATTGACTCTTCATATGAGACCTTAGCATATTTGTTTTATGAGGTCTGGTTGTTATTAAAACGTTCTTTTTTTCGAAGAGCGTATGGATCAAACGATGGTTTAGAAAGGGATAATAACGTGATAATCACATAAATTAAATCGATTGACAAATCATCATATGAAATTTAGTTGAATGCCAAAATTAGAGCTCGTGGCCCCATGAACGACTAGACGAAAGCCCATCGTGGTATTTTAAGAAAAATTTAATTACGTTTACGTCAACTTAAATGGTATATTTCTAAAAAGTAACCAAACGATATCTTGCCTACAGAATTATGACGATAAGGCACCATATAATTGTTGCAGAAGGAGAGCTATTCTTCTCGATGAGCCTCCATATGTAGAGACGAAAAAGTAAGCTGACGTCTTGAACTGTAGCAATCGCGCCCTCTTGTCAGCAGCTATGAGTAGGGAATACAACTTGAAAAAAACACTTAACTTAGAGACGAAGGAGACTGGAAGAAATTTTACACCAACGCGCCTTAGAAATTGATAAAAACCATCCATGCGTACATTGATGGAATGATTATCTCTACTTTATCATAAATATACGTTATTTTCTTAGTAAATTTGAGCACCTAGCAACCATGAATATTCGTACTAAACAAGAGCAATCTACAGTATGCGATATATATTCTGATAATTATATAAGATAACCTATTGTCACGACATCGATATCGCTGCATGGTAACCGTTCCGAGAATCGAAGTCGTGATTCCACAATAGTGCCGAAGTCTTGTAAATTGCCGACTAATACGTACGTTATCATATTATATTTGCTTGGGATATAAACCTCTAAGCTAATAACCTATCATTAGTTATTTGGATTAGGGGAGTGTCCGCAGGAATATAATAATTTTGTGTCAATTGCGATCTCACGGGCATCTGTCACGCCATGTCATTTCATTTGGGAGAGACTTGAATAAAATTGCTTCCGAATGAATATATAATGTTTTAATAGGCGCGTACAACGCCATCTATGATTAAATTCGTGCCGAAGCGTGTATTTAACAAATAACCTCGGAACCGTTTAAGTCCGATTCATAGACAATCGAAACATTTACGCCACGCTCTGTATATAGTATAATTTTTGGTACTTTTTCAGTGTGTTTCACTCGCAGTTATTCATTTTTAGCTCAGTAACGATCATTACAAACACCGCGTATGTCATTTTATGATAAAGTAAAAAACAATGCGTGACTTGACGCTTTCAACTCGTTTTCACAACCGTTTACAAATTATTTAGGTAAATAAAACACATCTTGTGTTGATCAGTACCGGTCTCGCTCATCTTTAGCATTATCAACAGTCTGCGGGTTATCGAAGCTTACAAGTCCAGTCCGGGTAGCTTAATTTTTCGAATATTGATATATTTTCGACGATATGGAAGTCAGCGTTGTCTGATATTCCATCCCACACCCATCGTAGTGGGAAAAACGTGTGGTAACAAGAGAGATTGGCTAACCACTAGTACTCTATTCGTCAAAAAGATGATGAGTAGCAAGCAGTTCTCGTAGAAAGAGTCTGTTGAGTTAAGCACCACTAGAAGTTCATATGCTTCATAATGGAAGCGAACATGGCATTAAAAAATTTATATCATTCACTTGTAAGGTGTGTACTTTTAATTCTTTGAAGAATAATAATTGGAAATAAAACATTGTATATATTATAAATATATATATACATAGCTTTTTCTCCGAGAATTGGCGGTTTACACATTGACACACATATAAAATTCAATTGAATTGACTTAAATTGACTGAGTTACACCACTTTATTAAAAAAAAATACATAATATGCAATATGAACAAAGCCCCGACTTTTTTTAAATTCGCAAATCTAATATCTATATAACTTTGAAAAAATTGGTTCGTGTGAACTACTTCATACAAAGATTAAAAAATCGATCGTATATTCGCCACAAAAATGAATGCTCTCAGATAAGTTTCGGTGAAAAGAGAAATATCAAGTGCTTATTTATTTTGGGCACGCAAAAACATAAAAATTTAGTTTCTCCTTTATCCAAAAGAGCCACCGTGTTTTCACCCTTGCGTTTCGAACTATATTAACGCGTTGCCACGGTCACGATAATTCAGCTTTTTCTTGTGTTCTGTCTTCACAACTTTCGCACAAAGTACTTTGGAAAACAGAGAGATTTCAAGATAAGCCTGTTCACAAATTGCCCGTAAATAATATGAACAATTTAGGAGGAGCGGTGACTAAAACAAAAATCAAGCGATTACTTAATTTTATATCAGTTCTTTTTCAATAATATTCTAAATGCCGGGTGATTTTTATCTTCATAAGCTGATATGACAAAGAATGGAACACAATTTGATATATAAAAATTAAATAAATAAAATCTAACTGCTACTCGGCTGTCAATTATAGCTCATTTGTAAATCTCAAAATCATAAATGTCACGCCGATAAAACAGAACATACGTTTTTTTTATTATTCGAACCTTGTGATCGATTTTCAATTGTTTTTAGTTTTACACTATTTTATTGAACATCATTTCATTATTCTACGTTATTTCATAGCTACTATTGTCAAAATTATAAGATGTTTTAAATTGTAATACATTAAAAGTATTCTTATTATTTAATTTTATTTCTGAATAAAAACATCGTTGCGCAAGAAATTAACAACCAGATGTGCCATGCTCATTTGTCTACTCTATTTGTATTATATTATATTTTATTTTGACTCTAAAAGGGTAAATTGCAACAAAAGTCACGTAGTTTACTAATTTATTGTTAGCCCTGGCCTTGTTTTCAGAATCAAATAGAGTGGGAGAAAGAGATTGAATCATCGCAGGCATCCATGCTTTTGCATGAAAATCTATTAATTGAATGAAAAATTAATCCATGAAAGTGACAGCTCGGGGTGTGAATGCTTGATTGAGCAAACGAGTAATACCAAAGCCTTACTGTTTGACTGGAAAACTCAAAAATCCCTTTGAATTGACATCAAACTAATTGAATAGAAGATCTATTTGTATTAATCAAATACCAGTATTTCCTAAATTTTATTTCGTGGTAATCTTAATATACAAAAATCTTTTAAAAATCTGTCAGCGTTTGAAGTCAATTTTACAACAAAATTCTCTTTGGTTTTGGTGTCAACTTCAATCAATTATTTTTTCGATCGATTCTTTGCTTTTGTTCAAAGGCATTTATTAATGTATTTTTCCTGACAACATGGATACTGTACGATCGTAGAGAGTACGATTATCCAACAACTAAAGGTTTCCTAAGCTTCCTATATCCTTAATGTCATCAAAAAGTAAGCGTGGCTGCCTGATAACCATCGAAAGAGTTTTTGTAGAATAAAAATGTTTCACATTAGAAGAGAACATGATTAAATTAATAGTTATTACTTACAGATAAATATTTTGATGGTGAATTGAAAACGTTATTTATATTTTACATATATTCAGTTTGGCTATTAAATGTTTAAAAGCTTTGCACTAGACGCCCAATAAGCAGATTCGATCAAAACATTCTTAATAGCCGTCTACGCTCACGATTAACTTTGGAATTTATATTATTTTCGAATAGAGTGTCATCGAACACCATAACTATAAATACCAAGAGAGATCAAAATATATTATCGTTTTACTACACCAATAAAAAAATCTGTTTTGTGATAATGTGTAAAAGAGAAGAATTCATCATAATAATAACATACATTAAATTAGAATTATTTAACATCTTACGTGTATTAAACCGAGAAGTTTGGTGTTATATTGCACTATATAAACCACCATAGTGAATACTTTCAATGGATTCAGCGGTAACTTTGTGGTAGTTCATTTTAAATAACTTTGATTATTCCACGTATTCTACGTATGTAAAATTGTATATCACCATAGTGAAGTTCGTTTGCATAAAAATGTATCTAGTCTTTCACATATTGTGGAAATAAATACTAAATAGTTAATTACAGTCGGCAACAGAACTGGCTTAAAAAGAATGCTTAATCATTTCATAAAAAACAGCCCAGAATTCACAAAATATTTTATCTCGTTTGCATGAATATTTTAATATGACTCAAAGAAATCACTATGAGCCTTGTTTTACCAAGGAGTGAATAAGATTCAAATGACTTAAAATAGAACAGGGTTTGAATTGACGTTATAAGTTTTTTTCAAAAATCCTTTGTGTGCATTGTATTTAAAACTGGCAGAATGAATTGTTTCTATTTTCAGGTTTACAACGAATATATGTAGGTTACCAACATACAACTTTGTAGTCAAATTGTACATTCAAAACAAAGGCTTTTTAAAAGTTCCGTCGCGATGTCACTTCTGGTTGAAGTAATATGCTTTCTTTCAAGAACACTAATCACTTCCGATGCTAAAGGATGTGACAGTCTTCAAGGAAATATTCATGGTTTTCGCTTAAGAGGGCACAATCGTAAAAAATTCTTCCAAAGCCTCAGTAGAAACAGAAATATGCATAATTAACAGTACATAATTCTTCCTCAATTCGTGGTTGGGTGGCTGTCAGTATTCTACATTTATTCAGTCATATTACCGAAGTCAACATTAAAACTATATTTTTTTTTAATTTGCCACTCAATAATTTTTACAATACTTGATACACTTATACGTGTATTCAAAGAGGACGATTGTTTTTAAAATTATTTCATTGTGTCAGTGTATCCGAGATCTTATGCATTTAAAAAGTCTAGTATATATACTCTCTCTTATGTAATTTCAACCATGTCCGCTCCCAACGTGGAGCATATGGACTCTTTACAGAGTTTATCTAAACATTTGTTTTTTTCTAAAAAGAACTGCTTGTTACTCACACCACTCTTTTTCGAAGAGAGTAGGGTTTAAAAGAATACGAACACTAGGACAGAACTAATAATTAGCTAATCGCTCTCGCTACGCGCTACTTTTGAAATTGGAAGGGTGGGAAATATTTTTTTATTATTAAACACAAGACCCTTGCCTTTGAATACGATCGATAAATCGACTGAAAAATCTGTTAGTACAGGAATTCAAACTTGTCAGGTACGTCGCGAAAGCCAACAACGTTGACCACTGCACTACGGACTTGGCTATATATATACTTTATACGTATTTGTACTCTTGTACTGTATGGTTTCTTATGTATGTACATACATATTAAGTTTGCTTAACTTTGGAATTTTCTTTTGATTCGACGAGGCGATAGCGTTAATGAGGTTGCAGTGATTTCATTCAACTCATCACGTGGCCACTGAAACGACGAACATAGAATATTTTTTCAACAAATTCTGTTCATGTTTAATGTCTTTAAATCAGCGTAATTGAAAGTGTCTGACCGTGGACAATGCAAAATGTCAATCGAATTACCAAGTTAATGGGAAAAACTTAATTTGGTTTTGGTGTCACGTAAATGAACGGACGTTCTCACAAAGGAGATTTCATCGAGTTCCACACTTTTGCGTAATTTCATCAAAGCGGTGTTCCACAATTCAATTGTTGTAGAAGAGTGGAATTCGTAGCGTGACTACAAGGTTTCAGAGATATTTTTCATTTACATTTTACCTGTTTAAAAAACTGCAAATTCTTCCATGATTATAATAAAAAAAAAAATTATAGTGTGACTAACAACAGATGATAAACTACTTGCACCAAAATATAACATTTATTTTCCATTCGAGATTCCAATTCGGAGCATTTTGAATCCTAATAAAACATCATTACAGAAACTATTTAAAAGAACTATTTGAATATCAATAGCTTTTTCTTTCTTCAAAAAGGGTAAATAAAAGGGGCGAAATTAGAAAAAGGGTAGTAGTTCCATGGCTTAAGGGGTGTAAATATCACAGATATTTTCGAATACAAGCCGATACATCCGTTATAAAATTAATCAATGAAAGTTTCCATTCGAAGGCTCAAGCCCGTGACTTCTGCATTCGAGTGGACTAAACCTAAGAAAACATAACATAACTACACTCCGCTAGAAAAGTCTGTCCGGAATATTTTATCAATATATATTGTATTTATTGTATCCTTTGTTTATGTTAATCTTTCGAATTAAAATTAAAAAAATCATAAGAAGAAGAGTCGTTCAATTAAAAAATAGCTCTTATGGAACAAAAGTTTTTATTTTTCGTGAAGAAGTACAAACCAACACATGGGTTCTTTCCTACAATGATTTTTTAATCGATATAGAAATCTGTTATAAAATTAAAATGAAAAACTCAAACAAAAAGTCTTACTATTCGTGACACGTGTTTGAAGCATCTTCAGACTTACTCTGTCGTTAGATTTTTTAATTAAGTTTGATATTTTATACTCTTCCAATACTGCTCATCTGTACAACAAACTAACGAAGGGCGAGTTTTCTTTTTTATTTTCAAGTAAAAAAAAATGGCGTCTTCAACTTTAACTCTTGAGAAAATAAAACGTCAGAATGATTAGTGTTCACAGAATACGTCCAACGCTGTGTATAAAACTTAATTAAAATAGCGTGGATTAATTTAACGGTTAAAATAAATCCGAAAACTTTTAATACGAACAAAGGCTAGATTCGGTTTTTCATCATTGGTGGTTGGTCGTGGTTTATAACGCTTAATTTGCTTAAAATATTATTACAAATTCTAAATAAAAAAACAAATCCAATTATGTGCTTTATTATATGCTTGCTTGGTGATTATACAATTATTTTCTTTAAAAAAAGTTACATTCTTCTCTTATCGAATTTTTATTTATGTTTACCAAAACGTATACAAAATGAACAATACTTTGACTTCTTTAACCCTTACGAATCTACTGTAAAAAAAAACCCCCCCATGTCACCATGAGTGTACAATTCTGAATTGTTAATAAAAACTATATTAAAAGCAGTATAATTGTAATTAATAATGTTCCTATACTTAGAGACATTAACATCGTATCATCTACCACTTTTCTTTTTTCATTTCATTGGCTCAATTGACTATCTTCTTTGATGGCTAAGCAGGTTTAGTGTTCTCCATTTTATTTATAGGGTTATAAATAATATATAAAAGCATGCTGACGAATTTAATGAAAATCCATCGGTTGTTAATGTGTTTTATTATTTATTAATTTACAATAATAGGCGCTCATTGTTATAAATATGCTTTCTTTATTTCCTGTCAGGTAAAAAATCGTGTTGAAAATTTCTTCTGATTTTTATTCCATTCCACTAACATTCACAATTCGGATTCTGAAAAAGTCCTTTCCTAACCTCAAACCTTTTACTCACCCACTCTTTAATTAAAAGAGAGATTGAGTAACTAATTAACGATTAGTTGTCGTAGAAAGAAAGCTAGTAATGATAAGCTGTATTAAAAGCTCAAATGCTACACACTGTGATATGACACAGATTAAATATCAAAATTTATTTTCTTGTTTCAAATTTTAACTATTAATTAGCACAACAACGAAACATTAGTTGACTTTAAGTATAGCTTGTTCCAAAATTTTAATTTCGTCGAATTTAATAGCTTTGTCTCAAACAATGTCAGACAAGATTGATATAGTGGTAAAAACATCCAACACCTGTTGAGGACGGAGTAGAATCGTCCGACTAAATCTCTAAGCTTTATACGCAAGCCAAACAAAATAAAAAATAGTCCTTCAGACAATTTTCAGCTTCTGTCGATCTTTTGTCAGACTTTATTTCGAACATCTTAAATAATAAAAATCGTAGCTTTTGTTTTCTAGCAACATTTGTATAAGAAAAGACTATTGCATTATTACAATCCGACACCATTTAGTTTCTCTGCATGAATCTTTCAATTCAGTTGTGAAGTTATCTCTGTAAGCCATTTTTTTTTTCACTTTTAAGAAAATAGTCCTGAAAAACAAAAATACGTCAATCCAACTTTCACATACTATTATGTTTATACATATATTAATCCTCGATATTCAAGATAAATCTAAAAATAGTGTGTAAGATATCAATCTATAACCTATAAATAACGTAAAGAAAAATAAACTGATAAATAATCTCAACGATTAATTATTTATTAAGGCGTTATTAATTTGAAGGTAACGCCTGTCAAAAATAAACAAGTCTATCAGAATACTAGCTAAGAAATAAACACATTTTCCTTATTTATTTTTAATCTTCTGATGTAATTAGATCAGTGACGACCAACTATGTAATCATTTAACTCTTATAATTTATGTATGAATAATATGTTGTGCCTGGCCGTCTTTTAAATAATAATATATCACATTTACTGGATTTACTATACCACTTAAATATTAGCAAAGCAAAGATTTTAAGTGTGGCTACTTCGATATATTTTCGATTGATTTGGGTGCAAAATTGTGTAAATTTTTACTGAACGAAACTGGTCCTGATTTAAAATTGTGAAATAAATACCAGAATTTCTGCTAGTCGTATCAAACTATATTTATTCGATCATTGCATCTGTATAGAGAGTTTGATCAATAATTGTTTTGCAGCCAGTCCAATTAAACACGCTTTATAAATGCTCCATTTCATAAATACATAGTATATAGTATATTCAATACCACTGATGTTTTTCATGCAACTATTTCAAGACTACATTCAATGTATGAAATAATTTTACATTGACATAAAACTTTCACTTTGTTCTCATTTTAAAATGCCAAACATAATAATTCACGTTTTAGCATCTTAGCTGACCTGCTTAAAAATGGCGTCGCATTCATTCGATGTGGAGTATTCGATGCTCGTCATGTTATTACTTTTCCTGCATCTTATGAAGGACGTGACGATAGACTGGCGACGAAGCTTCTCCAGCCACTTTTTGGCGAGCTTCTAGAACTTTTAAGCGAAGGCTTCGCGTCAACACACTGTCATTAAACTATCGTCAAGAGCTAAGGCCATTTTTAGTGCAAAATGTGATAATTTCAAGATATAATTTAAACTCGGTACACTATTTATGTACACTGTTATTTTTAACCATTTTTATTTAAAATTCAAAGCATCTGTAATCCTCAACTTCTTTCATAAAGTAAAAAAACGATGACGGTTGTTTGATATTACTATTAGTAAATAATCGCTCTTTGTATAACCTTTGAATATCACAGAAAACTGATGAATTAATATTAAAATATTTTATAATCAATTATTTTGAGATAAAAAATTCGCCCTCCCGGAGACAGAGAAACTTATCTCATGTTTCTCTACTTTACAGGAGAGCCAACAGGCATCACCAGTTATCAATTTGACCTATTTTTTGACAGATTGGAATTGTCTTTTTATTATCTTTAAATGTGATCATTTGGCTTTCATCTTAAATATAAAATAGTAATTTATTATAATGTGTTGTTTAAGGTTCATTGGAGCTATGAACAATAAAGTTACTTTAGTAAGCTTTTAAATAACTTCGTATCCACATCTCTTATTGACTTTTTGACACGTAACGTAACATATTATTTATCTAGTGGCATTCATAACTAAAAACCGGCAAAATCGAGATACGTTTCTTTTATCCTAAGGGACCGATGTGTAAATAAATAAACATAGTTGTCTTAGCTTAATAGTAATCTATATATATTTTTTGACAGAAACCCGGAAAGAGCATTAAGTGGGTTACGAAAAATATCTACTAAAAACTCAAAAAAGCAATCCACTTTCGATGAGAATAATTAGTTTGAATGAGGACATTCGGGAACTAGTCGTTTAATTGGGCAAATCTGAGGCTTACTCGGTTACGGTGATCAATTAGCTTAGATATGATGCTGCTTTTTTAAACCTATTTGAAAATGAAACTCCATAATTTGAAAAATAGTGGGTAAAAGATATTTTGTTTTCGCAACAATAAACTTCATTATTCTAGGTTAAAATACTCGATTCATGTAGTGCAGAAGTTCATCCAACAGCAAACTTTCATGTACTGTAAACTATAATCTATGACCGACCTATTTTCCACTGAACACAATAGATGTTTTGCAAGCACTGCTCGCTGTAACCGGTCACTATGGCAACGACGCGTTTCTATGACTCCGAAGGAGGGGTTGCAGGATTCGAACACCCCGTGATGCCACCCACATCCTCTTCCATTATAGATTCCTAATACTTCTCTCTGGTCAAGTACGAGCCTCATAACTATAAGAAAGTTTAGTGTCTATGACTCGCTGCCTTGAAACATTGATACACCATTTAACTTAACCCTGAATTTAGTAAATGGCCGGCAATGATTATCATTAATTCTGTTTCTTCAATATGAATCTGTATATTTTATAATTAAAATATTCCATGTAAATCAGTATTCTTTTACGAAGGCGTTTTGAAAAATATGTGTTTTTATTCGTGAGTGCATATGTTAAGACAAAATTCCATATGCCAAGCTGTAACGCTAATTAAACAAACATTTTCTTGGGTTAAATAAGTTTTATAAAATAAACAAATAAACTTCCGATGATATTTATTTCAAAAAAGTGCTCTTATTAAATGAATTAAGTGGAAGAAAACTTTTTCTACTTCACCGGGAATTTTATAGTGATAACATTTGATATTTGGGTATGTAAACATTTTACGTCACGCCTCTTATTCAAGCTTCCTCAATGTGGTTGAGCTTTTCCGTTACATAAAATAATCGTCATCTTTTGCGTCACAACAAATGTAAAAAAAAACCCGTTAGGTAACGAACAATATATTTCCTATTCAATAATTTCCAATAAGTATTGTTTTTCGTGCATTTTTGTTTCGTATCATTTTACGTGTTCATTGCGAGAGGTCAGCACTCAAGGAAGTGTATCCTAATCGGATGCGATTTACAATGGTTCGAATCTCCGTAAAGACAATATCGTAGATTGCTATTTCTTAACACCCATTTTAAATCGGTTTTAAAGCCGAATTGTACCACGAATTGTAGACGTTCATCACATTCGCTGAGACTGTCCTCAAATTAATTCCGAGCGAGCAAGACTGTTTTGCTTTGATCCGTTCTCACACGGGCCCAATAGGCAACGCTGACTCGATTGAAGCTAACTATTTGTAAAATTTGCTAATTTATTTGGAGATCGACATAATCTCGAATATTCACTTGAGCCAATAAACTCGTCTAATACGACGGGCTCTCAGTATACGGATTATACACAAGATACTTAGTATTAAATTGATTTCAGTGACTGAGCTAGTCACTCTTATTTAATTTATAATTTAAATTTCTATTTCTATTTTCAAGCAACGGTGCATGGTTTAAAATCAGTCCCATGCAGATTTACTCGTAACATTAATGTGAGGGAAAGACTCCTTTTACTATGTCGATAGCGTTGTGAAAGGCGGACATAAAACATTGGCTGTATACACACAACGGGTGGTGGTGGGAAAAACCAAACCAACCAACTCTAAGTACGCTTCTTTCATTGTCCTTATATCCGTAATCTCTCCGAAAAGGGGAGGTTGAGTGACTGAATAATAACTTGCTCTCGTATAATAACTTTAATTGCGTTGCTTTATTAAACGTCCAAATGCAGCACATTTGGTGTGGATGGCATTGAAAAAATCTTTATATTGTGGCATTACAGCTAATGCCAATGCACCAAATATTTTTAATTGTGAAAGTCATATGACATAAGCTCGGTGACAAATAATGAATCAATCGTGAAAAACTCGACGAAAAATTACACACACGTCCAAGATTTATTTTTCAATTGAAAAAATCTGACCTTACCGGGAATTGAATTCGGGTCCACCTGATCACTAGGACAAGGATTTTGTCACTAGATCACAGGGACCAACTTAACTGTATTTATTATGCACGTCTTTATTACTTTGTACGTTCAGTGTGTTGTCAATCAAAAATATTGAGAAAAGGGAAAACTTTTTTGGCGCTTGAGAACATGTTCTTTGTGTTTCGCCATCATTTGCTTGCACATCCTGCAGTGCAGTATAATTTCTGAAATATGTTACACGTCCGTTACGTAAAAGCGCAAATGTAGAAATATTATGCTGCAATGTACGTCAGTATATTCAGCTAACTGAACTGACCTCCGTACTATTTCTCTAAGTTCCTTTGTAGTATATTGCGTTGGAATATGGGTGGTATGAATACAGATTAGGGAAAATTAAAGTATAGTCATTTAGTTAATTTATCCTATTTTTATTAATCGAAATACTTACAATTAAAATGTATTATTTGGATAATTTTATTTGATTTATATTTTTTAATCATAATCTTTATTCTAAAAAAGCACTCCGTTTCTTGACGAATGACCGCCGTTCCTTTTGAATTTATTGGTTTATTTATGTGACGCACAATATTTACCATAAACAATGAATAACCCAATCAATTGATTATTGAGCAATTTAACAACGACAAATTGATAAATAACACAGGGTTTGCATATTTATTAGCACGGTTAACCGAAATACCGAAAAATATACCACATTATGACATGTTACAAACTTTAACTAAGGCATACGACGCAATAAATACGGCTTTTGAAATAAGGATAATTAAAAAATTGGTACAAAATAATTTTCCAATCAAGTTTTACAAAGTCGAGCAAGACTTGATATAGGAGTTGCGCGTTATCTGTACGATAATGAGCTACATAGACTAGACATAGCAGTTGTAGAAGTTAAGGTTATAACGTGTGATTTTGTGTAATGTTCAATCGAAACTTATTCAATGTTCAAATCACACACAGTCGTTGATTAATTCAAAGTTCATATTTATTTCAAGATAATCAACTGTAGAGCTTTTAAATTTATTTTATTTTATAATATACTCCGAGCACAATTTTGATTAAGTTTCGGATGTGCATTAAACGGTTGTGTTTATTATCTCTTGGGTTTATATCATCAATTAAAGGCATCGTTAAGTCGTAAACGCTTTTAAATTTCCATAAACCGTGTTATAAGTAGAGTGATAATGATGAAGATAATTATATTCACTGGATTTGCGTAAATGGGCGGCAGAATTTTACGGAGGGAATATAAACTAGACGGATTCCTTCATTTGAATATTAGATTATTGCATCGAACTCTTTGGGAATTCCAGGATAATTGAAATTGCCGTCATTCTGCCATTAATAGTTTATACAAATGTACAATTAATAGACAACTAAAATATTATATAATCCACTTTATTTTCTGCCTCTGTGGGCCATTGGTACAAGCTTTATAGTAACGATAATTTTATATCTTGATTTTAATAATAATAATAATAATAATTTTAGATCTTCGGCATTGGTTTTTGTGATGTTTTACTTCTCCTCAATTGACTAACAAAAAAACAATAGAACCTTGGGCGTATTCTATATGGATCATTGAAAACTTTTTGCTGTAATCCCATTTTTTTAAAAAGAAAAATTGGATTACAGCAAAAAGTTTTTATCAAAAATGTAGAGTAACAAAGTCGATAATTTAAAATCAAAAATGAATTTGTAAAAAGATATCGTGAAAGCCGAAAAAGCTAATTAATTACAGTATTTCTAACATTAAAACTACGTAATAATTTTGATAATATACCCCAAGTAATACTGTAATTCGACTCGATATATGTACTTATATCGGAAATGTTTCAAATTACTATGTCAGAATCCAATGCTTATTGAAATCAAAAATTGCACTACTTTTTTGTAAATTATTTTGATTTAAATCAAACAAAAAATAATTTTTGCGAATGTAAAATTTATTTCAATCATAATAATTTTTTTTAAACATATCACTTTTAACGTCTTCACTGTCAATACTTGGTGGAAAGGCATTATAATAAAAATTATAATACATTTTTAGTACTTTTTCCACATGAGATGTACTTTTAGTACGTTTTATGATTAGTACTTTTTCTCTTGTGGAAAAAGTACTAAAAATGTATTTTTATTTTTATTATAAATATATCAGTAAATTATCCATTCAATTTTATTTTTTTTATCCGTGAATCATTCTTAAACTAGTACTGTCTAAGTTAGTTCTTTATTATTATACTTTGCCTTAAAAAAAAATAATATTTGCAAATATTTTTTATTAATCAATTGTAATAAAACATGATTCTTTTTATTCGACAAAATAAAGTTATTAACTGATCCATTCCATTGAAAACTACTCATAAGATCAACGATACGCGATGAAAAGGTTTCTTATTTTATTTTCAACAATAATAAAAATAGTTTTTAATCACATCTTTTGAATCGGTATAGAAGCAAAAGCTCAAAAATAGGACAATCTGTGAATAAATATTCAATCCACGCGTGGTTATTTTCTGTCCATAGAAAAGATTTTCCACTAACTTATTTCCACATGCGGCCATCTCATTTTATTTGAGACCTCGACAAAGGAATTTTTCTCAACATATGACAGCCAATGTAAATAAAGGCTCAATCACTCTAGGGATAGAATTTTTAAGGCCAAAATGTCAAATAAACCATGCGCTGTATAATATTTGTAATAATAAACGTTGCCAGTTTAACGTACAATGAGAATATACAATGTCTAAAAAGTTCTTTCAATTTAAAACAGATGTTTGTTTTCTTCCCGCATACTTTCTTGTATTTTTCAATTGTGTTTATTTCTTTTTTGCCATCTGTAAAAACCACATTTTTTTACAAACTAATATAAATATGTAATGTCATAAGCCATGATATCATTATCTTTTTGAATGCTTACACATCTTTTATACACAGCACAAGTTTGTTAATTTAAAAGTAGTTAAAAGCTTTCTATCGCAAACACAATCTTATATATAAAACCGAAACGGCGTATGTATATCTGTGGGTCTGTAATTCCGTTTTGCATTGTTGGTCATTAAGTTGCCATAAAAACGAATATGAAAGAAAATATGTTTGATTTTTTTATCGGCGAAGACATTAATCAAAATGTAATAAATTAGTCTTCTACTGAACTTTTCCCGGCTTTTATTAATATAATAATGTTTTTATTTACGTGAAGGTATTATTTGACCTTTCTTTGGCAGCAAATTAGATTTTTTCCTTGAATTTGGACATTTTAATGGGCGAGAATGGGGCTGTCAATATATGAAAGGGGCTGTGAAATGTCAATGCCAGTCTGAAATGTTCATTTTAATTCCATTTTAATTGACCTAGACTTTTGAATTTTGAAAAAAGTTGTTTTAACTTGGCCCGTCTGAATTTACGCGCCGAGCTGAACATAACCCCAAACTGGTCCGAGCGAAGCCGGGTTCGAATACTAGTAGTATTATAATACAAACGAAGTCATTTTTTTAATGTAGTCACTCAGTAATTCAATGTTACTATGACATAAAAAAATACCTATATTGTTATTGGATTATTGTCATATTTATATAATAGTTAATTGCTATGAATACGAAATAACCTATCAATGCCAATGTTTTATTAATAATTGTACTTACACGTTTCAGCTCATTTCGTTGTCTAGGATCAGTTGTGTTTGTTTCTTAACACAATGCTCAATGCTTTTGTTAATTGGCCTTAAAATTTTACTCACCAAAATCATAAAAAAAGACCCATCAGCAATTTGTTAATATATCTTTAAATTATAATATAAATACCGACGATATCTTGTTAATCGATTGCCGTTATATACAGCTATGGAGCCAATACAGAATAACACCTTCGAAACACAATTGCGGCTCAGATAATCTATGCATTGTTGAAGATTTGAATCTACAGACGCTGTTGTATGGATTATATTGTTAGGGAAACCAAAGACTACTAGTTCATATGCACACAAATACATCTCAATACGTAGTGTTTTAGCCATAGACAATATTCATTATCAGTTAGGGATTTTCCACACGTTTTCGAGAAAATATGCGGAGTACGTGAAACATTGCAGAACGTGTAATTCCTTTTTGTGAAAATTCAATTAAGAGATTTTTTGAAAAACTCTCTATAAATAAAAGTGATGTTTTACATAAATCGAAACAGAATCGTTTGATTATTTTTTATATATTTTTAAAGAACTTCGCGCTGATTTTCTATAATAATTATAAGTCAATTGAGGACTGGACAATTAAAATAAACTCTCCTTGCGTTGAATGGAATTCAGAAAATTTCTCGATTAACATTGATGGTTTTGGGTTATCGATTGTTATAATGAGGGTTTTTTTTTTCTTTTTCTACCCTAAGATTTCAACTGATAAGTGTACGTACCGCTGGAATCGATACTACACCACTATTTCTGTTCTATTAATCAAGACAGAATAAGGTTGTGATTCTTTATTTATGAGAACCAATTAGCCAGCAATCGATATTTCGTTGATAAATAATAGTTTGAGATTGTAGTACATACGTGAATATTATTTTGATAGGAAACTTTGACCCACATTGAATTGCCTGTTTTATCGCAATAATTAAGTTCTTAAGTATATGTATCGCCAAGTAAAAATAATTACACGTGATGATCATACAATTTATTAATTTATTGCTCACAATTAATTACTATTAAGAGCATATAAAATGGCATAGAATTACTAATATAGAAATCTATTACGATATTGTTTTTTTATTGTAAAACTTATAGCAGGGATAATAAATTGTTGAATATGATATATTTATAAAAGAAAAGTGGTACACACGTGTACCGAAACCATATGTACGTTTGAATTCCTAAATAATTGCGCATGAAAACAGGAATAGATGGAAAAGCAATGTACCAAATACGAATTTACATCATACCAACAAAATATCCTGCTGTGGAAAAGTGTTATAAATACTTGGGTAGCAGAAAACCCGGAAATATATTTGATCAACGTCGATAATATAATATATAAAACCTTTCACATGTTTATTTTTAACTGATATTACACCTATATTCATGTTATATGCTTGTAAGTAATAGTGATAAAAAAATAGATTTCACTTACCTCGACAGTCTGCCTGGATCCTTTACCCCTTGGTCGATGTTCAGGTGAAGGGCGCAGATTTTTCGCATCAATTTGAACGTTGGTCTGCATTTTGATGCAATCTATTCACACACAAAATAACTTCAATTACCGCTCATCCGTTTTTTTCCCATTTAAAATAATTACTCTTTCACACTTTTTTACTAGAATATTTTATTTTAAAAATTCAGTTAAAGCTGTCTTTATTGCATTTATATTGCAAATAATTTTAAAATATTTATAATACTACATTTCATCTTCAGTATATTTTTAAATGGTTAAAATTGTATGTATACAATGTTTCTACGCTCATACAAATATTATCAACACATATTACATTGGTTCAATTTTTCAAAATAATTTCGACAATGTCTTACATTATTTTGGCGTAGAGATTTGCAATTTAGATTATTGGAACACTTTGTCAACGCTTTATATACACTCTGTATTATTTTCAACTATGTAGACTTTAAAATAAATTTATGCCAAGTGTCTGTTGCAACGAATGTATTAAAATTGTCTTTGATAACCGTTAGCATTCAAACTTTATCAACATATTTATTTGTGTCTATGGTCAGCAACAATATTATTTTCATACCGTTAAATATGTTCAAGTTTTAGACTCATTATATTATTATCAAATGGAAAATCTGACCATAGTTCTTGTTTTGTTTAGTTGACTTGTTTAGTTAGAATAGAAGAGTATTTTCATCCTGTTCATTTGATTTGTATATGATCTCAATTATTTAAATTTACTCTGCGTAATGAAATGGCTATTTCATGTAATTTTGTCCAATAAATCCTAATTCGTTATTATTCAAATTAATGGAAAATTAGTTTGGTGAACAAATGGTGTTAAATTTCATATAAAAGTACAATTATTCGAAATATTAATATCTATTATTACTATCAATAACACTCACAACTATTGCTACTTCATTCGATCGGCTTAATTCTATTAAAACTAGTTTGTAATATAATATTTGGCGGTTGTTAAATTTGGTGTTAATTTTTATTTGTACGGGTTTCTCTGTTTCGATAGATTGCTTAAATTTCAAATTGTGTCTTTTTTCGCCACAGTTACAATATCTGAAACAAAAGAATAAGACATGGTAGCATTATATCAGGCTTTGAGTCAAAATCAGTGCTGTACATTTTTCTTCTAATATACCAAAGCATACAATTAAAATATCATGTCCACTTCGTAAGAAATAAACGAAGTTCTTGGCTTTATCTTTTCTAGGCTTGTGGAAAATAAATAACAATTCATATTTTTAAAAAATGAGATCGATTCGTTTCAATTCAAATTGAGCTTGCTTAATTTTGCAACTTTAAAACATCACTTTTGATGTGTGCACACCGCACTGACAATACTTGGTGAAAAGACATTATATTAATAATAAATTTAAAATATCTTTGATTATTTCACGTATTGCGCTACTAACTGTGGCACGTGTTTCGCCTCTTTCAGAGGCATCTTCGGACTTACTATCGCAAAGTTTGCTTAAGCAATGAAGCAATATTGATTCTAACATTTTAAAATGATAAAATTACAAAATGGAGTTTGGGATTTTTCCTCTTTACGGGAAGCAAGGAGGGGTTATAGAATCGAAACAAAACAAACAAATAATTATGCTAGTATTGACGTTAGCATTACAAACTATTAAACTAATAAGCTTCTATTAATCAGATATGTTAGCGATTACTCTATTAATTGGAAATAATGTGAGCAGTGGCGAGCAACCTGTCCTATTAAGAAAATTATTTAATAATACTTCTTTTTTGTTAACATTTTTATTTATTTCTACTACTAAAATGAACTTCCACAAAGTTACCGTCAAAAGACATAATATTAAAAAAAAAAAATACGACATGTTTTGTACTTATTCACAATTAATTTACTAAGACCTGAACCAGTTTCGCTCATCACAAGCATTTTCAACCGATCAAACTTGTTTATATGTATATGCCATAAGTAGGAAAAGCTAGTGATTAGCAAAACCAGTCCTGGTCTTAATACATTAATTATTAAATGAGTAAAAAAAGTGTTTTATTAATTTTTAATTATCTTTAATGCTGCCAAATAGCATTATTAGCCAAAACCAGTGAGGCACAGCTTGTTTAATAGAAAGGTCGATCAATTCATTTTACAATTAGACAATGGGCAAAGGTTTTGTGGATAATATTAAATGTAATTAATAAAAGCTCAATTTTAATTAGCTTTCAATTGAATACACATGTGTAGATCACAAAAGATATCGTTAATTATGCCACATCAGTTAAATGATAATGGTTTTTATCATTTTCCCTGCCTGCATCGAGCCTCAATGTCATGTGACTTAAAAGTTTACGACAAGTATATTCTGCAATCAGGATTTGTAAGCTCAAATTAACTGATGAAACCAAAAGAAAGGCTGTGATATAAAATGTAACGCTAAACAATCTGTGGTATTTTTATTATATTCAATGTATGATCGTATGTTTAAGTACGCCAATGACGTGAAAGCTGTTGCTCTTAACTTTCAATGTCTGGAGCTGTGACACAGTTATTGTTAAATTTTGGAAAAATGCCAAGAAAACAGAAACTATTAAATGGCTCGGCAAATCTTACACAAAAGCTCATAATATCACAACCAGCTGTTGATGTTGTATATATGTATGTTAAATGTTGCAAGCTTAACTTTAAGATGCAATTAATGTATTGCTTTTTAGAAAATTAAAGAAAGGTAATAAAAAATGCAATTCCGGAACGTTCTGTTGTCCAACTGTATAAATACACCCAATCTTCTTTTTGCACTGTTTCAAAATAATACGGTTTTTTCAAAAATTACTGATTGACTGTTACACTGATATTTTACTTTACTGCGGTTTAAAAAAAATATAATGAAAAAATAGCAGTCACGGGACCGTTTATTATCAAGTAATGAACATATTTAATCAATGAACATATTTACTTATGCTAAAATTTAACTTCGAATAATAGCAAAATTATGTAAACCTATCACTTTTCAAGAAATGTTTTTGATATAATAAATAAATAAATTCGATTTACTTTTTGAAACAAGAATTTCTTACTTTGAGTTGATTTTATGTAATAGAACCCACCGACCATATTTGTATGTGCACTTTATTTTGTTTTACGCGATAGTCTTTGCAACATATCCCCCCTGCAAATAGCGAATAAAGAGGATAATGATAAAAAAAAAATGCTACCAGATAAGTGGCATACTGATAAACCTTGTGTAATGAAATTATTTCAAAAATAACCTACTTGAATCTGAGCACAGCGTATAATCGGTAAGATAACTATTTCATACTGTTGATAAAAACCTCACAGGAGACATCTTATTTTTATATATTTTTCTACATTTCCTTTTAAATAATTCAAAGAGCACACCAATAATTGGAGTCGAAAAATTGGCGATATCTTAAATAACAGTTTGCTAAAAATAGTGCCCAACGGTGTGAATGTGAAATAAGAAACCTGTGATTAGAAGTGCCGTTCGTAGTGAAAAATTAACTTTCAGCTTTACAGATACGATTGTGTCTACAGCAAACTTCAAGTAAAAAAGATTCAAAAAAAAAAAACATGAAAATAGACTGCATGATTTGCTTAGGTGTTTGTTTAGAGGCGCTATATTATTATCTCAATAAACAGTTTGCAAATTTTAAAAATATTAGCCAATAATTATAACGAGAAGAAGGATATATTTACTGTATTCAATATATATTTTTTCATGAAACATGCTACCATCTATCCTACATTGATTTTCTAATCAATTTATGGATATACTATATCACTTTTAAGGTGTTCACTGACAATACTTGGTGGAATAGTAGAATAATAATAAAAGTAATAACACATTTTTAGTTGGTTCTTATTCCACATTAGATTTATTAAGACTAGAACCGGTTTCGCTCACCGCAAGCATTATCAACTGAAACAGTTGAAATAATTACTAAAAATGTGTTATTTTTTTTATGATATATTATAATATGTATATGTATAATCAAAGGGATGGATGTCTTGGATATTTAATTTTCGCTTTCTTTAACTTGCACACACAGGTATGGCTTAGACATGTAATAATTGTCAAAATTCATACCGAAATTAGAACCAGATTCGTAAAAAAAAATTGTTCGCTCCCCTTTTAAACGACACAAAAAAAAATTTATAAAAGATAAAGTTTTAGTTATATCGTATGATTAGAGCAATTCATATTTATATTCAATGGTTAGTTTTTTCTCAATGATAAAGTTTGCGACCGTTTGTACCCTGTCTTTTGTAAAAATCGATATATTCTTCGTTGTTATTCAACAGTATTATTAGTTTCTGCGTAGATTCAAATAAGATGGCGCCACGCAGTCCTGCTCACGTTCATTATAAATACTTTTTTTGATTATATTTTCTTACCGGAGGAAAAACGTATAATAAAACGTCAGGATCAAATAAACGCAATCTTTCGTAAAGCATAAGTAACTAACGATGGCATGA
The DNA here is from genome assembly GCA_028554975.1 of Himalopsyche kuldschensis. Classification (NCBI taxonomy): domain Eukaryota; kingdom Metazoa; phylum Arthropoda; class Insecta; order Trichoptera; family Rhyacophilidae; genus Himalopsyche; species Himalopsyche kuldschensis. The sequence continues at coordinate 4,350,126 of JAHFWI010000030.1, read as the reverse complement.
ATGTTTTTTTACGATAACATTTTTATTTTGATGACGTCGATGTCAATAATAATTATCAACGAAATATTTTTCGATACTTTGTGCGTTACTTGCTATGTTCAGTGCTTCAGTAACCATTTTGTCAGAAAGTATCATAAGAATCATTTATTTGTGTTTAATGTACGCCAAAATTTTTATTATTTCAAGATCCGTCGTCCAAAAAATACACCGATCCGTTCACATAAAAAATTCTCGAAAAACAAGATTGTCGAAAAGAATTAATTCAACAATAATAAATACTTTTTTGTCACTAAACATATTTTTTTGCCCTAATTCTTCATATTTCAAGATCAGTACCGGTTACGCTCATCCCGAATAGTATGTGTATGTGGAATAAGTACTAAAAATGTATTTTGTTTTTATTATAATGCCATTCTACTAAGTATTGACAGTGACCACCTTAAAAGCAGGGCTGTGGAGTCGGTAAAAGTTCGACTCCGACTCCGACTCCAGCATTTACCAACCCCACGACTCCGACTCCGACATTGACAAAAAAGCGACTCCGACTCCGATAAAAAGTCACTTTTTTTTCCTAATTTTCCTTATTATGTGTATTCAATGAAATATCAACCCTACCAATCCGGCCAATAGCCAAATTTGACATACTATATGCAAAAATAAAAAGTTTTAACTTTTAAAAATTTCCTGAGTACGACTCAGGCCAAAGCCCCGTGACGACTCCGACTCCGACTCCGGCTGAAAACCTCCGACTCCACAGCCCTGCTTAAAAGTGATTAACCTTGAAGCTTAGCATAACTAGAATCGTAATGAAGAACTTGAAAGATCCAGATAAAATAGATATTACTTTGACTGGTGAGGTCAAATGACTTCACATGACAAATGTTTAAAACTCGGTTGATAAAAAAAAATTCTCTTTGTTCTTATAATTACAATTTGTAATTTTTATGTATGTATGTCTGTATATGTAAATACATTTGTCAAATGCATGACGTATTGGCGTAAGCTGTAATGCCATGATTTGTATTTTTTTAATGAATAAATAAATAAATAAGAGATAAGATATACTGTCTTATATTGATGACATTGTTTGTGACCGATGTGCAAGGTTGTTTATTCTTGACGTAATAAAGAGCTCTCTACTTTTTTGTTTTGGCGGTGACAAAAAGATCGATCAGGGCGCGCATCTTTGGTGATGAAAATTGAATAATTTATGATGTCGTCTTATTTTTTTTAAGACCTTGAACACACAAACACCGTTTATATTTACAAAAAAAAAATAAAAAGCCTTTTTTCAGTCTTCATATTACAGTGTATTATTTTCTTTTTCGTGTCCACTCGCTCGCAATTTGGAGCATATACTAAGTCCTAAGTGGAACATTTTAATGTATCTTGTTTGCTGTACGACCGACGTATACACACAATGTCTTAGAAATTTTAATAAAGCGCAAATAAAATTTTACATGTCATTTTTTTGGACATTAACTCGAAGAGAAAAGACGTCAGTAAACTTTAAAGAAATTAACAACATCCTTATCGCCATTCAAAAGCAGTTATGCCTTCATAGAATTAATATGCATATTTTTCACCTTGGTGCATAAGTATCATTTGGTAATGAATTATTTTTTGATCGGCAATTAAAAATGATTTTAATCGAGTGTTTTGTTCCATTTATAAGATGCCCATTTCCTTTTTTTATCTTGCACATGAAACTTAAATAAATGCTTTGTACGGTCAATTTCAACTAATGCTCGCGATTAACAGTCCAAAAAAAAATGTTTGATCTATTTAAATACTAGTATTGCTACCCGGCGTCGCTCGGATTAAGCGACCAATAATTATTTAATGTTATATCATTCGACATAATTATATCACAAAATCTAATATCCAAAATAGAGTTAAAATAAAATCACAAACTTTATTTAATTTGATGACAGCCCCATTCTCGCCCATTAAAATGTCCAAATTCAAGGAAAAAATCTAATTTGCTGTCAAAAATACCTTCACGTAAATAATAAACATTATTATATTAATAAAAGCCGGGAAAAGTTCTGTAGAAGACTAATTTATTACATTTTGACTAAATGTCTTCGCCGATAAAAATTCAAACATATTTTCTTTCATATTCGTTTTTATGGCAACTTGCAACAACAATGCAAAAGGGAATTACAGACATACATACATACATACGCCGTTTCGGTTTTATATATAAGATACTGTCTTTCCACCAAAAATAGTTGGTAGTTGACACTTTAAAATTGATTTAATATAAATTAAGCCTACTATGATATTTTCGAATAACTCGGTGGCGTCTTAGTGGAAACTCAATTTGTATATGATTAAAATTGTTTATTTACCTTTTTTTAAACAGAGGGCTTAAATACTTACTACTACTACACGTGTCTAAAATAGATGAGTGTTTAAAATACATCACTTTGGTGTTGTCTACTATCATCAACGCTGACTGTATTCCCACTGATAAAAATATTGATTTTTTTACTAAAAAGAGGCTGCAATACTGCATTTAAAAAAACAGCAAATTTCCTTATAAAACCAGATTGTAGTACAACTGAAAGAAATAACACGATCGATATGCTTCAATTGAAGACGGCACTTATAGAAGATGCAAATAATAAAAAATTATAGCTCAAATAAAAATATGCATTTACTTTTATATTAGAATAACGTGATATACGATGATTAAAAAATAACGATTATAATATTTTTCTTTATTTGAGAATATATTAGATCAATATCAAGAATATATTCTTCAATTACACCACATTTTAAAAATAATACTCGGTAACTAAAGAATATATTCATAATAACAAACTTACCTTCTTATTCGTGATCCAAGTGATATAACTTGTTGCGCTTTCACGAGAGCTTTGTGGAAAACAATGTTCGTATAATTTCACTAAAACTTTCAAATCAAAAGATCTTTATGAATATTTAGAGATGAAAAATCACTGTGAAATTATTGTCCTCTTTTTGGTTGAAATTAGTACATGTTTTATGTGAAAAATGACACATTTTGGGCGTTAAAACTTCGATGTTTTGAACGATAGACCGGCGCACGTCCTGCCAACACAGTGTCTTTTTGACAACTGAAACTGAAAGCGTCTGTTGGCTTCGGAAAATGGATGCAAATTTATCCACCCCGCTAATAAAATTGAATCCTTTAGGCAAAACAAAAATAATTATACCATAGTAAACTACTGCCTTTTAATATAAAATTTAAAATAACTTTGATTATTCCACGTATAGTGCTACTAATTGTGACACGTGTTTCGCATCTTTCAGAGGCATCTTCAGACTTACTATCGCAAAGTTTGCTTAAGTGATGAAGCGAGATTGATTCTAATATTTTAAAACGATAAAATTACAAAATGGAGTTTGGGATTTTTTCCCGTAGCAAGGAGTTATATGTAGAATCAAAATAAAACAAACAAATAATCATACTTCTAATGACGTTAGCATAAGAAAATATTAACTAATGAGATGCAATCAATCAGGTAGGGTTGAGTTAAGCTTTTCAATTGGAAATAAGGTCCTATTAAGGATATTATTTAATAATACTGCCTTTTACTAAAAAATATTTTGACATTCAGTTCGTCATTTAATGCGAAATAAATTCAAGCGTAAGTACAATGTATAACTTTTCTAGCTACAAGTATAAAATTGGTACTTTTCATGTCTAAAAAAGATTATCGTATGTGAGAACTTTGAGGTTTCAACATAAAATATAATACATGCGTTGATTTGACTGGTCTTTTTTTTCATTTACACATTAATGAATTGAAGTAATTTTAGCATTTTTTAAAGACTAGTATACTTTCGCACACAGCTTATGGTTATATGAATACATATATAAAACTATATATATAAGTAGACAATTTATCTCTATAACATCTGTTCACAAATTTTGCAGTGATTGAGCTTTTCTTGAACTCATTTTAAATAAACTTAATATTTTTTTCTGTTCATCCTTGGTATAATTATAGTACAACAATATATTAAAAACTTGTATGACACTAAAATATTTTAATTTAATCATACTTTCAACAAAATGGGTTAATAATTGAGGATTTCAACTGAATATGCTTGATGTAATCAAATTTGAATCGCTTTAATTTAAGTTCGTTCGTGCACTTGAATTGTCTGAATATGCTGAAAGGCGAAACCTGGGACATTCGCGTCAAAAGTACAAAATTCAAACGATTCAAATAAAAAAAAATGTTGTATCTTTTTTTTCTCGTAAAGCCATCTGCGAAATCTTTTGCTTATAAGTACTGACCTATAAATTTTGGAAGTGGATATACATATTAGGGCTTGCATCACCGGTTAACCGGTAAATAGGCCAAAATACACCATCGGTAATTACCGGTAAATTGGAAAATTTACCGGTTTTTACTCAGAAATGATTTTATCGCGAATTAAGGACAAATACAGGCATATTATTAACGAAGGTTTATTGTGATATGCATGCGGAATCGAATTTGATAAGATTTCGGACATAATATCGTCATTAAAACCAGTAAAAGTAGCTGTAGAAGCTCTGTCTCGTGAAGACATAAATCTATATACAGCCGACATAACGTCTAAATTCATTTTTTTTTAGCCATGGAACTTAAAGAACAGCTAATAATTCGAATAAAGAAAAGAAGAACGATATATTCCGATGTGATTAATTATCTTAGTGATCCTGAAACAATTAATGATTTTGATACATATGGAATATTTAAAACTACAATAAAAGCGAAAATCATAGATAAAACTAAAACTATTTTAATTAATAATTTATATTAGTAGGTGTTTGTATACAAAGTTTGCATGCATACATCTAATGTATGAATTACATACGTAAATACATCAATAATATAATGGATAACCTCATAGTTAAGCTTATAAACTTCTCACAGACAGGTAAACCAAATATTACACAAACGTAATTTAACTTAACCAAGCTTTATGTGATAAATAAAAATTTATCTAATCTCCCATTCCCATATTTCAGTTAAATAAAAAGGACAAACATATAAGTGCATTTCATGAAACGTATTTTAAATTCTTTACGTTTTAGGATACCGTTTTTAGTAAAAGTAGCCACATATAGTTATTTTATTTATTTTTATCTATTTTGTTTCATTTACCGGTAAATAACCGGTAAACCGGTAATGGGTGAAATTATTTATCGTTTACCGGTTATTGGAATTTGACGGTAAATTGCAAGCCCTAATACATATGTATAATATGTACATGATCTGTGATTTCTCTAAAAATATTCTACCCATTATATTGCAAGCTATATTATAAGGTTTTACATATTTTGGAACGCGGAACATATTTTGGAAAACTTTGCTATATAAAGTATAGAACATTCAGAAAAACAGTATCAATAGTAAATACCGGTTCAAATACTGGAGCTTTTTTTTCTCTCTAACGATAGTATATGATATGTATATTAACACTTTAGCGACCGCATTATTCAGGCCAAAGTTTAACGTAATACCGCACATTTTTCAAGATTTTGGTTTTTCGCGCGACATTTAGAATTATCCATTATATCAGAACTTTCTGATCAGTTGAGTAAGCCGAAATTGCTATAAAAATAAAGTGTATTGTGTATTGTATAGTATAATATATCCCAATTAAAGTAATTAGTTCAAAAAAATAAATATAAAGCTGTACATATTTATATAAATATTTTGAAAGAAAAGTGAAAATAGATCCTTTCCATTCATAAACACGAAAGCAAAGTTTTTTTAATTCAAATGAAATGAGTTTCCGAAATTTTGGACATAAATCGTCACGCATAAAATATTTGAAAAATAGAGTATTTATTGAGAGCCGTGAGACTTACCATACATCCATCAGTCGTATAAATTAGGAAAATTTACTTGTCATCACAATGCCACAATAACATTATAACTATTACTTTTACCAGCCAAAAAGGGTTCATTTATTGTTGTTAGTTTTTATAAACACTCAAATATTATTTTTTAATGAAAACATCAGAAGAAAAAATTACACACATATTACTAACTAACTATACTATACCATACGTCTACAATAATCACTAAAATTTTATCAATATTATTTTTTGTGTGGTAATCTTCAAAACATTTTCCCGTGTGTAATGGAACATTACAAAATAAACACATGTAAATTGTGTCCCCTCGTCTTTTATTAGCGGTACAAACTCAACATGCTCTTCGTACAAAGCTTTTAGTTTTATCACTTATTATTTTCCGAATGATGGATCTTTTCAAATCGCCCGAAAGTCTTCCAGGTAAATCAACAATCGAGTGTCCTGGTGTAGTATTTAATCCAATTGATGTTGATGGTGATGATTGTGGTATCATTGCTGAATTGAACATTGCGCAATTGAACAAAAAGAAAACAACTTTTTTTGTCCATTTTCTCGTCTTCCGATATATTGTTATTATATTATGTTAGTATTATATCATACTTTCTCCTTGCTCCACATTATTCAGATGCGAATAGCTTTAAATCTATAAAAGCTTAACAGATATAAGCCCAATTTGGTATTGATTGAGTAGGCATTTACTTGGTAGAACTCCATTATAATAACAGAACTAGTTCTGACGAAGGCGTAAGCCGAAATAGCTATCAACAAATATATAAAATTTATGTAGAACTAAAATACATTGTTATTTTTCTTAGCGTATCCCAATTAGGTAGATAGATATTTTAAAAAAATAGTGTCATATTAGCATGTACATATGTATATAAATATACAAAAACTTGGATGCCACAAAAGTAGAAAAATATTCCATATGATCCTTTTCCACATATTACTATAAAATAGACGAAAACATTTGTTTTTTTTGAATTCAAATAAAATGAGTTTCGAAATGTTCTGGACATAAATCGTCACGCATTCATTAGCTGCATATATGCAAGCAATGAGTTTTACGTAAAAGCTTTTCGTGGAGTTCTCATGTCAATATTATTTCGTGGTTCTTCGAAGTCTGATAACTAGAATTGGAAAAAGAAATCTCCATAAGTAAAATCCATTCCTATTTTCGAAAACGGCCTGTTAGGTATAATGTCAAATATTTTTTATTATATCTTGTTATGAATTCTGTATAACTCCGGGGATGTGCTTAAAATAGTTCTGAGTGTTTCAAATATTCTTAATATTATTATAGACTCGTGGCATGTTTTTAATATGGAGGAAAATTTTGTCGAGCAAAAAAAAAAAATATTACAACAAATAATACCTAGCTAGTTAATTTATTAAGTACATAATTTGTTTATATATGTATATATTATAACGAAATGTTTCCTAATGGAGTTTTTTGAATAAATAGTAAGTACTCTAAAATTCATTAGTGTTTTTCTGGCATATTCACAGAATAAAGTGACAGAATTTTCTCACAATAAGATACGTTAAATGGTTTTTCCGGCTAAATTGCATTGAAAAAAGCTGCAATAATATTACAATCGTTTATATCTATATATAAACATCAATGTTTGTTTGTTTGCTCGTATTGTATGCGTTGCCATACCATTCATCCGATTGCGATAAAACTTTATCAACTTATTCCTTGCCTTTGCGCGATGGTTATAGGCACAGTACAATTAGCTTTTAGTATGCGGCGCGTGTGTCGTACCATATACAATCGGTAAAAGACAATCAGCAAACGTCAAACGGCACATGTCATCGATACCGATCAATGCTAGTGAAATTATTTATCTAAAATATTGTGCATCCGAAAGCACTTCAATAAATGCATTTCACTTTCATGCAAAACTTTCTTTCTTTGAGGGGCATTGCAACGCTTGCTTGCTTTACCGACTAGTTGATCATAAAATCAACTCGGAAACCAATAACAAAATATTACTGGAACCTACATACATATGTATATACCAAATCGGGTATATAGGTTCCAGTAATATACTAGGAAAATAGCGAAATAATAAATAAATGAATATTTTACTTCAATTTTTCAACTATATTCATAAAACCCGAAACATTTCTTTTTGGTTCATTTTAATATTTTATAAAATAATTAATTAATTTGAATCACTTCTAAGTGCGACATCTCTTAGCCAATAGCTGAATCTTTATTCATCAGATTCTTCGCAACGACCTTGATTCAAGCTTTATCGTTTGACGTATAGGAGAACAAACTGCTGTCAAAGCAGTTACTTATCTATTCCGTACAAAGTGGCAAAAGTAAAGGAACACGTCGACAAAGGTGTCCGATCAAATCAAAACGTAGCAAGTCACAGCTGTCTTACCAGCCACACAAACTCGTTGCTATAAGTAAATTGTTTAAATAGTTAATAAATATGTCTTCAAACGAGGATGCATGCCAACTCAAAGCCGGCCACCCCCCAGCAGGTAATATCACAAATATTCATAATCATGACAAGCCTTTGTTTTTGTTTTTTTTTTACTCGCGGTTCATTATCGCATCGCACCCACGAATGGTGTCGACATAGCTACACGCTATTGGAATGCAATAATTCAAACTTTCCCACGTTGTGCAATAGATTTGCAATAGATATTTTAAGATTGTTTTATCGGTCAGTCGTATGAAATCCTTTTTCTGTACTTTTTAAAATGACAGTCTATTGACTCAACTGTTAAAAAAAAAAGTATAGTTATTTAATTGAACAATGACGCTAAAAATTCTTTCATATCAATTTTTGAAAACAAAGACATTTTGGAAATTCGCATGAAATCAATGAAACTGTAATAATGCATAATGCAAATATCTATCGTTTTTTTTCCATTGCCATCAAATTGAGTTCAACATCGTAAAAATATATTTTTACTTATCACATTATAAATATAAATCGATATCAATGTTTCTTGTATAACAATAATAAAAATATTTGCTCGGTGATGGTTACGAAAAACTAGTATATTTTTTTTAACCATGTCCACTCCCAATGTGGAGCATATGAACGTATTATGTAGTTTATCTCAACAGAAATTTTTCTACGAGAACTGCTTGTTAAACAGTTGCTCAACCTCTTTGGAAGAGAGTAGGGATAGAAAGGATTAGTGGTAAGCTGGTGTGGGAGGGAATTTTAGACAGCACAGACATCCATATCTCCAAACAGAAATCAATAATTTGATTAAATAATGAAACCGACTGAACTGGGATTTGAAGCCATTATTGTTGGCACTCAACCACCCAGATGACAAATTATTTATATACCCATGTTTATTCTTACAGTTAAAGCTGGAGGTATGCGCATAACCCAGCACAAAGATGGCCACTCAGGAAAAGCTTCGAAAGAAATAATTGGCGATGTCACCGGACTGTCTGGACCCTCTAACATTCCTACCAATCCCGTCACCGTGGGTGGAGCGCCAGCTCAGAAAGCGACTGAATTCGTCCAAGTTGCTGCACAAGTAGCACATATTCCTAAGCCGCCCGTCGCCCATGCAAACAAACCACAGGGTAACATCCATCAACCTAAAAAGTGAATCTGCTCATCCCCGCAGCCTTTCAAATATCCCAAAACAACAGAATTCTGCATCCGGTGAAAACCTAATTCAAACAAAAGTAAAACTTAGACTATACAAACCAATAGTTCCACTCAAACACATAAATGAAATTATAAATTTATGAATTTCCTTAAAACTTTCCTATCTATTTTCTTTTATATAGATTTTCTTTCGAGACAAGATCATTAATTCCTAATAAATCATAGTGCTAAGAGCATTGCAGGACTTTTGCTGTTTTGAATTATTCATTCTACAACCTGATAAATTCACGTCCAACCACTAAAGGTATGGCAATTTTGACTTCTCTAGAATCTTTGATAAATCAATAGCTGATGACTCAATAGAAAAATTTATTCACAATAATAATTCATTTCAATATATGTATCTATAAACTCTGACACAACATCCTTTACAAAAATAAGTGTTATTACTTTATAGGGATTTTATAGGGTTAAATGTTTTGCTGCCAGATCATTTTTATATTAATTGCTTACAGTGAAATAAGCACAAAAATTACATTAAACGTGTATTTCTGTGTTCACCTGAAATCGAGTGGTGTCTTTAAAATGTTTTTACAAATGCTCATATGGTATCACGTACATTTGCGTGATTATCCAAAATTGTACTCTGTTTTTTATGCATATTTGTACTGACGCTCAGGAAGCAGTGAAGATTATTTCAGTTATGAAGATACCACTACCAACCCAAATAAATCTGCTTGTGTTTTGCATAAATATAAACAATATTCTGGAAAATATTGGCTGCTTAAGTTTCAAGAGGAATTCTATAATAGTAGAATCTTTCTTTACATAATACTGTGGTCATATTTTTAATCCAAATAAATATCTTTATAATCTTTAGATTGATTGCCCCTTATCAATACATATTTCATTTGTTGTTGTTTACAAAGTTTATCTATATTTTTAAAGAAATAACAATTATATCACAGCTGTCATAATTTGATTAATGATATACTTCATTGCCTTGGATTAGATACAATATCTATGAGAGCCCTATCATAATTCCAGAGAGATTATAATACCATTATCATCCGTTTTTCTTGATCTTTTCATGGACTAATAACAATATTTTTGCCTTTTATTTCTTCTGAACAGCGTTTAATTATGTTAAAATTGAGATACTTTTTACAATTTAACTAGATGAGTTAAGAATGAATAATTGCAATGATTTATATTGTGACATCATGGTTAGTCATCAATGATTGAAAAATCACTATACATTTCACTGTAAAGTAAACCAAATTTTAAATTTTAGTTTATCCAAAAAAATAGCACTCGAATTTTTTATGCCAGATCAAATATAATTAATACTTTTGTTTTTTTCGGTACAGCACTCCAAAAATATTGTCCGATATGTAAGTGAAGCACAAAAAAGACATGGCACTCGGTGTCTTGATTTTCAAAAAAATTGTCGAAAAGTCTGAGTAGAAAGAATAGAATAGATTTCTTTCGAATATTGTGCAATTGATCTGATAACAAAATGAATTGATATAAGTATTGTTAAAATGTTAAAGATATACTTTAAATAGAGATGTATATAGCAGTGAAAATAATGTGATTTTTGTGATCATAATTTTATAAAACACTAGCACCATCAATATTACTATGAGTCAATGATTCCAGAAAATATTTTTTAGTGTTGATGCTGAAAATGTTTATAATATAAGGGAATAGTTAAAGGTAATATTTCGCTGAATAATTTGTCGGGAAATATTTTGTCATGCAATAAAATTATTACTGTCAATGTGTGCGAACCGTCAGATAAAAATATTATTGCACAACCGTACTTATTGATTTCTTCAATTCAAATGCAGCTATTGCAATGCGAATGAAGAGAATTTTCAGAGCAATATGATGTTGAATTATTAACAGCCGTGCTGAATTTAACAAATCATTTGCATACATTTTTATGTTCTTGGTATGTCATCATCTTTCATTAGAATGTTTGATGATGGTGGTATGCATTTTACTGAGGATGAGTGAATGTTTTTATCACTGTTTTGTTTTTTTATGGGACCATTTTTTTATAACTTGCCATGTGTATTTTCTTACATATGTTTTTAAACTTTTCTTTAATGAATTTCATACTCTTAAGTTTTATTTCCATAAAAATATAATTTTCATTTAATTCTTTCATAAGTTTTCATTATGAATGCATTGGGGATGTATGACTGAGTTAATGCTTTCATATGATTTATTTCTGTCAGATATTATTTTCTTAATGTACATTTCCAAAAGATTATATCTATTACTGCATTAATAAATAGTTTTAAATGAATTCTGTTTTTTTCTTTATTTTTTACTCCTAGTCTCAGCACCCCAATCATTACTCAATGCTTTTTCTACAGGTAGGGTTTTTGGTAGGACCACCTTTTACATAAATACAATTCTCAGAAAAAATGCTTCTGGTTTAAGGTAACACATATGTGTAACAATAGGTATCATACATAATATATTTATGTTTCAAGATGATTTCAAATAAACAATCTAATATCATCCCGACCTCTCAAAGACAAGTGGAACAGAATCTAGTCCTCTTTACTGTAAATATAATAACAGAAGGTCTTTAACTTTGTAGGAAATATGAAAATGATTTTCTTAGCTAGAGCTAGATATGCTTCAAATTCAGAATTGTACGTCTGGATATCACGAATTTTATAAAAAATTTGTCATCCGATCAAGAATCTTTATACATCAGTGTGAGGAATGCATTTATTGCATAAAAAGAGTCCAGTGTAGTGGTGGAGTCCAGAGTGGCGATTGGTTGATGAAATAAAAAAATGTACATTTTCAAAACAACATTTATTTTTTTTACATACATATTAGTTCAGGAGTCAAAATGCCAGATGCTCTTATAATGTACCTTTTTTATAAGATTTCTTTTATTATGGACATAATTTCTTCTTTACTTAAAACAAAAAGAAGCTTTTTATTACACCCTCGGTTTCCAATTACAATAAATATTTTTAGACAATAGTGTTAGATATTTTGTGTACATCCTATGACTTAGATAAAAAAAACTGTTCACCACAAAGGAAAAGCATCATTACAAAAATCAATATTTTCTTAAAATACAGTGATCAAATCAGTCCTATTTTTTATCACCTACTTGAAAAAACTTTCCATTACATAGTTAATCCACATAAATATATATTTTCATTAATTGCATTTTTTTTAAAATAATATACCACATAAATTTTAACGTAATTGAAAATATTTAGGCATTCCATAATTTGCATATAATTCAGAATTATTGATACAAATCGAATTCTACTTATTTTAAGACTTAAAATAAAACTATTTCTTACTTAGTTTGATATTTCAAAATAATTTTTGCATTTTGAACCTATTTTGTGCTTTTTATTTATAAAATATCTTTTGTGTCATTTTCTTTAGAAAATAAAATAAATTAGTTTTAACATCAATATTCCAATGAAACAATATCTAAATAAATATTCTTTACGTGAATTTTCTTTAATGCGAATATAATTGATACAAATGGGGTGACTTCTGTAATATTACAGGATTCTACTAAAGATGACTAATAAATAAAATAAGAGAACCCAGAGATATTATTTATCTTGCAAATAATCACAAAATGCAATAAAAGTGATTTTTTTTAGCAATGAAATGGAAAAAAATGTTTCTACTCCAACAATGTAAGCCAGAGTTATCAACAGAATAATGTATAGCAAATGGAACTATTTGATAAAAATTCATAATCTGGCCGCTAATATATGTAGATGAAAATACAATCTATAATCATTTTACGACTACATTGGCATTGTGCTATTCAATCTATGTGATGATATGTGAAGAAAAGTTCAATCAAAATATGGTATTGAAATCCAATGAATCGGGCATTCAATAATATAGAATGCAAGGATCCTCAGCTAACAATGTGTTGAAAGTGAATACCGAGGTTTGGTTGTTAACAGGATAACATACTATTTCTCACATAATTTTTGCCATCCTCGTAAATTTGGAACTACCCAGACATTCCAGAGTCCCAATTTTTCTTGGTCCCTTAACTTAAAATTGCGATTTTTATGCGATTGCATTATGATTTTGAAATATTTGCATGTCTCCCTTATAGTTGTTGCGGACATTTTACTTTGCATTCCTAAGTCATGAACAGTTTATTTCTAAGGAAGAAGCGTCATTTATACACACTATTTTATAATATATAGACATATTTGAGTGTCTGCGTGTTGCTTTTCGGACCTGCAAATTGGTGTGGGCATATCTTAAGTAGTAGTATATGTTATTTACAAAAAAAAATATTACTCTTATTTCATTTTTAGGATAGGGTACAGCTTTCACACACATGATACCACCAAACGTTATCATCAACGCACACACTCAAACCGATGCACGCATTGGCAGTGTTGCCAACATCAAAATAATATAGAAATTCTATTCTTATAATATTAACACAGAAATGCATACTTTCTAGGTCTAATAAAATATATATATGCAAGTTACTTTAAGAGTAAGAGCTGCTTTTTTTATTTTGTTCAGCCGGATGAGTTGGCGGTTATACGTACATAATTTGAAATACACATTCAAAGAAAAAGAAAAAATTTCCTTTACTGAAGACATTTGACTACACTTGGACTTAAGAGTTATTCAGTTGCTATCTAAAAACTTGCTATATTAAGACGAGCATGAAATACCGATCAGTCATCTCAGATTTTCCAAGATACTACGGTATTGAAATATGTTTCGTCCGGAATTTTACAAGTTATATTTTCAAACTAGACGTATTAACAGAATATAACTTTCCGAATATCAAAATGCAACAAGAAATAATTATGTAAATACATTTAATATTTTTTTTTTAAGAAATCGTAACCCTGCGATCGCAAGCATTCAATAATTACGTTTTATTTTAACATCATTCACTAGAATAATCTGAACGATTGAAAAATGGTCTTTTCAATTTGTTTGATCTAACTTGTATGGATTAACGGTTTTTCTTTGGATGCAAAATATGTTATTATCGCGCCTTCCAGCTTTTGGAATATTAAGTAATGAATTACAGTATACGTAATTTGTACTTTTCTGAAACGTATAAAGCAATGCTGAATCATTCGGCATCAGCAAATAAGGCTATGATCAATAGCATTTCATACGCTCAATACAAAATTGACTGCCCTAGATTGCGACAGTTGAAAATACTCAATGTTGAGATGACAGATGTGCATGGAAGACATCAAGCTATTTTTGATATCAAAGCAAAGAAAACATTCATTAGATAGCTGTTCAAATAATTTTTATTACATAACAAAATTATTTCGGATTCGGCGTTCTCTTTGTTGGCACCACTGCGCAATGAACTATTATTATAATATAATATTTTCATGTCATTTAATTTATGTTAACTTAATTAGAAAATATTCTCACGACTGCCTATATAGATTGTCGACTCTTGGTATCTCTCTTAACATTGATCATGCATTTCTCACACTTTCATTATAATGCCTCGGCTCTATACAATTTTTGGTGTTTATCTGTTTATTTATTCAGAACTTACAAACTTCTATGTATTAACTGTATTCATAAACCATTGTATAATAAATTGTCTGTGAGTAGACATTTTTTGGTTTACTTTGTGTCCCAAATTTGGTGTAAATAAAAATTTTCAAATATTTCCATTACAGCATTCAATGCGTTAGTTCTTATTATTATTTTCATCTAAACATTTAACATCTGCTAAATAAAGGATTTGAGATCCTTTTGACACATGTAGCATTCAAATCGAATAGAATAAAAAATTGTGAAAAATATAAACGAGCCAAGAAAACAATAAAAGCAAACTCTTTCCATTTTATGGATCATTTACTACTCAGTAGACGAAAATTATACCATATTTCAAGAATAATGAAATGTTTTTAATTCAACAGTTATCAAATATAGTTCATTACATTGTGAACGTTGTGTAAATATACTGCAATTTTAAGTGATAAAGTTACTTACGCAAATTTATTATAAATAACCAAAGTAAATGTGATATAGCCAAGTGTAAAATAGCAAAAAATCTGCTTGAAATAAATGCTCTAAAGAATGAATGATTAAATATGTAATTAAAAATAATATTATAGATCTTCATATCATAATTTTTGCTACTCTTTATGAAAAGTAAAAACGATACATAACAACATACTTTAATCATTCTTATAATTAAATTTATTTAACAGTCGCAATCAGCGGATGATAACTACATAGTGAATTATAAATAATTGATTACGAAATTCGAAAACAGGCATACATTCAATTCATAAATGCAATGTATATCATAAACATCTTCAGTATAATCATTTTTGGAAGCGTTTCTCTAATAGTTTTCTCGTGTTTGGAATATAGGATATGGCATTTTCAAAGCACTGTAAAATTTTGCAGCATAATATGAAGTTAAAACATAATACACATATACTAAATAATCGAATCCACGTATAATATTTTCATTTTTAATAAGTGGATATTTAAAAATTTATGTGCGTTGGTAAATATAGTTTTATTTTATCATTTTTTAAGAGTCATCGGCAAAAAAAATAACGATTTATTTTTAAAATGCAGTCAATACTATAATTTTATGTGCAATTTTAAATGTGCGTTTTAAGATCAATTTTAAATAAAATATAATATATTTGTGTATGACCTTTCATTTGACTTTGTGTCTGATTTGACTTTAGAAATGACCCTTATCCGACAACAAAATTTGTACATCAATATGATATCTACATTATATCTTACAGGCTTTACACAACAAAGCAATATGAACCGAAACTGAATAATAATTGCTTCAATGATACTCACTGTCAACACTCGTGGAAATATATTGTACATATAAAGATAAACCTAATCGATTACTCTGCCACAAGATTTGTAATAGTATATGATCAATGAAATAGATTAGTTCAAAATTAGTACTCCTTGAGCAAAACCAATGCTTCTGAAACTATTAAAAAATTTGTGTAAGTACTCGTAATTTTTTAATATTTTGCTATCAGTAATACGATAAATGATGCAGTTAAATCATGTAGCCAAGCAAAGTAACTATATCAGTAACACAAGGCGTTCAAAAAAAATATAGTCATAAGAATGCTTTTCGAGATAATAATCTACGAATAATAAGAAGGATTCGTCGAGTAAAAATGTTACAGCAGAGTGCATTTTGAGTCGTATCAAAGTAATGCAACTACAGATACTAATATGAGCCACTTTAAGACGGGTGTTTGTTATTTCATTTAACATGTATTCCAATGCTACAATTAATGCCAAATGAATTGAAACATCAAACAGAACGCCCTGTTTATTTTGTATCAGCTGAGAATTTAAACATAAATATATTTTAATTGCAATCGTGGTAAATTATTGCTAGACTGTATTGATATTGATAAAGACCATTAAGAACATATCTCAGGGCGGTTATTATTTTATAGTAAATGCATAGCTATGCTATTTCATATTTAAGTAGTTACAATTTCAAATAACTTCTGGACATTATTGCTAACAATTATCAATGAATTCGAAAGAAATACTTATTATCTATCCGAGATTCTCAGTTTTAAGAATGACTATTTTTATGGAGAGACCAGAGATCTACAAATAATTTAATGAATACTGTCAATTTCTTTAAATGGAGGAATGCGTGCAATTTCTATCGCCAGTTTGAAAAACAGGAGTGTGATCGAGAGCAATTGTATTTCAATATGAAAAATCTATCATTAGCACATTAAGAAATAACGATGAATGCCAATATTTCACAACAATATCTGTAACACCAATAAATTACCAATCTCTCGTGGCATAATTGCAGGATATAGCCCAATGTTGTTCGTACCTAAGTTTTGACTCAATGTCGATATTGAAAAATAAATTGAGATGTTGAAAAAAATCAGAAAGAATAGATAGTATGGTGAAACAAGAGTATTGGAATGGGGGATTCGGGGAGGGGAAAAATATAAATACCCAAAATAGTTATGTATAATGAAACATTGTATTTAATAATTTAATGACAAAGCTTTTCATGGTTAGAAGCAAAACAATCCTTAATATAAAGGCCAGAACGGCTTTTCAATAATATTATTCATCATATACTAATAATAGATTTATCATTCGTACAACTGTTGCATCAAACATCAAAGTACACTATGACAAACTATTGTTCAAGTGCTATGAGCCTGAAAGACAAGACAGGTCGAACATAATCAATACAAATTACATTATGACACATAGTTAGCTCATTAAAGATAAAAAGTTGCAGCAATTATTTATCATCGAGTGTAATGAGACAAATAAAACTGCACCCACTTCATCAAATATTTTGTCACAGTGTAAATTGAATTTTTAAGCAAAGACAATTATTTATCCTCTGGCACACACAAACATAATTTTGTGACATTTTTCAAATATGGTAACTCTCAGGTATGGATGTGTGTGTTTTGAAAAGCTCGAAATCAATATTAACATACATGGCCGTATCCTAACCAAAGACTTTTCTCTGTTAGCTAAAAGCGCACACTGATACGAAAATCCAGCTAGAATACATACGTATAAGTTTTCTATTACATTTGATTTTTGTCAGTATAGGAAAACAGATACTTGAAACAATCAGAGACGTGTGAAGTAATTTAACAGTTTATTTGTTTTGTACAAATTAAATTTTTCAAATTTTAATGCAAACTTGGGATTCTTTGTGCTTCCAAATTTCAAAATAAAATTTCTTAGTGTTTAAATTAATAGGTTTTGAACACGAAACAATAATAGACTGAATAGTTTCATGATTTGGAAGGTTTGCAAAGAATGCTTTCTATGTTTAACATTGAATTCTGTGTAAAATATGATGAAAACTATTCAGAAACCATTTTTCATCTTTAATTCAACCTTAAGACTGTCTCAAGAGATCAAGTAGTAATAGAAATTTATTTGTAATAAGATCGGAATCAGATAATTTTTTCAACATTCATTGCAATAATTTTCGGAATAAACTTGTATGCAGATTCAATCCATCACAATTTATATGGTTCGTTATGGAAATTAAAAATTACCTTATAAAGCTTTGGTATCACAACTATTCCAATTCTTTTAGAAAAAAAAGGAAACTAATACAATCATAAGGACATAGATTCCTGAAAATGGGTAGAAACAATACACAGGATAACGCGCCAATGATATTTTAAGAACTCGTAAAGGATATCTGACCTATTATTTATAAGATAGTAGCATTTTAAGAGTGAAGAAAAGGTATGGTTCAATTTACGTCAATTTTTTATTATTTGGCCACAAGCACCCCGTATCTAAAATGTAACAGATCTCCGTCTTAGGAATGAAATTTGTGTTACTATGTAAAGATATAGTTACTTTCATACAATCGTTTCAGAAGACTCATAACATTTCCAGAAAGTTTATCACACAAAATAGAAACACGTCTCCTTACAACGTGACTTAAAATTATACATTCTATGCAAAATATTTTGTGCATCCAATGCATAATATTCAAAAAGTATGTTACGATAGTCTACTAACAGGAAAGATCGAGTGAAATCCTAAATGTGCAGTCTGTCGGTGTGCTAAATAAGAATCTATAAGTAGTTTTTGGTAATTTGAAAGTTTTTCAATAAAATATTTGCATAATCGTGAATGAAAAAAATGAACCAATACAAGCTTCTACTTGTGATGGCATACTCCTCTGCATCAGTGTATCAGTCACACATATTGGTTATGTAGGTGCAATCTGAGCGCTCAAATTCATGAAAAATATATGCTTTAGCTGCCTTATAATTTGTTATTGAAACCGCAAATTTCATATTTCAATTTTACTTTGCTGATCCGTTCTTAGTTGATAATGATTGGTTCATAGGATAAATGAGATGAATTAGATTGAAACAGACATAATATATGTCTCTCATTTGCAAAAAGGTAGCTCAGAACCACATACAGTATTATATCAGCTGTATTGATGAATGACATCATTTTACTATAACTCAATAATACAATTGTAAAAATTTCAGCGAAACCGCAGTTAATTGACCGCTTATCAAGAACCGTGAGACCGTTGGTAAATGAAATATAAATAAAAATAAATACTGATCGAAATGCAGCCTCAAATATTTATATTTGAAAGTTAAATTAGTTTGTCCTGTGGATGTGACATTACAATAGCTTAAAATATTTTTGTTCTTGAGTTTTGGAAACAGATTTGTTTATGACATTCTGCCTTATTTCTTTGTGCTTTGGACATAACATTATGCAGCGTCGTTTGGTATAGAGTTTTCTTGTAAATATACAATGGCGTTAGGTTACAGTAAAATATATAATTATTTCAACAAAATAGTAAAGGCGAGTCCAATAGAATCAAAGCCCAGCTTTCGAAATATCTACCTTTTTTCTATGTGACTCGTACGTAGCTCGCGAATAATTTTCTTTTCTTAATTGTACACTTTGCAAGTGATTAGAGATAGACTGACAAATATACTAAGATTTTTCATTACAAAATAAATTCAGTAAAAAACATTTTAAATATAATTCTGAACATTGAAATGCTATGTTGTTTTTCGACAGTCGCAGCGGATTCTATAGTAACTATTAAAATAATGAACATATAAAAATATACATCCACAAGAACCGAATACAACACATCCTACATCAGATATTGAGAATCTGTGATATTTTTGGCAAAATTCTCATTGAAACTTATATTTTCAGCGAAACATGTAACTTTAATTTTAATAGATCCACAAAACAAAACCACAGTAAAATGTATTGATATTCTATCCCTCATACTTTTAAAACATTCTCACTTTTTTACTCGCCCTGTACTTTCCTATATTCAACATTCCTAATATCACTTTTTTATACATTGTAAGCATATACCTTTTCTCTTGTTTCTATTCCTTTCTCGAAAATTTTCCATAAGTTCGCAAACATATTTTTCACAATACACAAATATATAGATTAGTCGTTCGAACAGAAGCCTACAAAACTCTGAAACGGAATAAAAAGCAACATGTGTATAAAACTAACAATTGAAATTCAGAACACCTATGGAATAGAGAAATGTTTTTGTATCGACGGAAGAGAAATTTTCCTCTACGCTTTTATTAATTTATCGATTCCTACTCGCTAGTGATTTTTATTTCCAGTCAACTGGCAAATCGTGACCGTACAATATTTTTGTAAAAGGAACAATTCAAAAGAATCCACGAGGGGACGAATAAAATAAAATGGCTTCTCTTTTAAAAAAATGCCATAATCGTGTGCGCTTGACATATAAATTGCCATCTAAAACAATCATTTCGAATAGTATAAATATATGTTATAAAAATATACTCAAAGCGTTGACTGCATGCAATCTGAAATAAATAATAAAATTGCTCATGTTCGCATTCCTTTATGGTATGTTTCGTAATAGACTTCACATCAACGTTAAGAAAATGCTGCTCATTGCAAAAATAAATAGTCAAAATCAACAAAACTGATAATTAACCGTCGACGAAAAATAATAAATTACTAATAACAAATTCAATAAAAAAAGTGTATTCGGATACGAGAAGAGCCTCTCGGTTAATAGTCGCAGAAAGTATACAATATATACTCTACAAACACATTTTGAGAAGAGGATTAAAATATATATATATATATTTTTTTATGTTATCGAATGAAGCTAAGTCTACAAAAGCATCAAGTCATCATATTACTTTAAGACTAATGCAACTATGGAGCATTTCAAATTCTTCACAAATATATTCCAGAAATATTTTTTTGCATTTCTGCCATTTATCACTAATACTTTGTAAAATATTATTAATAATATTAAATAAGACGTAGACAACGCAAATTTTCCAACAATAAAATTTCAAAATTAACAACGATCAATCTTCATAAATATTTAAAAAAACAAAGCACAAAACTTCACAATTAATCGGATTTTGGTAAAAAAAAAGAAAATTTACCATTCATTGGTTCGTTGCATATTTATTATTATTCAATTACTATTGATGTTTACTTTTATAATAATCATACGCGTCATTTTAGACTAACTTTATATAGACAGTTGCAAATTAATACTTTACCACATAATTATTATTTTTATATAAAACACATATTTTACGAGGTATCGGGGAAAATAATAGAAATGCAAGTCACTCACCCAACTCCGTACACGCATACATAAATAAATATCTATATAAATGTATATAATATGAAGATGATATATGATTCCTTTATATAATAATAATTCTCATACGCTTTCTTTTTTTTTACTCAAAATAACTATGCACAATTTAATGTGATTATATAAATAATACTACGTAAATTAATAATGAAATAGTAACAATATTCAACCCACATTAAAAACTAAAAACGACAAAGAGATAACACAACTCAAATAAACTGTTAATAATACATTCAAAACAATCGACTGTCTCTGATTAGGTACATTTCTTATGACTCCTCGAGAAAAATATTGTCTATGCAAAATAGAATTCGGAGGCGACAATAACAATAAATATTTTATTATGAATATTACAGATTAGGGTAAAAAAAATTACGACATGAAGAGATTATTTTCATAAATCAAATTCATATATTTAAGATTCACAAGTCATAAGCTTGTCAGCTATTCTGATCGATAAAAAAAAACAGTATTTTACTCGGTAAAATTCTTTCTAACAAAAATATGGTAAATAAGCCATTAGATCCAATTTTATTTTGATATAATAAATAGTATGACCTGAAATAATAGTTTACGGTTTTGAGATATTCTTTTTACAAATAATAATTTATGTATACTAAATCGACAATCCTCACACAATCAAAACGTGGAACGCTTAAGCACATATCTACCACACTATTTCTGAAACAGTCGATGATTTTGCTGTACAACAATCAATATATAAAGAAAATTATTTGTAATAAAAAATAATCATTAATACTATAATAATAATATATAAACATAGTGAAATTTGGGGGAAACAATGAATGAACAATGACGATGATTGGTAACGTAATTTTCATGCGCCGACAATATGGACACAAAACTATTTAATAGATTTTAGTTTCTAAAAAACCCTTAATGCTATGTTCATTTTTATACATTACATATTTTACTATAGTGTGTTCGTACAAAGCTTGGTGCAAAAATTTTATTCGCAGTATACAATACGCAAAGCTTTTCACTGCGGGCTGATAAACCAGTGCTACTGTATCTTGCGTGAAGCAAAAAATCATAGCTCCCGTTACGTTGACTGACAGTCGGAATCGTGTTCAATTAAAATTCAGGAAAATTATTATTTATTTCTTGCACTAGACACATGCATACCTATCAAGTTGTACGCTTAAACTTAGTTCAATTACGAGTTATAAAGTTTCCATAGATTTTAAGCATAAAAGCAAATTACTATCGCTAATCTACAGGACTAAGTAAGTGTCTCTAGAATTGTTGATTCCAAGGTGACTTATTAAATCAATGTTTGTTTAAAAGTCATCAGTGTCACGATTCAAGATCCATATCAAATAAGAGATATTCCATTCGGTGTATTAGTGAGAAAAGAATAAATGAAAGTAGATACGTTTTTTAAAGCAAATCATAAGAATTATACTAATAAATATTATGACACCCAAAGAAACATGAGAGCAAATATTGTCAGATTTTTGCACCAAACTTTATATATATATTATATTTGATGAAAACTCACATTTTATACTTTCTCTTGTTAATAATAATAATCAATGTAATGAATAATAATTATGAGAAGTCAGTGATGTGCAAAACAAGTACATTATATATTTTATCACACGCATTACATATCTTTCGATCGATCCTCAAAAACGGCAGCGTTTAAAATGTTCATCACGCATACCGGAAATCAACACGAACTTAGAACGAGAACAAATAAAGCCGGTACCGATCGACGAGCGCCCCTCCACCGCCGAACGGCCAAGCCCGCGCGAGACCGGGACGGCCGCGGCTCGACACTCAACTCGCTCACAATGTACCGACAGCAAATAAACTAAATCCCGAGAGGTGGGAGAAATTTAATCAAACACGCGAATCGGACGCCGAGGTCGCCATCTCAGAAAGAAAAATGGCAACAGCGCCCGCAAGTCGGCGTTTTATTCTTTGTCACTCTATTTTAGTAAACTTAAAATTTTAAGTCGGTTTTTTACATTTTATGTAGATATTGCTCTGCGTGTTGGGTGTGTGTATGGAACGCGTCCATGATATACATTGGTGTCATATATTTTTTTGTTTAGCTTCTTATGTTCAACGATCAGATCCGAGGTCCTCTCACACCCCTCGCTGTGAGCTGGCTGCCAACAGTCGGGATGTGAAAATGTGATCATTCAGGGAGACAGAGCTGGAAACAAAGAAATAGAAAAAAATATTAAATTGGCTCTGATATATTTACATCTCACAGTATCTTTTCAAAACAGATATCACTGTCTGCCTCTGTGGTCCAGCGAAAAAAGCTTTGCTTTTACTGATCAAGGTCAGATTTTATCAATTTAAATCTTTCACATGGGTGTATGCGAGGTTATTTCTCCTTAAGTTGTTCTCGAATTCTTCTCATATACCTCATTGGCAGTTTAATAATAAAAAAAAATTGTTGTTACCATGTATTTTCCAACAATAAATCTGTAAAACAGCCTAGTCTGCGATGTCTGTCAAATGATCGTAGATTTAGAGGTGTTAGATATAAGTATTTTTTTATGCTGGAACCGATTATTATCTTTTTAATGTAATAATTACCTATTTTACTTCAAGCTTATCAACAGATTTCAAGTATATGGCACGTATATCAAATATTAAAGCGGCTATGGTCAGTTGCATGTTATACTCATTATATTTTATTGGACTAAAAAGTTCGGGGTATTCTTTACCATACAAGTTTATTTAATAAATGGAACAAAACATATAACATGCTAAAAGACAAATTGAATATACCTGTTACCATATGTGTGTTAGTGGTTGTGGGAGTTACAATAACTCGTATTGCCTAAGGTGCATCCGCTGTATGATGTCTCGGCAGTCGTTGAACACTCGCTTTATATTCTCGGTGTCTACCGCGCAAGTAAAGTGAGGGTAACAGTAATGCTTGCCGTCCCCTGAAGCAGTGCTTATACGCTGAAAACACAATTTTAATTGATATGGGTGTCTTTGTCATATAAGCAAATCAGTACCAAAAATGTACCTAAAAAATATACTTAACAACATAAACATAACGTGTATAACAATTTGAATTCATTATAATGTAATTTTAGATATCAACTGATGGTGCTTGATGAAAATCAAATTTGATTCATTTTGCAAACTTTTGACAAACATTTTCAAACAGACATCAGTTACCAATGAAGTTTTATAATTAAAATTTTAGTATATTCACAAGCGTATTCTTGAAGACATAAAGATCATATGAATTTGACGATATAGACAAGAAAAAACAATGGTATAGATTTATTCAAGTGGGCACATGTACGACATCCGGCATTGAAAGTTTAATCAAGGTAGGACATCGGTCAAAATTAAATAGTGCTAGTTTTCTTTCAGATTTTATACTTGGCAAAACAAAATTACGAGCAATAATTTAATGATGGAGATATTTTCCTTACCAGAAACTCATCTCTGATGAAATATTTAGCTCTGGCAACATCAGGATGCTCTCGAGTATCAGGACAGGCATCAGGAGGAGTAGTGTAGCGGGTAAACTCTCCAAAATATTCTTCCAGTCGAGATTTGCCCGCCAGGACTTTTTCTGCCAAGAGATCTTGTTTATTCAAGAACAGGATTACAGATATTGTACGAAGCCATCTGGAACAAATTTAATGTGCAAATTTACCATTCATACTCCGCAAACTTGAAAGATTTACATTCTTTTCTAGATAAATAAATACAGAATTATATAAAGACAAAATAACACATCAGCGACCACAATGAATATATATACCAATAAAGCAATAAGAGATTTACGTTACCTGTTATTCCAAATGCTCTTAAACAGTTCCAGGGATTCCCTGAGCCTGTTCTGCGTAGGGTCTTCACGCAGCACCATGTTGTATGAAGAACATGCAGTCACAAAAATGATGGCTGTTACGTCATTGAAACATTGGATCCATTTACGACGCTCATCACGTTGCCCGCCAACATCAAACATACTGGAAAATTATATTTTCGTGTGAATAAAGGAATTATATTATTCTAAAAAAATATTAAATATATAGCGTAATTGATATTTATTGTTGGGCCTGTTGCCTAGATAACAAGGTTGCGGTGTTCACGGGTTTGAATCCCTATGCAGTCAGTTTCGTGAAATGATTTATTGATTTCTGTTTGAAGGCAAGGTCAAAATTTTCGTGCACCTGTCTGATCCTAAAACAGGGTGTAGCAATAATAATCAGCTAACAACTATTCCTTTCCTAGCCCTATCTGTCTATCTGCACTCCCGTAGTAAAACTACAATGTAAAAAGGATACCGTTTTTTACTTTCACCAAATTTTACAAAATTTTCACACGAATTATATGACTTGCTATTTCTAATTGTTACATATTTTAAAAAAAAAATCACTAATTTTAAGAAAGAGTCTTTGCAGAGCATTGTTTGCCGGTCAATGCTTTTTTTATATTAATATTCAAAAAATATAGATTTTTCATTCGAGCTTCTGCAATTAAACAGAAGATTTCATCTCTACTCACTGGAAGTTGACTTTATCAACAACAAACTGCGTCTCAAAGATGCCAGAGGTCAACACTCTGCAACGGAGGATGTCCTGCTCGGTGGGAGTGTAGTTTGGTTGCTTTATCACATGCACTTGATCGAGGAAGCTGAAACATTTAAAAAGATGACATCTGGTGACTGATGCACTTACTCAAATTAACACGTTAAAAGGATAGAACCATTTAAGTCTCGAACGTAATGGCTGCAGGCACTTGGGAGATGGTAATGGGGTGTAGTAAGTGCGATTAGTTGACCCCTAGTCAACACTGTTCTTCTTTTCTTACCTTCTCCAAAGAAGAAAGACATGGTAAAAAAACCTTATCATTTTTTTCTCAGGCATACAGAATATATTTTTAAAAACAAAAATTAGAAAAGTAGTCTGCAGCTACATTCTCTTGGAAAAATTTAAGGATACTGGGATACCATGACTAAAAATAATTGGGATGTTGGCTAGCAACCAGCCCCAAATTTTATTTGAAATATTCCTAGTTTTGAATATAAATTTTTGAAAGTTGGTTATGGCATCCAATATAAGCACAGTTGTCTTTATTTTCAAACCGAGTCCGCTTTAGTGAAGTGGAGAATATAAGCTTTTCGTTAAACATTTAAAAGAAGATATTTCAATGAAAACTGGGCCATGACCCCCCCCCTGAGGTGAATTTATTCCATTCAAATTATTATAACATTAATTTTCAAATGATTTTTATTTAAATAAATATGTTTTAGTTCTCTTTGTTTCACGACCCTTTAGTTTAACAACTACAGTAAGGGCAAAAGAAGTCCACGCACCCCTCACAATTCCATTCATTTGCAAATATTTCCTCGACATCTTTACCGATTTCCATTTTTGTTTCTTCAACAAAGAAAACTAATAGCCATATTTTGAAGAACAATCGGTTGACACCTTTTAGTAACCTTAAGATGGCCTGGCTGCTTACCGCCTCATGAGTTAAACTTGAAATCATCAGAGTATATGATTCGTCTCCAATCGTCCAAAGTCTAATTTTTGTGCACCATCGTCCATCCTTACCTCCATTTTTACAGTGGGAACTGTTTTTAAGGCGCCGAGCGGCAAATTCATGTGCCACAATTCTATTACGGCTATAACGGACATTTCGCAGCGATCATGTGAAATCACTAGTCGACTAAAGCTCAGCATGGAAAACTGTAGCAGTTTTGAAGCATTTTTGAAAAACCATACTCCTTATATGAAGGTTGTCCCGGTTGGTTGTTAAGCACTCTCTGCCGGTTAAAACATACCCATCCAGAGCACCAGTTTCACGAAATATTTAAAAAAATCCACACTATACTTTCTACAGTCTAATCTAAGAGAAATTTTTCTACTTGGTAAGTTTTCACCAGAAAACTGAGTCAATTTGGGCTTTTAACGCGATTACATTTTCTTGCGGCTGCAAAATATTTATGGTTTTAAGTTTGTAATAATGTCACCAAGAAGCAAATGAATCGGCCAATTTTTCCTATTTTAATTTAAAGATTTAAAATGGCTTTGACGTCTTTAATTTAAAAGCTATTCATACTGATCCAATGAGATCTTTATTGTGCTAATATGATGATTGAATTTCCATATAATATCCTTGAATAATTGTAGACGGTAAAACTTAAGGTTTCAATGTAATGTTTCGTATGACAGAATTGTTTATTATAATGTTATGTAAGGACAATAAGTTGACTGGTTTATTTTTTTTACGGAAACTTTCTAACACAAGCTTAAAACTTGTAAAACTTAAGACTTGTATTTTTTATCGTGTGAAATCAATAATTTCATCAGATGCTTACGCGACTAGGTCAGGCTCTGTACTGTTGAAGCTTTCAAATCTTGATTGTTTTTCAAAATATGGTTATTGGCTTATTTTACGATAAAATGAACAAAAAAATGAAAATCGGTAAAGATTTCAAGGAAATATTCGTAAAGGAATGGAATTATGAAGAGTGCGCGTATTTCTTTTGCCGCAACTGTATATATACAACATGTGATAAGTTAATAATTATGTCGTAATTTGAGGTTTTGTTACCAATTTTACTAAGTTTGACAATCAGCGTTGCCTCCGCTGAAATGAGGTTTTCTTTTGAGGAAAACCTTGCTAATGAATCGTATGAGTTCGAAAAGACTATATGGTCTGGCTTTGTAACATATCCTCTGGAAAATGGATATTTAACCTGAATATTTTTGGGCCTATTTGCAACGTCAAAAAAACGAAAAATTGACCTAATTTTATAATTCTTGCGATTTTTCAATGTTTCAAAACAATGTTTTTTAATGTTTGCATTTTTTAATTGAAATAAAAGAATTGATGATAAAAGTCAAAGTCATCAATTATATCACATGATTTTGTTCTGCGTCATCACTTCAATAATCGCAGTGTCATCATTTTTTCCGTAAAAAAAATCGTGTACAAAAAGTAGCGGTGCCGTTCAAAAAATCGCGTAAAAAGGGGACTGGGTGTAAAAATATTTTTTAATGTACCATGTTTATTTTCAAAATGGCCACCCCGTGGGACAATTCCTGGATCCGCCAGTGCATTTAGGTATGAGTATTAACAAGAGCTTCCATGTTTAAAAATAATCATCACTCACTATTTAGCACAGTCAATGAGCTGATACTCATTGCTCCTGTCGAAGGTAGACCTGACACCGCGATCTTTCCACAACGCCTCCGTATGATCGTAGAACTCAGCCGGGTAGTCAAAGTCCGGCCCGGACGCTACGTCTTGAATGTAATCAACACGTGCACGGTTCTCCGTCAGCTCCAGACTTATCGGAGGGGTGAGGGTGCTCATTGCACCCGTTATCGTCTGAAATAAAAATGCAGATTCAGGTTAACGAGACAGTACAGAGGCCATTACCTAATAAATAATAATTACAAACTACAACACAGAAGTAATAATGCAAACTTTCTTTTTATTATGGTCAGAATTAACTTTCAGCTAAAATGAAAAATTGTCTAATTTAGCTTGCTACATGATAGGGTATTTGATTTCCCTAGCGAAACATTAAAGGCATTGATAATTTTTTTAAATCTTACAAGAATTGCATCCCTGATGTTCTTCTTAATGTCTTCAATCTTCTCCTTCCTCTCTTTCTCTGAAAATCCATTCACGTGGAGGATCCTCATCTGCTTCACAATCGTAGACTTGCCCGACTCACCGGCTCCAAGTAATAGAAGCCTATGAGTCGCTCTGTACAGCTGAAATGATAATATGAGATATTAACGACAGATATACGGTCCATTCAATATTTTTATACAAATTAAAATCTCAATATATTCCGAGTTAGTCAATATATCAGGATAATTACAAAAAAAAATAGTTTATAGATTATTTTTAGCCATGTCCAACACCAAAATGATATATGGCATATGGAGTCTTAATAGAGCATTTAGAGATAATAATAGAATAGTAAGTTAATTATGCAACTATTTCCTCATACTTCCATTTGCCAAGTAAACTTATGCCATAAAAAAACATATTTTAGTTATGATTTAAAACACTGCCTTTTACAATTAATAAAATTATATCCTGTTTATTTGAAATAAGCAAATATACTATATAAATATATATGAATATGGAGACCCGGGTTCAATTTCCGGCAAGGTCAGATTTTTTCAATAGAAAAAAAAGAGATCTTGGACTGGGTGTATGTTATTTATCGTTGATTTTGTGCACAACTGATTTATTACTTATCATCGAGTTGATCTCGTATGACTTTCACAATTAAGAATATTTGGTGCATTGGCGTAAGCTGTAATGCCAAGTATTTTTTTTTATTTTTAAAAAAAATATTCAAAAATATGAATATTCTACTATTCACAATTTCTGCACTAAGTCACTATGCAAAATCATTTGAATAATTATAATAGCTACTAGAAAATCAAAAGGGTAATTGAATAAATGAAATTTGATTCAGTTTATTTCAATGCAATAAACTAGAAAGAGGAAAGAATGATAATGAATATGGTTGAAACTGTCATACAATCATGAAAACATTGTAAATACCTGTTTATCCTTTTGCAACTGTCGTGTGATGGCATCGCTACGTCGCTTTTGCGACTTGAGATCATCTCCCTCTCCTTCTCCCGATTCACCCCCGCCCTTTCCACCTACCGAACCAAAGCAACCCATTGCTGACCACGCTGCCCACCTGCAAACAAAAAAGTACATTATTGTTACCATTTCAAAAAAAAAATATTAGGGGACCATAAAGACAAATGAAATTAAAAATAATTTAGTTTATTCCATGTATTGTGGTACAAATAGTGACATGTGTTTCGCCTCTTCAAGAAGCATCATCAGACCTACTATAGCGAGTTTGCTTTAGTTATGACTAGTGTCACTATTTGTAGCACAATATGTGGATTAAACTAAGTTAATTTTAATTATATATATTCAATGTACTTCCACAACGTTACCGCCGAAAGTACCATTAACCCTTTGATTAGTGAGTTAATTTCGCAAAAAACACATCCTGGGAGTGAGTTAATTTTAGGTTTTTTTCAAATATGATTATTGTTTTAAATTTAGATTCCTTTTCAAAGGTATTATTATTATTTATATATTATTGTTTTATAGTGTATATATAGTAAAAAAAACAATAAAATCAGTGGTTCTCAACATTTTTTAAAACATATTCTACACCCTTTTTATTGTTCGTTCAATTATTTTTCATATTTTAACTATTATTATTTCACTTTCATTGAAATTTTGTGTAAATCCTATTCAGAGATTCTCAACATTTTTTTTTATTTTATAAAAATAACATTTTTTTGTACATCGAGGAGGAAAATGAGCAATTTTGTTGATTGTTTTACGAATAGATGCCGGTCTGTGTTAGTAGGAACAGTAGGAATTCCCCGAATTGTGTAGCGATGTAGTCGGGTGAAAATTTTCGCGGACCAGTAATAAATTCTTGCGGACTTCAGGTTGAATACCACTGGTATACAAAACATGTGATGCTTCATTACACAAATGTATTAGGCCATAGGTTGAGAATTGCGTAACGTAAAAATGATGAAATGGATTTTTATTTATATCTATTTATTTTTTCTCGAAATATTCGTACATATTTTACGTATATTTTCCCCCCACTAAATAAGAATAATATTTTCATAATAACTTCTAAACATCATTGATAAATATGTGTATCATCGATAAATAATAATGATTCAATCAAAATTATCCAACCAGCATGCTAAAATTAGACGAAAGTGCGGGAAGTAAGCGCCGCACCACACGGCCAAACTCTATCTGGATCACACGAGTGCCGCCGTGCCGGTACGGCCATACTAATCAAAGGGTTAAAACATTTTAGAAAAAACACATTATTGAATTAAAACACATAATCAATACTTTTATAAAAATTTTAGCATTTGAGAAACAAATTAGTGTATCCTTTTCCAAATTAATACATAAATATTCTTGTTAAGTTGTGATTTAAACAATGGAATGATTTATTTTCTGATATTTAAGTTTATTTAGTCATAAAACTCAAAACAATGAAACAGATTACACACAGACTATTCAAGAAACATTAATCAAATTAACTGTTTTTTTTAATCAGCAATAACTTGAATCAAGTAAAGCGAACAGAGTAAATTTCCACTAAAATAACACTAGGTCAAGTAGAAGTCACATTACAAGTTATGACAAACATCCCAATCCACCATGTTAATGTAACACAATCACAAAGAAAGAAAGCTAAAGTATAGATTAAGTAAAGAAAGCTAAAGGTTTTGGGTATATGCAAACTTTCTCCACTCAATGAAGACAAATAGTAAAGACTCAAATATATAAACATTGAATCAAATCACACAATAATAGCATAAAAATATATCCATTCTAGAATGATCCCAATTTAGTTAAACTAGTACTTTAGCTGAAGTTTATTTTATCTACCAGTATATTGTCTTTGGCAAGATTATAGGGTATGAATATGACTAAAGAATAGGACTTAACGTGACCCCAAAAACCTCATAAACCTGTAATAGTTAATAAACCAGAACAATAAATATCTGGAGAATACATAGACACCTGACAACTTATTACAACCTGATATTAAGAATGGAATCTTTAGTCTTGTCTTTGAAATTCAATCAAAAAATCTAATGTATTACAGAGATTCTGCACTGGTGATATTACACTTTTTATATTCCTGCGGCATTTTCAAAATTTATTTCCACCTTACCTTTCGAGCCCATATTCAGTCACTCCATTCGTGCAAAGCATTCTCACAACACTACTATTGAATACCCAATTATTGTTGATCACGAAAATAAATACTTTTTTGTCTCGCCAACACACATTTCTCCGTTTGAATTAAAACAAAAATAATTCCTTTAAGCACAAAAATGATGAGAGCAATTATTACAACAGCAATTGCACACGACTAATGGGGGGCTATACATTACGAAGATGACAAAAATCTTCTCTTGTGGCTCGATAACATAATGACAAACGTTTAAAAATAAATTGAAGAATATAACCTCAGCGGCTAATGACTGCATCAAATTTGATATATTTTTGCATTCACACATGCAAACACTGCAGAGGTGTTAAAATAGTAAACAAAATTTCATAATCCAAGGCTTGTAATAGTTTCAATTGACCGATTTTGATATAAGTGTCCTTCCGTATCATATTATAGAGCAGGGTTCAAGTTATTTTTTTGGGTAAAATTTATGTTATTATATGTGTTGGAATCTTACCCCTCGGATCGATAGTGAAAGTGGACAACTTATAGAGAAATAAGGCAAGAACTTGTTGAATTGAATCCGTTATATGGTTAATACAGTCAATAATGCCCTGGTTTTCATATTCGTATTGATAGACAAATAATATTCAATTCGCATAACAAATACTTTTTTTACAATCTTATCATTTAGGTACTGTACTAGTGGACCCACCCAGCTTTGCTTGGTATTTGTAATATTTATTATTCCAAATAATTCTGTAGTAATGTATGTTAACTACATTTGCTTGTTGTTTTAATAAATTTATTTGAATCACAAAAAAAGAATATTTAGCCACAGCCAATCAGAGATGAATCCGATAGTCAATCAGAAACGAATTACACACATCAGTCTTTGTTTTATATATAAGATTTCTCGCTTCTTCATTACAACTAAAATTAGCAATTATCCCCCCTCCCGTTGTGTTTTTACTTCAGATTTATACCTTTAGAAAAACCAATTGACACATCTCTGTTGCAATCGAGACATAAGCCTGGCACAAAGATGAAGAGCAAACAGATGATACATATTTAACTTCGATGATATTTACTGCCGTGACATCACAGTTTATATTTATGTTGCTCAGAATATACCATTTGAAGTTGAATACAGTTTTGTTACTTATGGCAGCAGAATTATTGTATGCAACATTTCAATTTGGTAGATATTTATTTTGTTTGGCTGATAGCCAAGTGGTCAATATCATTCTCTTGGATTGTGGTGACATTTTCACGAATTGATTTTTTATCAATTTATCTTCAAAGACGCACAGATGTTTGTTATATCTATAAATTTGCCGTCACCTATCCAAACCTTAAAACTCAGAGGCAATTAGCAAAATACTAATAACTTTTACCGAGATACTTTGGTTAGAAGTCTTTTTTCTTTACAAGTTCAGTGGACGGGGAATAGAAAAAAGCATAACGTATATGTATAATTTCTTACTTTGGCCCTAGTTGATTCTACCAAAAATTTTCATAAAACTTTTATTTTACATGGTTGTCAAGAAAGGGTTGAGTCATATTCTAAGTCAATTTTGGTTGTACGTAGGATAACCATCTAAAGAACACAGGGTATATGTATATACTGTCTGTGTTTTCATTGTAGAAATTCATTTTCAAAAGTAAATTATATTCAATGTTTCAAGAATAATATATGTGTACAATGGATAAATTATAACAACACATTTGATGTGAAGATGCTTCATTCATGAATCATATCACACTAAGTAACAAAGTTGTCAATTTTAATAATCTGTTATAAAAAATATATTTCACCAGAAGACACAAAGTTGAACACAACTGCCGGTTTTCATGGAAAAAGATATACATCACAATTTACATATGAATAGAATATTCTTTGGCACAAAACAAAAGAAAGAGTTGAAGCATATATAAATTATAAACAGGTAGTAGATACCTCTTCATTTTTTTAACCTTAGTCCTCACAATAATCATCTCTTATGACAAAACTGAGGCAATTTTGGCAAGTCGAAAAAAAATCCAGGCCATGGTATCAATTTCCCTAAGGTCCACTTTGTCTGACTTTTCAGACACTCGTTACTCTGTTGTTAGAAGATTTAGAAAATAAAACTTCTACATTATATTAGATGATAGCCGTGTCTTCGGAGTATATTGCTAATCATCATCATTACCCTCAAGCCATCACGAGACACAGCGAATGAACATGCTCAAGTAGTATTTATTAATAAATACGTAAATGCTACTTCTTCACTCAGTCCTCATTTATCAAAATTGGCAATGCAGATGTGACGTACCAACTATTTGTTTAGACAACAAAATATGTCCATATTGCTCTATCTGACATACTGTAATTAAATTGCCAATCTTTTATAGTATAAGACACTGAGGCCAAGATGAAGAAAGCTTTGGGCATTGTATATTCTTGGTTGGATACTCTTAGCTACTGTTTGGTTTTTAACATTTTCCCCATGTCTTTTTTCTCCCGAAATGTACCAGTGCCATAGTCAATGATAATGACACTAGCCAGAGCTTCAGTTTTGTTGAATAATATTGCTTCGGATGTTGGTATATTCCATGTGAATTGGAGTGAATTCAGACAAGAACTATTTTCCAATTTAAAGGTATATTTTATCAGAACTTGCTTGGAACCCTGTTTTTTTTGTAAACAAATCAAATAATTTGGTCTTGAAATTAATCGACTTACTAAAGATTTTCAATGACGAAATTTAATAATAAAGATAATATTATGAGACTAAAGTAAAAAGAATTAATCTTACCAGCAAGCCGGCGCCTGGTTGTCAGGCGCTGGCGCGGCCGCAGAGTCGGGGAGGCCGCGGCCCGCCCCCGCACCCGCCTCGCGTGCCACGCTGCCTCCCTTTCACCTCTCCCTTTCCCTCTCACTCCGCCTCCCTCCTCCCGCCGCGCCCCTACGCACCGGACCTGTCGACACCTCCTCCCATCACACTGACATCACGTGTAATAGGACAGTGGCAGCCGACGCTCCTCGATCTCTTAATCTTATTCACTTTTGAAGGTGACACAAGTTGATCACTGAATTTAAATATAAACTTTTACGGTGAAGCTTGGGTATTTATTGCTCGATAACACTAAAAAAATGCAATAAGTAGTGGATAACGCTTGCGACACTCAAAACACTTAGATGCCAGAATGAAAAATTACATTATTGACATATGAGCGCACTGAATTGAATCACCTTCCACGATAAAGTTTACAAATAACTATGAGGAATTGGACAGTTTCTGAACAAATAATTGATGATAAAAAGTATTGTAAATCAATGGGCGATTTTTCAAATTATGTCCATAAGCTAGACAAGGAATAGACACTGAGCTGTTCCTGAAGGTGTTTTTTAATGTGCTAATCTAAACACTAAATTAAACAGCGCCTCTGTCATCGGTGACTAGACTGAAATCAGAAGAAAAAAATGTCACATTAGTTTAGAAATAGAATCACCTACTAAGCCGCTTTCAATTGTCTGTCTCATTATTGATATACTTAAAGTATTATGAATTACAATTGGAAAAAGTATTTTTTTTTTAAATTTCGATGTTGGATATTTCTTACCTATGGATATTTCTTACCTATACTTATACATAATTGTTTCATAACCTGAATACTTTAAATAACTGATTGAAGAAGTGTAACGCTCAGTGTTCTTCTAAGAAGAATATTTTTTAATTCTTAGTTATATTTCATGTAATAACGTGGCTCTAAAAGTGGCTTTAGAATTGAAATGTATGTACTGTTTCCCAACAAAGCAATATTAAAATCCAAACTTAAAAAACATTAGAAGATAATTGAGGAAGAAGAAAGTTTATGAATGTACTTTAAGAAGTTTTATATGAAACCGAACCCTTTTGAACACAGTATTTTATCCATGTGTCACTTGGTCGTGGCAAATCAAATTTTCTGTTTACTATATATTTTACTGGCTAGTGAGGTAAGAACCAATTTTCTAAAAATAAATAAGTTTACGTGCAAGAGTTTTGAAGATTTAAATGTTAAGTATCACTCCATATGTGAAAGTACAATTCACCATGTAAGAAATTAAAATGGCATTCAAGTTTGTTTTTGAAACTGAATATATCAGCGATATAACAAAAACTCAAACAAAACTGGAAAGAGAAAGCTAAAATATATTCATGTAGGAAATTATGAATTTCAAATCTAAAAAAAGATTTGTTCCAAGTGTTTTACAAATAATTCTATCTAATCTATGCTTAGTATATATATGACTTAAAAATGATTTTAAGGCCATAAAGATTAGAAGTCAATTGAAAATGATGATAAATGTGTTTCTTATTACTTTTTTGTTTATTATTTGTTCTTTTTTACGCAGTCAATCTATGTTTCAGTGAACTCCCAATTGAAAACTTCTAAGGAAATGTTTGCTGCATTATTTTCATATTACCAGATTTAAATATTTTAGAGACTGCAAAAAGTTCTGAGAATCTATATTTTAATTATTTAATAAAAAAGCGAGACATCGAATTCTGTGAAATATTTTACCCGTTATCGAAGAAACAAAAACAACTTCTTGATATTGACCTAAAGAAACGTGAATACAAAAATGGGATAACAAACTAAGATGTCACGCATTTCAAATATTTCATTTCATTGTTGCATGTTTGTTTATCACATGTATGTGTAAAGTGACTTCTCTTATAAAATCAAGGCTCCGGCCAATAAGCAGGGGGTTAATGTTCAATGAAAAAAATTAAATAATTTAGAAATTATAGAATACATATATCCATAACAATTATTGTTGAAAATTATAAAATATTATAATATCCAATAATTATACAAAAATCTAGTAGATGTCACTGTATCTAATTTTTTTATATTCAAATCTTATAATTAATAAGAAATGGTTATTGACTGGAAAAATTGTTTGTTTTCTCATATTTTTTGGATTATTTCTTAAAAAAGTTAAATCTATCTGTTTGTTGACATGCACGTCACTTATCACATCCGAATTGGTATACAAATGCTTTAAAAAGATTTAATAAATGATTTTGAAGCAGTTGTATGTGCTATGCCTACTATATAATTCATTTTGTTATACAAGATAGGGGTTATCACATTAAAAAATATCTTGGGTATATCTTGTGGTTTAGAAGGGAAGCATGCAATAAAATGAAAGTGTTATTTTTTGTTTGATTTTTTTAATTACTGATTTTACAATTTAAATATGGATCAATTTAATTCAAGTGGATATAGAAACTATTCTAATTAAAGCTTTTTAATACTATTATTTTTTCAAATCAGTACACCCTTCCTTTCATTCAAAGTTGTAACTATGCAACAAGTTAGTTATACTGAAAGGATATGAAATGTTTGTATTTCAACATTTAGTCAAACATTTACAAAAACTAAAAAACAAAAATAAAAAATTTGCCAATGATTGATAAATGAATAACACAGAAAATGCAAAGATTTTCAATGACAAGCGAATTATATTTTGCTACTTGAAACCCATTCAAATTTCTTGAATACTATCATATGAAATATATTAAGACAAATAATAAATTGGATGTCGGTTTACTGAATTTTTAAGTGTCTTTCCAAGACCTTAGGGAATAACTATCAAATAAAATATAATGGTAAAAGTGGAATGTGAATAATAACTCAAACACCATCAAAAATCCTCAAAATATTATATGAAAGGTATCGGTTACATTTCTACAAATAATATCTACAAAAAATTGGATTTTTTACTTTGCTTTAAAAATTATAAAAATAATCGTTGACAATCAATTAATCGATATTTATTTAAATAAATTAAGAATCAAGAGATGAGTAGCCAAATCAAAACACAGGATAAGACCCAAGACAAGGTTAGAAGACACAGCAGATGAGTACAATAATTATTATATGACAGACATCAGGGGTAGGATGTTGTGTGCATGCAGTATTTAAATTTGAGATATTTTTTAAATCCATACTGTGAGCAGCTGATTAGAGGATGTTTGCACTTGAATTTACATAGCAATTGATCGGAGTCTATCCAAACACAGCGATTATTGTATATGACTATACAAAGCACATTCGAACTGAGAGTACTTCGATTTTTTCTATCGGAAACACAAAACAACGATTCCGCGAACGATTATTCCGTTTTCATGATGTGTAATATTTGCGTTATTGATATAAACGAAACGCCTCTCGCTTAATCGCTGTGTGAATAACCGCGGAAAGCAATAAACTCCGTGCCGTGAAAAAAACGTCAAATCCGACTGGTTGAAAAAATGGCAACCGCGATCGGGAAAATATTTACTGCTCCTCGACTGGCGCACTTCAGAGAAGTCGCAATATTTATAAACTTACACATTTAATAATAGCACAGATATTACTATTCAAGTCCAAGCATGAGTGAAAGCTAGCAAATAATATTTATAAATAGCTGTAGATTATTTTGACACAAATATCTTTGCTCTGTCGGCCCCGAACGAAACTACATACACACCCCTCCGACGGGTGAATTGAGTTTTCCGGATTATTGACGGGCTAGAAGTGACATATAGAAGCAAAGTTCCTGGAAACTAAACACTTGCATTTATATTGAATGTTTCAAGACTGAACTGAATTGAAAAACAGCTGAATTACAGCAATTCTTGATCGGCTTCAATTACACTTACAGCAAAAAATCAACATGTCGCCTAGTAATGGTGGCTCTATGCCTTCTAGAGTTTTATTCAGATGGAAACATAAAACTAATTTATGCCATGGTAACATTTAAAAAATCAGATAAAACGAAAGCTTCATTAGAATAATAATATTATTACATATTTTGGGCTCTTTGACTTAAAAAATCAAATATTTGTTTAGCTTTTAATTTACTTGATAAAAGACAATAGTCACCAAGAAAAGTTTAATAATTGTAGCGCGTTTATCATTTTAATATTTATAATAATTTTATTTGAGCATTTTTTCTCTTTCGGCCTTAACCTACCTACCTGACGAAAAGCCTACAGTTTTTGCAAATAACACTCTCAACAGTTTCAGTATTCGCCACATAAACCATAAACCAGTTAGAAATAAATAAATTTAAAAACCATTTTGAATACAAACAATTTATCTTAAGTACCTAGTTCAGATCTTACTGTATTTATTTCAATGTTAAATTATTTCAAATATTGATAGTAAATGTAGCAAAAAGTATGTAACGTAAAACGGGGTGAATAGAGACACTTACCCTTTACGACTATGTATCTTCATACTTGCCTGCGCCACATAATTCAAATATTAACGGCTTGAAACCATTCACCTCTATTCTATACGAGTCTCTGTTCATTTCGTTTTACTGTACTTATTAACCAAAAATACAATATTTATTTTAATTTTCGTGCAATAAAAGAGAAGTTTATAAGGGGTCAAAAAGTAAGGATGCTTAAACACGTTTTTTTCAATTTTGCCCAATCATTTAGTTGGTTTGGTTATTTGATTCGAGAGATAGTATTATAGTTATTGTAAAGAATTATATATAACTAGTAAAAAATACATTGGATACTTAGTAATGTGGTGCTAAAGTTCAATCCTTGTTTTTGTCTCTATTCACCCCGTTTTACGGTATGTCATTAAATATTCAAATTATCTTAAATATTGATCACATAAAGATTTTTTCTTTTTATTTGATATATTTTTTTTTACGTTACTATTTAATGAATTCAGAATACTTTTTTCGTGCGATTGTATCATCATGACTGAAAAAAAAAATGTTTTGCTACATTATATAAAAAGATTAAAGACACATACTTTTTATAAATAACGAGTAGTTGTATGTTAGTAGTAGACATCCCCGACAACAAACTTCTTCTCCTTCAGAGGGTCGAAAATAAATGCATACGCATAATCAAATCACAGGCTTGAACAAGAACGCCAGCACCCGATACCTCCGGGCGTGGTATAAAGGCCCAGACATTAAAGAGACCCTACGCCTCCACCGTGCCAGCTTCATGGAAAGCTTGAAGCAGGGTCCCCACCTCGCTCCAACTCTTCGAGCTGTGAAAATATCAAATTTTAAGAACCAACTAAAGGCCTCAAGAACCTCGTCAGGACGATGTCTCAAACCTTATGCTCCACCCACCTTTCTCCATGGAAGCATGGAAGAAGCCAGTAGCCCTGCCAGCTTCCAAACTAACGCCCTAAGAGATACATCTTAAGCTACGAGCTAGGCTCGTCGATTCAGTTACAGTTAGGGACTGGGCATGTCTATTATAACAAGTAAACTCCTCAAGTTAACGTAAACATTGCGAGCAATTCCTGGTAAGAATTGAACATTTTTAATGATTCCAAGACAATCATTCTCGTAAGGGGGTTTTCTTAAGTGTTTTCCCCACACAAAGCCATCAGCTGACAGAATCTATTAGAAAGTCAATACTTAGCTAGCTTACATGCAGGAAAGGGAAACAAAGACTTAGTCTGTATCCACCCTAGCAATAAAAATAGCCAGGAAACTAGGAGCTCGCCAAGCGGACTCCACATATAGATACAGCAGGAAAGTAAAGGTAGGAAAAAAAATGTATGTTAGTGGATTTGATATTTTTTCAACAATGATTGTAGGTAGTAGGCTAAAAAATGATTTTCTTTGGCTGATAAAAATTTGTTGGATTGTGATTATTAGCTAGGCACTATAATAGTATATAAAAATATCTATCTTCTACTACGAATACTATAGTAGCATTAGTCTATGGGCGTTATTATTTACTAATGGCAGCATCTTTTATGTCAAATTGACAGTAAACATAAAATAACCTAGGATTTTAACAGTTTCTCGTATTTTCACGAAAATCGAACATGTTTTTAAATTGTATGTCCTAAATTAATCAATAAATCTAACAAATATGAAGCTTCTTTTACGTAGCTTGAAATCTTTTGTTCTATTTATCAAGATTTCTCAATTTATCGACGTAGAACCTTCGTTAATATACGTTATTAAGCTATGTTCATCTGCTGTTAAATCTACAGGAGCTGTTTCTTTGAAACTACTTTTCCTCATCCAAAGTTCTTTAGACCATTTACACGAACGTCTTAACATGGGACATTGGAAAGATGTATCTATAACCGATCGCCGCCTCATAACGGTTTTTAGTTTTTTTAAGGTGAGCTTATTTTTTTTTATGTCATGTTTTTACCGCGTACTTTTTAAATTACAGTACAGGAATATAAGTTAGCCACAAAGTTTTCTCTTGAAATGTCTGAATATGCCGAAAGGCGAGACCCGGGTCGTTTGCGACAAAACTCACGGAAAAGTACAAAATTCAAACGATTCAAATTCCAATTAAAGTTAAATATAATATTGCTGATTATAATATAGCATTAGTGGCAAATGTTAAAAGCTGTGTTGTTTTATTTGGTTGTTTTTTTCCTCTCAATATTTGATTAATTTAATTATTATACTTTAAATACAAAATGTAGATAAATAGAATTAGATAACATTTTTTTAAAATTTTATAACTGGGGTTGAATAATACAATCTTGCCTGGGTGGGCCAAATGTCCTGAAGGGGGTAATTCCTTTTTATTTTGGTTCACGTTGACCGATGCTTCTGTTACCTTTTCCAGGTTTTAGTGTACATAGAATTAAATAACTCCATTAGTCAAGACACACTAATTTCCAAGTGTTTTGAATTTTTGGACCATGGCTTGCTTTTCGGAGCACCCGTTGTTGTCAAAGAAGACAATCTACTGCTGAAGTGCGCAACTCTCATGACATCTTTGAAAGAAAGGTATAATTCTTTTAGTTATAAAATCATTATTATATTTACATGTTCTATCTAAGATTACTCAACATATTGAAAACCTAAACTAAAACTAGACTGCCAAGTTAATTATTTAATAGAAAAGGATCATAATTTTAATCAGAGTAGTAATGTAGAAATACTCCACCAAGTAAATAAAAAGGGTTTAAAAATGAATAGTTTAGAATTTTTAGAAATAATTAAAAGGATTAACAGTAAAGAAGTATTATTAAATAATATCCTAAATAAGACAGGTCACGCCACTGCTTACATT
Source organism: Himalopsyche kuldschensis (assembly GCA_028554975.1). Lineage (NCBI taxonomy): Eukaryota > Metazoa > Arthropoda > Insecta > Trichoptera > Rhyacophilidae > Himalopsyche > Himalopsyche kuldschensis. Next base: position 4,307,639 of record JAHFWI010000030.1, on the reverse strand, counting down.
ATTTCCAATGACGGGATTAACCCTTCCCGATTGATTGCATTTCATTACTTAATATTTTGTAATGCTAACATCATTAGTATTATAATTATTTGTTTGTTTTGCTTTGATTCTATAACCCCCTCCTTGCTTCCCGTAAAAAGGAAAAATCCCAAACTCCATTTTGTAATTTTATCATATCAACGTGTCACAATTAGTAACACAATATGTGAAATAATCAAAGCATATAGGTATTGCGTAATTGCCTAAGATGGTTCTATTATCAATTGAGTAGTATAGAAACCAATACTTTCTGTCAGGGCTGTGGAGTCGGTCTAAAAAAGTCCGACTCCGACTCCAGCATTTACCAAAACCACGACTCAGACATTGACCCAAAATACGACTCCGACTCCGATTAAAAAAAGGTTAATATAGTCACTTTTTTCCCTAATTTTCTTATTTATGTGTATTCAATTAAATATCAACCCTATCAATGCGGCCAAAAGTCAAATTTGACATATTAAATGCAAAAATAAAAAGTTCAAACTTTTCAAAATTTCCGACTCCGAGTACGACTCCGGCCAAAACGCCGCGACGACTCCGACTCCGGCCAAAAAGCCCCGACTCCACAGCCCTGCTTTCTGTATTATAGTTTTATAATAAATATTAAAATATTATGCCAATTTCAGGTTACAGTCTAAGATAAATAAAGAACAAGTTACTTCAGATGCTTCTGAGGCATTGTACAGTGCGGATAGTTTTAATGATGTTCATGATATCAATTTTCCTGATTCTCTACCCTCTGGCAGCGCAGTTGATAAATGTATTTATAATTGTGGCGAACGTATTGCCTCAATATGTCAACCATCACTGGAGAGTTTTAAAATTGGACAATTTGACAAAAGATATCCTGCTGTCTTGACAAACTGCATGGACCACTGGCCTGCGATGCAGAAATGGAAGGATATTGGGTATCTCAAAAGAAAAGCCGGACATCGAACAGTCCCTGTTGAATTAGGATCCAAGTATACTGATGAGAGCTGGACTCAAAAGCTTATGACTGTTGGTGAATATATTTTACAATAATTAATTTATTTGCTACGCATGTGAAATAATACATAAACAATTTTCAAATTACTAAACTATTTTTTTGAAAATGTTTTGTGACAACCCTAAATTTTATGGATATTTTATCAACTTAGTGAGGAAAAAATCTTTTCATCATTGTGCTTGTTGTTCACAATTCTACAGATGATTCCTTTCCATTTTTTTTTAAATTCTTGGCCCTGGGCATACCTAATATTTTAAAAGCTGATAAATGAAAATAAATGCGCAATAATAATTGCAATAGATAAAACCTCTATCTTAAATAACGAAATCACTTATATAAGATAAAGGAATTCACTTCTTCTTTGGAAAACACTACAAAAGTATTGATTGTACGATGTATTTCATTAATGTCTACAATGAAATGACTAATAGATATAATAAAGATATTTACAATATTATTACAATTTTTATCATAATTTGCGAATATCTATAATTTTAGGAGATTTTATTGAAGCAAGTATACTCACTGAGAATAAGAGTATAGGATATTTAGCACAGCACAGATTGTTTGATCAAATACCAGAGCTTATGAGTGATCTTCGAGTCCCTGATTATTGCTGCATCCAAGAGGACAGTATTGGAGATGATACTGAAATGAATGCATGGTTTGGTCCAAAGGGGACAATTTCACCACTACACTTTGATCCAAAACATAATTTACTAGCACAGGTGGGTGATAACATAATAATAAGGTTTTTTTTAACAATATCTGTTCCAAATTGGGAAATAAGTCACTCAAGTGTGAATTGAACACTTCGACTTGATAATCGATTTGGATTTTTTCACTTTAGTCGTATCACTACAAAACACATTGGCTACGGGGAATGTGGAATACGTGTCATTGGTCTATGGTCCCAGGTTATAGGGGATGCAGGATCCGATACAGTCAACATTAACCGCCCATTTTTTAAATATTATTTTTCTCATAAATAATTGTTAGCAAGACATTCGTTAATGGTATAGTATTTTTATGTACATGGTTAAATTAAAACCATTTTAGGCTACTTCCTGCCATTCCTTTCTTTTGTGTCTAACTTATGAGGTCATTTGATCATAGGTTATCTTAACAATGTGGAACTTGTAACTATGTTTGCTTTCTTTAGGTTGTTGGTGAAAAGTTGGTGATTTTATTTGCACCGGATGATTCAAAGAACCTTTACTGCCATACTGATAATCTACTTCTGAATACTGCACAAGTCGATCCTACGCAACCCGATCTGGAAAAGTTTCCAGAATTCCATCTAACAAAGCCATACTTCTGTGTGCTAAAGCCGGGCGAAATGGTTTATATACCGCCAAAATGGTGGCACTACATCAAGTCACTTTCTATCAGTTTTTCAGTCAGCTTTTGGTGGATGTAGGCGTGATTGAAAAAAAAGTGCGACAAAGACGAATTGACCTGTCTATGAGTTTGAGAAGATTAACTGTTCAACCCTAATTAAGAATGTCAATAGAAGGTATGTCAGAACATTAGGAATCAATTGAAGACTGAAGAACCTGTCTAGAAGTTTCATTTTAAGTGACCTATTTTAATAACTGACTCCAAAGATAAAATAAAATATGGCTGTTGGAGGATAAAAACAATGAATAGTATAAATAACTTTATTTTTTAAGCACGACGAAAAAACATGTGTAAAAATCAACCTTATACAGAAAAAGAAACAATAAACTATTATTATGTAAGATTAAATTAATTTAAAACTGTTTTGCATTATACTCTGAATAACTCGATAATTTCACATCTCACTTTTATATGCAAGGTAACTCATAACTGAGCACACAGACAGAATTCTGTAACTTTTTGAAATAAGTACAGAACTGTCACTCCTGTCAGATAAAATAGGCCCAGAGTACCAACTCCTTTTGCTTACCTTAGATAGGGGAATCATGTTTTAATAAAAAATAATAACAAACTTAAGTTTTCTTATTTCACATTTATTGTAAATAATAATATATGTTTATCTGAAGTGCAGGTACAAAGTTTTTTTTTATCTATTAGGGTATTATCACAAACTGTAAATTTATAATTTAAACAAATTATTGTTGAAAATTTTAAAAACATTTTTAGTAAGAAAACTGTATTTATTCAACAGGTTTTTGTAGAACTGCCCTCTCTCTTGTGATAACACCCTATGATAATCTAATTACTAATATATTAATGTTAACATAGTCCTAAAATTTATATTCAAAAGATTACACGCAGAAAAGATTTTGTGGATTCTTTTACGAATTAATTAGTCCCAAAAATGATGTACACTATACATTTTTTTTATACTAATCATATTGTGAAACGTTGCTTCTCTGGAAAATGATGAATATCAGAGGGATTTTGAACAGATTGGACCCATAATATTTAAATAAATCATTAATGAGCTAATTCAAAAAATTGCTAGAAGTTTGGAAAACAAAATATGGCAGATTATATGTTTATGTTCTTAAACTCGTACACTCCAAAGATAAAAAAATCATAGATAACATGAATCAAATCAAATATTATAAATACTGAGTAGAATAGATACAACCAGCATTGCAGAATTTAAAACATTTAAATTGTTTTATGTTTCGGAAACTGTCAGAAATTTGACACGGTGGTTGTGATAATCTTATGAATTTGTGAACACATTGCGAAGATTTTTTCTGTTTGATACAATTTTGTTTTGATATGAAACCACAAATGTCAAATGTCTAACTGAATACATTAGACTCCAGCATAATCAGGATAGATGGGTAAGAGAAAAATTCTGTTAATAGAATAATAAAATAAACAAATGCAAGAGATACAAAAATAAAGACAATTGTTTAATAGCTACATTTTGTAATGAACGTTCCTGAAATGCAGGGAAAACCCATCATCTGGCTATTAAGAAAGTATAAAGTTATTCTAAAGGTATAGGAAGTTTAAAAAAACAAGTCTATAGAATTCTGGCTAAGCAGGAGTCTAGTGCGCTTGTAAAATAAACAGTCTATCATAATTATTTTCCATAGCATTTAACTTGGTTTAAGCTTTGGTCAGAAAAGATTCAGTCACGGCTTTTATTATTACTGGAAATTTACTTGATCCATTGGTATTTTCTGTTTCATAAATTTCGACAAACGATCCTCAGAAGAACTATTATTTGTAAAAAGTAGAATTAAAAATAACAAATACAGCTTAAAAAATATTATAACAATAATTAAACCTAGTTACAATTTTAAAAGCAATCACAGCACCATTGTTTTGCTCAATAAAAATTATATAATTACTTAATATCTATAAATCTAATTCGATTTTTGTTAGTGTTTACACTTAGAAACTTTACAACAAATGGTAAAAATGTATTTTTTCAGTTTATGGTTGGGGAGAAAATATTCATCTATTATCTATGACTAGTATACATTCTTGTACGAAATAGTAATAAACGAAACTTTATGAAGAGGTTTGCACATGTTTTAATCTTGCTTATGAACAATACACCAAAAAGAAGCTCACAAAGGAAGAATAATAAAATGATAATTATAAAGGTGTGATACTTTCACAATAACAAAAGACCCAATTTAACTGGTCACAAAGCATAAGTCGTTTTAATTTCTCATATTTCAATGTCAAATCGCTTAATCAAAACACAAGTATTTTATCATCCAGAAATCCCACTGTGTAAGAGGATTATCAGTGAATTGAAATATATAACAATCAATTCAGAAAAATAAGTTCAATTTCATAGAAAGTCAATGAAAATATTTGTTAACTATGATATATACAACACTTTTTGATAGTTCTTACGTATCATTTACAATGGACGGCTATACGTAGATGTGCAAAAATGTAGTAATATAATTTATGGATTTATAATACCACAGTTAATTTCATGGTAAAAAAATAATGAAAATGCAGGACAAAAATATATTGATATCGTAATTCTGATACAGATACAGCCCCAGCAAGAATTTTTGGAATGAAAATATTTAATTTAAGTTTTTGCTATCTGTTGATAGATAAATTTTCAATTTAAATTCAATTCAAATTTGCATTCGACTTCCAATAAACCTTTTAAGTAGCAAAATAAATATATGTTAGGAACAATATTTTAAAGATACCCTGCTTGATGGTTATAGAATGCACTGAAAGTAGATGCCTCAAAACAGATATTGTTGTAACAGGTCTTATTTCATTGACGGCTGCTAAATATTGAATGTATGCACGATTATAAATAATGGAAGATTGTCAATGATGCAGTAGCAAAACACGTGTAAGTAATGCAATAACTTTAAATTAAGGCTAAGAATTCATTTCATCATAAATATTATCAAAATAAATTCGCCAGCGTATTTTCATAGCCAGCTGTAAGTGGTTAAATAGAAGTAAATATTTCAAAATATTAATTTGTACACAAATCTTACAAAAGGAAGCGAAACAGGAAAAAATATGTAAATAATATAAACAGTAGATAGTATACATATAAAAACAGCAGCATATAAAGATTCTTTGGAGTATTTTTCCCTTAAAAAATATATATTTAAAAGAGATGAAAGAACAGCGGAAATATTTCTTATTAAATTTCGACAACTTAATGAAAATCGACACGCAGGTCAGCGGAGTAGCGTATATTCCAACTACATATTATAATTTTTCAAGATACAGAAAGAAAAATATAGGTTTTCTCAAATTTGATACACTTTTTTTAACCATTGTGAATCTGTCTTTATAAAAATAACACAAAAAGAAGTACATCATCAACCGCAGCCTAAATTAAGATTACACAAATTAAATATCTTATTAAAATATGGTTTTATTTGTTTAGGTACTTACTGACAATATGATCTGAATCTTCAAAAATCGTTAACAGTGTGATTGCACTCGAGAATTCGTTAAAAACATATTTAAAAAAGAGAAAAACATTCTTATAGATAACCTTCTGGTCCCAAAAGATTGTTAGTTATTTTTTTCAATTTCCTCATTCATTAGCGAATTTTGTTTTGTATGATTCCTTTTTCATTGAAGCCTATAGATATAAGAGATATATCAAAAGTATTCAAAGATGACATAAATTTTACCGTCAATTTATTTTTCTTTGATAGGGAAAAATATGTATTTTAGCAACAGTTGCAAAGACATCATTGTAAGTGGATAATGAAACATCAAAATCAGTATCTATCTAATCGAGATAGCTATTCTTTTCCGTCACCCTGATTAAAATACATATTATGAATAAATCAAGGTGCAAATATTTTTGAATATTTAATCTAAATTCGAATTTTGTACAGAACTCATGGAAAAGTACAAAATTTGATTTTGAAATTCCATCAAGCACCTTCAGTCAAAGTCCTCAATCTAGATTTAATGAAGTTGTTAATTTTTTTAGTAAAAATCATTATTTTTTCATTTAATGACCATTAATGAAATTTATAAAATCAAGTCTGCTCGCAAAGTGGAATTGGTGGAGACATGAATGGGGTTTCTCGTAGAAATCAATATTCAAAAACTGGCTGAAATTCAGTGGCTCTACCTTTCTTTTTGGAGAGATAGGTTAGATTGGGCTGGAACAGGACTAGTGGTAAGTTAATCGCTCTTTCTACACAGTTAAGATTGGATACCGGTAGGAAGGAATGTAATCATCACAAAAATTCATGCCTTTGGACATAAATTTATAAATCAATTGAAAAAGTAAGGTATGAATGAATGATTTTTCTAATTATGGAATTGACTTGCCCATACGGAAGTAGTCAAAGTATAGAATAGTTGAATAAATCAATAATGTATAAGATACATCAGGAATTACAATCTGTGAAAGTCTATACCAAGAACTGATCATGAGGAAAAAAAAATTGTATATAACTTGAATAAAAAGGTGATACATGACTCGGTGACAAGTGAGGATATCTCCAATTTACATGGACATGGAATATTATAAAGCATTATCGATATACATGCAAAATTATCTATGGGTGTATATATTGCCAATGTTATATGAATTCTTTTTTAACCTAAAACTGTTTGCTTGCATATCAAAATCTACAATTACATTATTATTATGTTTGCCACAGATGAGATAGTATTTATAGTGAGCAAAAGAAACAGGAGATCGTAGAATTACTTATACATTTTTCTCCTTTCATCTCGGGCCGCATAACGGATATTACAACACCCAATTCTCAATCAGGATATTGTTTTAATACAACAACTATCAACACATTGCGATCTGCAGTCTAAATGGTTGAAACGTAAGCAGACGCTGGGTTAAAATCATTCTTTGCATACATATTATGTTGCAGTGTCGTATCTCCAGAGAGAAGAATATTTATTACCAAGCTCTTTGTACGCTATTTTTTAGTTTCCCAAAAATGTGTATCTTACAAACCGATTATAAGACAAAATTATTACAGAAATAAAGAAACACAAAAATAAGGGTCTTTTGAATGTTAAATCCACTAACAAAGACTGGAGATGATATTTTTAAATTTTAAAAATTATTTGAAAAATTTAGATTATGAAACCGAAGATATTGATGTCATATGTGAATCAAATTAGTTAATTTTATTTTATTTTCTTTGTGTTCAACCCTTACTTTACAATTAAGTATTTTGTTTAACTAAATGATTTTCTTAAAAAATGCTGTTGTTTTCCAAGCACTAGATTCATAAAATGGGATTCACCTTATAATCGGTCCAAAACGTAATTTTTTATTGAGAACGCTATTCAACCCTAAGGAACCAGAAAAGTTACGACATTAAAGCATATTTTATAAAGGTAAGTAAAAATTTTCAGTATAAAAATATTTAGAAAACTCTGTGTTATACACTATTTTTAAACTTAACAATAAGATAATCGCTATATTATCTTCAGATTAACATATATTATACATAACTTAATATCTATTACACTTGAGGTAGAATTTTTTTAACACACATTCTAAATATATATCTATGTATAAACAGTGCTCGAAGTGGGGTAGAATGTTTTCTGACACTGGTTAGAAATTTGCCTGTTTTTTCTTATTCTAATGAAACCTGATTTACCTTAAGATTTATAGTCTAAAAGTAATGTTTGCAGAATCTTTAGTATGTATTAATACCACGAATCGTACAAGTGATGCTAAACAATTTCTTGTCCTTTTGGGTCAACTTTTTAAATTCAAGGACGATTTCATTAATAATGTAATTAGAATCAAACACCATTTTACAAAAAAGACCTTTTCTAAAAGAAGCATATTTCAAAATTCGTAAAAATGTCTATATTTCTTTTTTAAACAACAGTTAAGTTTGATTTGACAGACTAATATACTTTCTATAACTTGATAAATTTAACCTTTTCCAATTGAATATAATTAGAGCGCCAGATTGTGGACTGTTTACAAAAGTAAATAAATTTAGTGAACATAGCTGGGCGTGGCCTAGCACAATTGTTAAAATTGTTGCAGTTGAGTGTGTTAAGTGTCAGTCATGCGCGGAACATAAGAATGTTCGAGAGACAAGTGGTAACTCTTGGATTTGAACATTCACAAAATGTCTTTAACAATTTTCACATGTGACTGGAAATTCTGGCCAGTAAATATATCAAGGTATTACTGGGTTTACACTTTTTCGGTATCTCTTCAGCAAAAAAAATGCTTAGTATTTCTATATTCTACAAAAAAGAAAAACATTATAAAATCATTTTTTTTAGACCCCAGTTTTTAACTCCCCATTCATTCCTGTATATCAGGAGTGTACATTATACATTTCCCTAGGCATGTTACCATTTTAAGCTGTGCAGATACTGAATAAAAATTGTGTAGGTACCTATAACTTAGTATGCATTTGCTGACAAAGAAAGCTCCATTTAAAAAAAAAAACTAATTCTATAAAAAGTAAAATTTATGAAACTTCATTGCAGATAGCATTAATTGTGCCGGATAGTGACTGCTAGTTTCCTAAAAATGAAATAAAATTCAGAAACTCTAGTAAATGAAATAGATTTTTATAACGGCATTGAGAGTTGAAAATAAAAGAAAAGTTGCACTTTCATAGCATCCTTCATGGTAACGTAATGAACATAACATTTTGAAAAGTCTTCACTAAACACTTCGAGCACTGTGTAATAATACCAATCTGGAGACAATTAATTTTATTTCTTATATAATAATGTGTACTGATTCTTGGAAATTTACTTATTTTTTCCTCTGTCTAAGAATTATCTTTTCAATGTTTGGTATACTACTTCAACTATTATAAGCGTGTGTATAAAATATGTTTTTCAATATATGTCAATAGTGAAAAATTGTCTCCAAATTAGATTTATAAGTAGTATAAAATAATGTATATTTTGATAAATTTTAAAACACGCACCGGTTAACCATTAAAAATTTGAAGGCTTTTATGAAAATCATTTATAATAAATCTGAGATTGGGCGATTATTAACCCATTGAGCCATAACCTGTTATAAAATATCATCAAAAATATAATAGTTGGGTAAATACATACACAGTCAAAACAGAAAATATTGCAATAAGAACAAGTGAAGGCTCAGTGGGTTAGAACTAGAAACATGATAAACTACCAGTTAGAAAAGGAATGGCGGCACATCCATACTCATTTTGCAAAATACTGATATTTAACCGTAAGTTCTGCGTAATTTTTTATTTGATTTTATTCTACCCTTTTAAATATTTTTTATTACCACGGAAACGTAAACTTGTTAGCAGCCCAGTCACTTTAGTTATGTGCTGCCACTGCAAAGAAGTAGTTCAAATATTGTTGAATTTGACACTATCATTTCAAAATATCAGACATTAGAATACTGCACAGTAGACATAGGATGCTTATCAAAGTATTGAGATTCTTTTACTGTGAAAATAAATTGCTAATTTCAATCATTCAAAAATAAAATCACAATACACGTAGGAATGTAAAAACAGCCACGCTTTTAAAAAAAATGCAGCAACTGATGATTATTTTGTTCAAGGAAATCATCAATTAAGATGATTCAGCATGAAATTAAAAATTTCTATCTTTAAAATTCCTTCGCAGCGAGATGCTACATTTATTTATAAATATTTTTGTTGTTTCATGGATTCCATTAAGCCATTGAACATAGTTACACGATCCCTTCTTTATGATCAAACAAATGAAATGTCTACAATGCAGCATCGTTATGTTAAATGTTATAAGAGGTTATTATATATTTAATATACCGCAAAGTTAGTTCAGTAGAGTAACAAGTAAAAAGAACTGCACGTTAGAGATATTGCATTTTTTAAGTTTGCTAAAGCTAAATGAACCACTTTTTAACAAGATTTTTAAATTAGTTAATTGAAGTATTTTGTTTTAGTTTACAACAGGCATTTGGTAAATCAATGTTTTTGTTTTACCGTTTCCACTTGTATTTACTAATTTAATAATATAAGTATTAAATTAATATTAAAAAGGAAATATTTTGCCTTAGTAATATATAGATTTATCCATATAAACCGTCAAATTATCATCAAATTTAAAATGAATTGTAACTGTATTAAGGATGGGAATTGCATGTTTGCCGTATTTTACTCAGAGCAATACAGTGACAAACCCAAAAGCTATTGTATTGTATTGATTTTCTTGAAGATATCATTTCCATCTTGTAAAGCATTGAAACTTATAACATATTGTGTCAATTAAAAAAAAAGATTTGATTAATTTTTTTTTGAAATTTATGTTATTTCATTGTTACATAGAAAAGTCAAAATATAATTATTTTTAATTGTTACAGTATTGAACTAGTACAGCAATATGCTGCCTAAAGAAGCGAAATGTAGATGATTTCTATGTAAATGACAACATACCAGGATGTTATAGCGTAGATTTGTTAAAAATAGCTACATAAAGCACACATTCACAGATATATAGGTTTTAGTATATATTTTTTAATAAATGTAATTTCTACGACCATTATGTTTACATACAAATAAGATAATGAGGTAAATGGTATTGAGGTTCCTATTTTTTCAATTATTCCAATATGAATTTGTACTTCTAACTAAAATTAATGTAAAATTTTTATAATACAAAAATAATAAAATGGCATGCGATCATACCATTTCATTTATGAACACATGTTTAAATACAATTTTTTCAGACATCACTTCCACAGCAATGTAGCATGAAAAATGAGACAATAATTGATATATTGCCATTAATAAATTGCTGAATATTCAATATCCGATGATCGTTATAAATTATTATAACAGAATTATATTTTTCAATTACCCACTGGAGATGTTTTACACGCAGAATTAGAAAAAAATTGGTTGCAAATATGCAATAAGGCACACACCTATAAAGTTCCATTTTAAAATATCAATGGAGATTCCAGTTGATTGAAACAAAAGTTGGCTATATAAAGTTTTCTTATAAGACACAAAAAGGAAATTTCATCCAGTTTTGAAGCACTGGATTGCGGACACTGTCTGCAATATTTCCAAATTTTTCCATAAAATTAATTTGGTAACCTGCTGTTTCAATAGTTTAAGTGCCAATCCATAGATTATTTCAAATACATTAAATGATACTAACAGGCATTGAATATCGACCGACCGACTGTGAAAATAATTGCATGTATTCTCAATAAAAATTGGCACTGCGACGGATTCATGGCTTACAGGGAAGATGAGCGTAAAAGAAAATATCCAAATCCAAAGGTATTCAGAGCTTTTGAAACGGCAGGGGTTCTTTTAAATAATGCTCAGTCCTTTATCCCAGTTATGTATGAAACGTCCTAAATTAAATGACTCGTATTTTGAAAGTGAAAGTATCAATTCATACTTAATAGGTACCTTCATAAATCAAGACTTCTGATAAAATTCGTGTAACCCTGCTCCATGTCTATTTATATAAAATTATGGTACACCTAAGGCAATTCAAAAATACTTATCAATAAAGGATATCAAACCTGATTCGCGTCAGCAACAATAAAATAAATTGTTACGCAGTAAAAACAGGTTTCCGTCTTTGGAAAAGATTAGGATCTCCGTCCGAGATTACTCAGGGGGGCGCTGGGGCGGCTTTGGGCTCTGCGTGATATTCTGGAAAGTCTGGTTGAAGGTGGGCAACACGATCTGCTGCTCGTGACCGGAAGCATCGGCGGCTGCAGATTCCAGAAGATCCATGAAGACGCTCTGCATCGACGTTCCCGGCTGCGAATTCAACAAAGAAAGAGCCTCTCGAGTGGACGCGTCTATGTTGTCTTCGGGACGATACCCTATATCTTCATGCCGTATCAAGTCCACATCGGCAGGCACGCCAGAGTATGGCGGCGGCGACTGAATGTACAAAACCCCCGGAAGATATTCCACAGGAAATTTCTGCATAGCAGGGACGGATAGAGAGTCCGTCGCAGGCAAGCTCGGACACATCATGGAACTCAGGTCTTCCGAGGTGGAAGGCCCCGGAGAGACGTCTCCAAACACCACTCTGGCTATCGGCGACTCTTCCAGTTTTACTTTGGACAAAAAGGCGGATTCCCCTTCAGAAGGTATGAATAATTCTGTGAACGGAAGCGGCGTCAGGTCAGGAATTTGCTCGCTCTTGAATTGGTAAAGTTTATCCTTGGGCTCTTTGCCTTTGGAGGACGCCAGATCTTTGACTTGTTTAGTGAATTTTAGTTCAGCTTTGGTCTTTTTAGGTTCACTCTTCAGTTTTTTGGTGACATCTGACGAGGGGCCTGCGACGGCAGCGGATGGCTGCCACGTCTCTTCGGGGTGGGCTTTCTTTACATGCCTCAGGAGGTGATCTTTTCTGCCAAACTTTTGAGTGCAACGCTGACAAGCAAAGTCCCTGTCACCAGTGTGAACGACAAGATGTCTTCGAACATCCTTGGCTGTGAAAAATTTTCGGTCACAGCTCTCGCAATTGAACTTTTTGTCAGTCTCATTGCGCACCGTTCTGCTTCCAGCGTGGACCTTCAGGTGGAAGACGATCTGTTCACGGGTTTCAAAGGCCTGGGAGCATATGGAGCATTGGAGATGGCCCTCTTCGGCAAGGTGCAATGCTCGGTGTTTGCGAAAACTCAGGGGTGACGTATACTGCTTTTTGCAGTTCTCCCTCTCGCATATGTAGACACTTTTGTCAGGATTGTGTATTCGCTCATGGTTACTTAGATGATCTTTACGATGGAAAGTCTTGTCGCAGAGGGGACATCCGAAGGGGCGATCTTCGTTGTGAATCAGACGGTGCCTGACCAGCTTAAACTTAGAGTTGAACTTCTTGTCGCACAGTTGGCAAGAGAAGGGAAGTTCGCCCGTGTGAGACAGCATATGCTGAGTCAACTTGCCCGGACTGCTAAACTTTTTATTGCAATTCTTGCAGCTGTGTCTTTTCAGCGATTTAGGAGCCGGGCTTTCGGGGTCAGCCGTTTTGAGATGCTTGTCTTTAGTCTTTTTCGGCGACGTCGGCGGAATAGGCGGGGCCGGGGGAGGGGGCTCCGGCGGGGGTTCCGGAGGAGGCGCGAAGTCGGGGGCCGGCTCTCCTTTGGGAGCGATCTTGGGAAAGGTCACTCTGCGGGTCGTCGATTTGACGGTTCGAAAGCATTGTTTGATGCCGCTGGGTCCCGGGTTGCTGTGGCTAGGGTGCGCGCCGTGAATCTTCACGTGTGAGCGGTGAGGGGAGAGCGCTAAGAGATCGCGCTGCCTCTTGGAAGCTGACGTTCTCCCGCGCGTCGCCGGCCCGCGCCCCCCCTGCCCCCCTTGCCCCGACGCGCCGTCGTCGGCCGCCGCTCCTTCCTTAGGGTTCGGGAAAGGGGTGCCCATGGCCTCACCCTCATCTTTATTCTGCAGCGTCGCCGACCGTAAGGCTTCTGGGCGGTTTCTGCGGAATTGTCAGCGGGCGCAGCGTACGAAACTTTCCTTCCCCTTTACCTCAAAGTTCATTCCGGAATTCGAAAAAATGACTATAATCTCATTCGAATATCATATCATAGATATTTTTGGCTCAATTTTGGAATCAATCAACTCTGAGTCAATCATAAATAATCCATGACGAAGACTGCGCAGCACGTGCTCCATGTAAGACCCGGTGATGTATTTATCACATGTTTCGAATAAAACTATATTATAAATGTTACGATATTTCAGATCGAGTACAGAGGTGGAAGAAACGGTTGTGACGGTTGGGAATAATGATATTTATAGTTTTATTCTATAGACAATATCCCGTATTTGATTTTAAGTATGTATTCTGTCGTCCTATGTCATTCTTGCGCGTCTAGAAACTTAAACATGACAGCTGTCTTATAGAAAATCATCCGAATGCAGTATCTCGATGATAACTTTCTGGCGTGTTGGCTTAGGGGATCCTTGCGATTGTTGTGATTATGACATTATTTACGTGTCACGATTTAGAATGACCCCTTTGTTTTTCCGCGTTCGTACGATTACGGGATACGATACAGCCTTGTCGTTAATTGGATAGGTGAATTGAGGTCCTCGCGTAATTTGACTGAATGACATCCACAGCTCGAGTTAAAGCTTTGAAAGCTTGAGTAAATTTTTAGAATATTGAAATATAAGGGGTCACAGAACTCAGTCTATCGATTAGTCCACGTTAAATGGAATTATTTAAAAAAACATAATTTTGGTGTTGTGTCACATGGCTAGCTATAACTCTCTGACGGATGGTTAAAAATAAAATGATACGTCGACTCACAGTACGTTTGCGATTTTCAGTTCTACACTTAATAAGAAGCCTGTTTAAAGTAAAAGTTAACTGAAAAACAGCTGTAAAGTTAAACGTTCTGGGAATTCTCACGACATTTGACATCGAAATGTCAAAATATAGCGGCCATATTGAAATGAACTTTTCAAGGTTCCCGTCGATCTCAAAAAGCAGCACGTCATTTTAATTTACTTTTAAACTTTTTTCCAGCCGTCAAAAAAATATAAAAATAAAGAAATACTCCGTGTGGGTAGGTGATATTTCCCAAGTAATTCATGAGAGACAAAAATTATTTTACTGAAATGAACGCTTTATAATATAAGCGAAACAAAATCAATCTTTGAATAGGGCGCCTAATTATTACATCTGTTGTATATTATAGATACGTTTGAAATAATCATAGACAAAAATACAAACAAAGTTTTCCGAAAAAGGAACCAATCAGACAAGTTTTCTTGTATGACAGTTGTTTTACGCGCCAAACATAGCACTGTTCTCGATGGATGCTAACCTGGCCATTTTTTCCTACGCGAAAAGTCAACTATTTTGTTTCTTCTAAAGGCGCTATTTCTAATTCAGATTTTGAAACGGCTATTAATGAACTAAGTTACTAAGGTATTTTCATTTCCCTATATGCTCGCATCTATGTTAGGCTGAAAGTTTTCTTTCAAAGAACTCCATGCACGATCTCCCGCTTTTACAGGTATCATAATGTTTACAAACTCAATGTGGTGAAGAATTGGTCAGCTAGCCAGCCTTTCGTGGATTTTTAATAATTATTCTGACAAGTGATGGTATACGAAATGCTACAATTAGTTTGGTTAGGTATTAAAGTGTAGATTTTACTATTATACTATGTAGATCTCAAATCGGAAAAGTTTTAAATGTCCTTGCATTTTACAATCGGATTGTGAGTTGTGCTCAAATCTCTATCTCATTTAAAAATGGTAACGCAAAGAATACATAACTAGTATGGCTCTAAGTGGAAATTATATCAGATACTGAAAAAAATAGGGCAGGTGGTTTTCAGGATGGCTTAGGTATTGAATTTAATTGTTAAATTTCTTTGTAAATATGTTATTTCTATGACTTCGTGGATATACTGATCTATACGAAAGTAGAGCGTAGAAACCGATTTTGAGTAAAGAGTTCTGCAAATGTGCCTGGAGCGTGCGCTATTAAAATATTCACAGCTTGAATAAATTGCGCTAGGCGTGCTTGATTGATTTCTAGTGTCTTCAGCTGTCCGGTCTAATGCCTTCATTGGTGGTCCACATTCTCCACGAAGGGAGTATATGTGGCCCTAAATCAGTGATGCACAACCTGCGTCCCAATATGACAAATATCAACCATTTTTTTTTTCTTCAGAACTTTTTACCGACGCAGGAAGAACAATATAAAATATTAAAATTTTCAATTTAAAAGTATCAATAATATAATTATTTTTCCCCATGTGACCCTCGAAAGATCTGAAAATTGGTTATCTGGCCCTATTTCCAAAAAGGTTTTGCATCACTGCTATAAATAATGTGCCTTTTGTTTGTTCAAACATCGGGACATGCTTTGAAGTCTGACCTCATTGAACTGTGTTTTTTTGTTCATCAAAATAAAAGGTGATTTTCTTTGCAGGAAAAAATATGGCACTCTTAACTCCCCGCACGGGCCCTCGAATGGAACACACCCCGCGAATGTCTGAACGAAAGCGGGCATTGTTTCAGCCGAGTCCAGAACACTTTTTGCGCTCCAATAAAACGAAAGAACAGCATTTCCAGGAAGAAAGTGAGGATTCTGAAGACAGTTGCGATCTCGGAATACTGAGCCCTCTTGCTTCTGGATCAAGCTCGGAGGACTATGACCAGTCTGTACCTCAAACACCTAATTCTTGGAGTAAGTTAATAGTTCACAAAATATGATAAATAAGTTTTACAGACGGAGCAAAATTTATCCTTCCTTTGAAAACTTATTCAAAGAGCTTGGAGAACTATTCAAGAATAAACTTGACCGAATGAAATTTATATTCCTTAATTTACATAATAGAAATAAATTATGTATATAATTCTCATGGAACACAATATATCAGCCGTAGGAATTAAGCGATGAGTGTCAATATAATACAAGCCTTACCTTATTGCTTTCGCATAGGATTCCTTGGCATGATGACCTGCTTCCGTCTATATTGTTCATCATTCTACGTTGGACAAAGTTTGTAATGTATAAAATAAAATTCTTTGCATTCAGTTGTCCTTATTGTCAATTTATTTGCATCGCTTTGCAAGCAAGAAATTTTTGAACTATCTTACCAAAGCAGTTGTGCTATCTTTAGTTCCGATACCATTCAATGTTGACAATTCAAAACACACACTCAAAATTAGTTTATAATGTTATGTTTATTTCAGGAGTGTCAACGCACAGCACAAGCTTCGACAGTCAGCGGAAAAGATCGAGTAGAATAGTGCGCAGTATTATTAATTCACCTTTAACATTCAAGAACTTAAATTACACCACACGACGAAGCAAAAATGGCGTTGGGTCACCCAAAACCGCTTCTAATCGACAGTCCATCGCAAGCATTGAAATAGACGCGGAAAGCTGCAGTAATTCATTGCAAGATCTAACCTTTCATTCTGACAACGATTTATCGGACACTAAAGAAAATACACCTAGGAAAAATACTCATTATCTACGCAAATCTGTACGGCACAAGTATAAGCCTGCTAAGCTAATGGATGACGTGGCTTGTGTCAAGAATTCCAATAGAAAAGCGTTATCTCCGATTAAAAATCCACAGTTAACTGCCACTCACAAACTTGTCAAAGCTGAAATACACTCTCAATCTTTTATGTTGAAAACTCCTGATGACGCCATGCAGATTTGTAAAGATACTCCTCCGAGACCCAATCACCGTCGGTCTATGCACAACATGATCACTGACGATTCCATTCATTACGCTCAGAATGATTTGAAACGACGGCAGCGTCCGGATGACTCGGATAGTAGGAATACCAGTCCCCGTCAAAAGTTTCCACGGCTAGAAAATGCCCCGGCGCCGAAAGCTAGGCTTTCACTGTTTGGTAACAGGAGCGGAGATGTGAACCATTACTTTTCACCCAAGTCATTCTATCCGAAAACGAATGAAAATTTGAATACAAGCTTTATTTCCAAAACTAGCCCTGTTGACGATATAAGTAAAACTGTGAAACCTCACAGGCATTCATCGGGTATGTCTCAAAGAAAGCTTTACCGAAAACGATTGGGTGATATTAATAAAGGAGTGCGGCACGGTATTCGACGACCCAAACCTTCAAAGAATAAGCCCATAACTAAATCTGATGCCCTAAAATTAGCACTCAATATCTTAGAAAACTCACCCTTAAATGATTACATTAACGAATTTATGACCAAGCAAAAATCTACAGTTAAAATATCAAATTTGGATAACAGTGCTGGAGATAGCCAAGTTATTTCTAACACAGACATTGCGAACGCCACAGGGTTATCCCACATGCAAATCAATAAAATGGATGAAATTTTGAAACAGGTTGGTTGCAAGGAATCGATTAATAAAGTGCTCGGCTCAAAAACCAATTACAAAGATTTAATCGTTGATACTGATACCAGTTTCGACTCCAGTATTATTGCAGCTGAAGATGTGTTTAATAGCTCTGAAGAAACCCCTGACTCGACTGCCGGTAATAAATTCTTTAAGAACTCGAAAGCTGCGGCATTCAGGAAAGCGACGGTAAAATTATCGAATAATTTGAGACTGCAGGTTAAAGATGGCAAAGCATGCTTTCCAGAGAAGAAGCAGAAGGAATTGGATGGTGCCACCATTCAAAGAAAACTTGCTATGCTTCAAGTTATTTCTCAGTTTGATACATCAGACTTGATGCAAGACGATGATTTTATTGATGATGGTAAGGAAGTGAATTGTAATTTAAACAAATTTTGTAATTAATTGACAGTGGAATGTTTCTAAATTTGGTTTTACTGGTTTATGAATCATAATTGTATGAAATAGTTCCTTTTGCAACGCAAAATATTGAAATATATTACATTTATTAAATACAATTGAAATTTCTATAATTGAATCTGGATGGTTTATATCGATTATACAAGAATTTTCATAGAATGTGTTTCCGTTAATTTCTTAATTAAAAGGCATACTTAATAACTATAACCATTTGTTAATATCATCGCCTAATTTATTTAACTATTACATTAAGAGGTTTCAGTTAGTTATAAATACTATATATATCAATATCTATTACTGGGTGAAGTTTTTGCAATTCCTGAATAGACCTCACCCCGGTGGTACGGAGCAACATTTTCAAGACAAGTAATTTTAATGTGACCGTTGAATGCTAATTTGCTCAAATTATGTGCCAATATCTGAAACCGATGAAAATCAATGTCTTTCTTTACAATTGTGAATTACTCATGGACATGTTTTTGTTATAATTCAACTTGACCCAGTGATAAATGATCTTTATTTTAAAACTCACATTGACTTTTCAGAAAAAAATGCCATAAATGAACTACTGCGACAATGGTCAGAAGAAGAAGTTCCATCTACAGAACCTCAAGCTAAACAAGATCCTGCAAACGTTTCGAAGAATATACAAGAAGCCAAATCTTTACTAAATTTCAATGCTGAAAAATCTTTCCCCACAGAAAATATTGAATATGAAACGACCCCGAGTGTAGCGGATGATAGAACACAATCGGTAACAGCTTGGGGCAACATACAAGACACTAATTCAGAATCATCACATTTTAATCAAGCCATTAATTCTGATATCATTGTTTTGGATCCCACCACTTCATTGTTGTCTAATAATTGTGGCACTAACTCATCTGTGGAAGTTGACCAGATATCGAATTCGTCAGACAGCTGCCACGGTATTGGATTTACCAGAGGCAACAACACTATTCAGTATCTACCCGTTGACGGCGGATGCATTATTGTTGATGCTGAAATGCCAGGTATTACATCAAAGACTATTCTTAAATTACACAGAATTGTAAGATTGTAAATATCGTTTATATTCATCATATTTTCGTAATGCTAGGTGCACAAGGGTTGTTGGGTGTTATTTTTACTTAAATGTTCATAAAGTTCTTATGTAAATGGAACAAATATCTTTGGAAACACTTTCTCAAAAAATAAGCAGTGACACAAAAATGATTCATCTAAAGTTAAACAAACAATTTTTTAAATTTGAAACTGCATCACATTAACGATTAAAAATGGTTAACTTCAGCGTGAAATAATAATTTAAATACTTAAAATTATATGATTATATTATTTTTTCCAGATGAATCCGACATGCCTTGCGATTTGGACAAAATTGAGTCTGAACTTGAATACCTTGACAACCAGATCAGTAAAATGGCCAAGATGAATAATATTAACCCCGACCTACTACTTGCAGCAAATATAATCTCAACTGCACCAGGTATAAACCGTATTCAGTAATTTATTTTACAATCGCATCATCCTTATTGTGCATCTCATAGAAGGGTGCTATAATGCTCTTTCGTGACTTATAGACCTACTCAAATATTTTCAGTTTAATTAGATTGTATATTCAAATGGTTAAATAGTTTGATTCGTTATGGGGTGTTTTACTCCTGTTCCCAATGTGTAGAAAATGGTTTTTTAATAGAGCTTATTTCGAAGATGTTCTTCTAAAAAACTGTTACTCATTTGCTCAACCTCCTTTTCTTGAAGAGAGTAGTGGTAGAAGGATAGGGCTAGGACAGAACTACCAGCAGTGACGGCTGGTGACGGGGTGCTGGGGGGTGCAAAAGGAAGATTCAACTATTTTTCCGTACTACGGAAGAAAAACAGTTGGTATTGCGAACATCTGAATTGAAAGTCCATGCTATAGAAGTGTTTTAATATCCAATGAATAGGAAAGAACTCTTGCAAAAATGGTTGAATCTTCCTTTGCACCCCCCAAAACCCCGTCACCAGCCGTCACTGACTACCAGTGAGATGAACACTCACCTCAATCTGTTTTTAGGATTGTATTGGTGGAAGGGGATTCCAAAAGACATGTTTACATAACATATATTACAAACATACCTTCGAACACAAATCCACACATAATTTTTTGAAATTGCTCATATCACTGCAGAACTCATGGTATCTGAAGAAAAAGAAGACCGATCAGCTGAGTCTGTATCCTAATGATTATATTTTTCACAATTGTTATTTCAGATATGATTTTGTCCGGCCCTCCAAGTGAATCCATCGTGTCCTGGGCATCGGCATCACAATCTGGCCTCGAAGTAACAACATCTATTCATCAAAACGAGAGGCACTCTGAAAATAAAGGAACTTTCGAAAACTCCGCAAGACTCTTCCCTCTGTTTGTGAAAGATTCAGCAGAAAAAAAACACACCGTGAGACAGGGTAGAGCAATTTTCATTTTTGATGAAATCATTCACTTTCATGCCTTTAAGATTGGAAGATAAAGTTCCAGTGTTGTTTTGCGACATTTGTAATTAAAGTAATTGATTTAGGATTCATTGCTGTCAAATGAAAGCATATAAATGCCTTATATAGTATGCAGATTAATTGAAAACAATTTGCACACAGCTATGTGAGTTATGCTGAAAATTTAGTTTTGTGAAAACTCAAATCAATAAAAGAATTGATAATCAATAATGCTGTAGATCACATAACGATCTTGGCAGATATATTGATAATGTTCCTCATGTGACGCTAACTTGTAACTGTCGACCAATAGTGACACCGTTGCTTCTATCCTGAAATTAAGATGATACGGGATTTATGAAAGCTTTCATTTTGAAATGATTTATTCTACAACTATATATTATTGTTACAGATAACAATAAGGCAGGGCCATCTTTAACCAAGTCAAAGAAGTTGTGTACTGACAAGAAACAATACCTGATTGATGCTGGGCAGAAGAAACTTGGTGCAACTCAATGTGCGGAATGTGGCGTTATATACCAGGTTTGTCTTCTTTTCTGTGACCGTGTCCGCTCCGTAGTGGAGCATACAGACTTTCACGGCAGCTGATGTCAACAAATCTTTTCTTGCAAAAACTGCATGTTGATTAGTCGCAGAGCCTCTTTTTCCAAAGACCAAAGATGGAAAGATAGGGTTGCATGGAATAAAATACATTTTTGGGGCTGGGTATGTGTGAGAGAATCGAGACATCTGTCAGCTTTGAACTTAAACAATTTCTGATACCTTCTATACTGGGCCTGATGTTTTTTGAATGAAACTCATTCAAAAAGATCTACTAATCTGGAAACGAAGGATAGGTTTTAGTTTCTTCAAAATATCTACAGTGGAACCCTTTCTATTAAACTCACATTTATCTTTCTTTTTTTTAGTCCTGTTGAATTAAAACAATGTTTATTAATAATCCAGCATCACCATTTTACATTGAAAGACGAAACATTACAATTCAGAATTCCATTGTAGCAGTAGCTCCATTATTTCAAATTTAACTTTCATTTTTGTTGAGATAATTCTTTGATTTGTTTAATTATTAAGTTATTGAAAATATTAAAAACAATAGGATCCTAATCATAAAAAACATTTGTGAAAAACATGTTTCTAGCACTTGACAAAATCAAGGTCAACCATGCTCAAACATATGTAAAGCTACAACTTATGATGTATTTTATTTCAGGAGAGCGATGCTCAAGATAAACAAGATCATTTAACTCATCACATGGCGCTAGACGTTCTCAAGTTCAATGTGAGTATTTTTTTTGTTCAGTTTCAGCAATTCTGGGCCATTTTAACCCGCAAGCTATTCTTTTACTTGGAATTTAACTGAAATTGTTTCCAACTTTTAAATGGAAATGTATAAATTTATGGATTTTAAAAGATTAAAAAACTAAAATTTAAGAATCAAAAAAGTATAGATGCTCTCCATATTAAATTTTCATTACATTTGCACTGTTCTATAATAGTATTCAATGACTTTCTTGGGCATTTTTTTTTTAATATCTTTATTAGCTTCTAATTGTGCTTTTCTTAATTGAACCTTTTCAATGGAAACTTTTTATATACTTCAAAGAGAATATGGCTAGAACTAGGCTACTAGTTGGGTTATCACTCTAGCTATGCCCTATTGTCAGTAGAGGAAGGGTGGGAAGGAATCTAATATATCATAGACATCCATGTCATTGGACATATAGCTGGGACAGATCCGAAGCAAACTGCATTTTACTATGATACAATTTTGATTCACCAACTGTTCTATGAATTTTTTTAGGGTTGGAAAAATGAGAGGCTCTGCGGCAGATGGGGGCAAGGCAGAGCCATCGTGGTGAAACCCGGAGACTCCGCTTTTCACTGGCAGAGAGTTCATTCGATATTGGAGAGAGTGGTTCACCCTCAACTGGGATTCGCTGTCAATTTGGATCCTAAGAAATACTATAAGGTAGACTTCTAGAGACATTCTTCAAATTCTTGTCAAAGAATGCTTTTCTTTTTGATGATGATTATAATAATTTAACATTCAAAAAGACATGGGTGCTTTTGATGTCTCTTTTCTATTAAACTTCTAGTTGAGCTATCCCTATGTGAGAATTCATAAAATAATGGAAAGTAATAATTCTAATCTTTCAGGTGTACTTGTATATTGAAGGAAAACAAATTGTGGGTTGCTTGGTAGCTGAAACATTGCAAAAAGCCTACCGACTACTTCCCGGAAAAGACATTGACTGCTGCAGTGTTGAGTCCTATCCCGTAAAGTATGTGATGGTTTCATAACTCTTTAATTTTCACTGATTTATTTTATCACATTCTCAGCATAAAACGTTGAACATTGTTTCTATGCTGTGTCATAAATGAAAATTTACATTTATTGTTATCAGAAATATTATTCAAACATTCTACTAATAAAGACATTTTTACATTTAAATGAATTAACTATTGGTTATCATCTCTGAAGCCTTGGTTAAATTATATATGCAGCGAAAATGACAATACCAAATGTTTTTTCATTGGCAGGTGTGGAATATCTCGCATATGGACGCATATGTCTTTCCAGAGACGAGGCATAGCAACCAACTTGGTGAACTCAATGCGGGCCAACTATTTCTTTGGTCATATATTGGCATGCGACGAGATCGCTTTCAGCTCTCCGACTTCTGCTGGGAAATCTTTTGCCGAGAAATATACCAGGACCCCTAACTTTTATGTGTATATTGATTGATTCATATTTAATGCGTGATAATCCTACGCCACCGTGTCTACTGTAATTGGTTTAGGTCAATTATCAAGAAAAAAATTGTACAGCTTGCATGTTTTACTGATTAAAATCTGTAGTTTTTCTTTCAAATCTTCACTGTAAATGATTTTTTTTGTGAATACCTTTCAAGTGTCACTTTACCATGGTTATAAAAATGTTAAGAATTCTTCTTGAATATTTAGATAAATAAAATTTTGTTTGTTGCCATAAAAATACATGAATGTTGCCATGCAAAGTCTTATGAAACACTTTCTCACTTTTTGATTGTTCCAAAAAATCTTTTCACATGTATATTCAAAGCAGTGTAATAATTTTGTTATATTACTAGTGAAATATCCCTTTTTGAGCTTATCTGTCTACTTTATTTTATTAATTTATTTGTGTGTGTAACTTTTTTTGTGCTTCTTACAATGGCATTGGTGTATAGATTTTTTCTTGGCAAACTTACACATTCAATAGAAATATGAGAATAGTAACATATGCCTTTGTCACTCAATTTATTACAATTATATTGGTTCTCAAACACTACAGTATAATATTTATAGTAATTCTGTGCTATATCTTTCACTGTATTATATATATATTTTTTATTTATAAATAAACTGCATCACACAGATTTCACAACACAGCTATTTTTAGACAAAGCCTAAAGTTGTTTTTTTGATTGAATTGGCATTTATTTGATAGGCTTTTATTTCATGCCAACCAAGCTAAGAACTTTAAGTTATAATTGTTGTTGAACATTAAACATTGCCATTTTTACCCTATAAAATTTAACCATACATAAAAACGCAACTTGCTCATTTCTGAGTTGTATTTTAATGGTTCTTTGACAGCTTTTTAATTTATGTTCTTAAAACTATTCCACCGAAAGTATAGTATGAGGCACAAGAATTAACAGTTCTATTACTTTGTGTTTAAATGATTTTGTATAAACTCATAAACTTTGTATTTATTTAATTGGTAAAACTGTATTAAATTTTTAATCTTACTTTTCATCTCTTATTTTATTTATGATTGTATTGTTTTAGTGCCATTTTTAAGTTTCTGTTATAATGTTTTTCCATTGTGGATAGATAGTTTTAAATTAAGATAATATTAACTTTACCTTTTCAGTCGTAACTGTCGAGTACAATTTGTAAAAAAATTAGTTACGTAAATTTTGATTTTTGAAGTTTTTCACTAATATGTATGGCATTTAAATACGGTAACTTTTGAATATTATCACATCACTGAGCTATGGATAGAAAAAAATGGATTGATGTATATATTTCAATATAAACAGATAAGGCCCATCTCTTAACTGGAATTGTCCAATATATATTGAAGTCCATGGCTAGCCGAAAATTAATAATTGTGTGCAAACTTTGAATTGAGTTTTACGTAGAAAGCACGGTAAACTGGAAAATGAACCCACTTTGTGTGAATATTTCAATCTTATGTGAATTTCCAATTTAGTGGGGAATTTTTGTATGAAAATAACCTGGTTTATTTATGCGAAATATTAAGAATCCAAAATTTCAAATGTAATACCTATATTTAATGAAGAAACCAGTGGCTTTCTCCATTCACACTTTTCATGTTCATAATTCCAAAACTAAACCGTGACTATTTTTAAAATGCCAACTTTTAAGTTTTTAAGATTACAACCAAAAAGAAAAAGTAGCAATTTTTTTTTGCACCCGACAGCAGTGTAGTAACTCTATATTGTTATATAATCAATGACTTAGTGACAAGGACTTTAATGTTATTTTTTTTACCTCAAAATGTGCATTTATATTGCACCGTAATTTAAGTTTGTTTTTTTTTTTAGTTAAATGATTAAAAATAATTGTTATTTCTAGTTCTATTCTGTAATGTGTTTGCTTTTTTATTGTGAAGATTTACGTATATATATACAGATATTGCGTTATTTCTGCATGTACACGCCATTATCAAAATTGCACACAAACCATGTTTGGGAATGAGCCTCAGGCTCAGGCCAGGCCGGATCTTTTTGGCCTCGGGCCGGGTAGAATTTGAAATTGCGGGCCAAGCAGACCTTTAATATATATGTGTGATCCTCGATCTATCATTTTCCTAATTCTCTAATTGTCGATAACTAAGCTGTCTCAAAATCTTATAGCAAAATGTTCAATGATATTTATTCATAAACTAAATATCTTTTTCACTTCCTGGCCCATAAACATTTTATGCTTAAACTCAGCTAAAAGTGTTTATTACACTAGTGAGAAGTTTGTATGCCTTTTTTTACATAATTGATTTTTATAAATGTTCAAATCCTGAAAAAATACATGTTGATGAATATCAATAGATGACATTTACATAAATTCTACTGTTAAATTGGAGTTTCTGGAGTTATAAGTTTTGCACTCTGAACTGACATGATATTCACTCTTGTATATATTTTTTTTCTATTGATATTAACTTCACATGGACTGTTAATTAGATTAAGCAGTGATTGATTGAGTGTTATTATCCCTCTTATCTGCAGAGTGTTGTTTTGGACTTATGCTATTAGCCTTATTGCGTCAATCGGTGAAAACTCAAAAAGTTACTGATATGGCTTAACATCACAATCCAACGTTATTTTTCACATGATGATTGACTCAATGAGACTTAGCAATATCACTGCCAATCAATTAGTAATCTGAAACTTTAAGATCCAAGTTAATCCATTTCTCAGTAGATGTTTACTGTGCGCTATTGTATGACCGTTTTGATATGTGAAATGCGGGATTTTTCAACATTTTTAATGAATTGACAAAGTTTGTTTTTGCTCAAATTAGTAGTAGAATCTTTATGTATATAGGTTTTCGGAAATGGTCTCTTGTGATCGAGTATTAAATAAATAAATTTCATACAGTGAATCTGTGTTATTATTTTTCTATCACTATCTCCTAAAAAGAAGATGCACATAAAACATCAGTGGAAATTAAAATTATTAAAATACGTATGTAAGTGAGACAAAGGAAAATTTTTTCCCAAGACTTTTTGGATGCTCTAACCTACTCCAAATTGCTGACTATAAGATTTGATATCGATTTATTTTTTAATGTAGCAAATACATCACAAATTGCAAACATTGCTTTTGTAGTATGACAGGATACCTAGTAAAAATTAATTAGGATTGGAGGTTATGTGTCAAATAGAAAATCGGTACCAAGAACCGCCGAGCATTCGGTACTGAAAACTTAAGAAAATATTTTTAATCTTATGATCTTGATTATCTTTTTAATAAGCAATGTGGACATAATAATATATCTAAGATGGCTAAAAATATACATTACGCATTGGGACATTAAAATAATTATCGTATGGTGACAAATAAAAAATGATATTTTGAATAAAGAAATCAGGGCTGTCGAGTCGGAGTTTTTTCGCCGGAGTCGGAGTCGTACTCGGTGTGGGAAATTTTGAAATGTATGAACTTTTTATTTTTGTATATAATATGTAAAATTTGGCTATTGGCCGGAATGGTTGGTTTATTTATAATTGAATACACATAATTAAGAAAGTTTGGAAAAACGTGAATTTTTTTAGTCGGAGTGGGAGTCGGAGTCGTGTTTTTGGTCAATGTTAGAGATAGAATTGTGTTTTTGGTAAATGCTGGAGTCGCAGTCGTACTTTTTTTAACGACTCCACAGCCATGAAAGAAATAATACATCTATTTTTCAAAAAAAAAAAATATAATAAATAATGTAGCAATTTGATACGGTTGTAGGAAGCTGTTTTAAACAATTGAGGGTTGGTATTCCATATTTCTTTCGAACAGTAGTAGAGAATCTTGTCTATTAATTATAGTTTGCTCTTAATTTCATGCTCTATTGCTCTTGGTGAACGTCGAAACGATCGAGCACCGAGCGTCAAAGGTCGTCTGTCTGACGTTTGAAAATTAGGTAAATAAAAAGCATTTACAATTTAAAAAGCACCCTTTTCACTGTGTCCTTTTATCTGTGCTGAAATATTTTAAAATATGAAAGTAGTGTTGTATGTCTTGTGGGTCAATGTCTCGGCTGCTTTAACCTTACATTTTGACGCTCGTCTTTGACATTGAACCGGTTTATTTATTATTTTCTTCTACATATTTCCACCAGTGTTGAAAAAAGATGAAGATTTATCGGCAAATAACACCTGGCTTTCGATATCCCCGACCTCTATCTAGTCAATGTTTATTTATCGACACCAACATGAGTCATCGAATTTGTTTTCTGTGTCGGTTTTGTTAAATAGTTCTCGGTGAGAATTTCACAATAAACATTGACACAGTTAAGCAATAGAGTCTTACTTCACTGGAAGCTATCACATTTTTCTCTTATTTATAATGCATATTGCAAAACGTAGACTTCATTGAATTGCTTATTTCGCAAAATAAGATAGGATTTTAATTAGGTGAAGGACATATTAGTAGACTAATATATTTGATATTTTTGGGGTTATCTAAAAGTATTATACATGGCATTACAGACAATGCACCATGGATTGGACTACTTTAGTATCGTAGAGGCCCTTCAGAAAAATTAGAAATCTAGGGCTAATAATGCTTATGACCCTAAAATTCAAAACCATAGGAAAGAAAGTATAAAATGTGATTGCTTTTTAATATTTAGTAAGTTTTTTATATAAGCTTTCTACACCTAGCAAATTTTTCTATTATTTTAGAATAGTTTAGTGCACATGCTATCTATATATTTAGTGTTGCCAGTTTATTTAATCGCTCTTGGTCCATGATCAAATTTCGTTGTACGTAAGCATTTTTGAAAGTGAAATATATTTAAATGCACATTTGATTTGCATCCATTCCAATATTTTTGATATACTTAAAGCGCTTATTGAGTTGAATACACTGTGTCGGCAGCCCCGCCTGCACCCACCCTC
The DNA here is from genome assembly GCA_028554975.1 of Himalopsyche kuldschensis. NCBI lineage: Eukaryota > Metazoa > Arthropoda > Insecta > Trichoptera > Rhyacophilidae > Himalopsyche > Himalopsyche kuldschensis. The sequence goes on along the minus strand of JAHFWI010000030.1, from coordinate 4,278,791 downwards.
TAATATGGCCTGATTATAACATATAAACTGTTATTGAAAAACTAAAATTATTAGTTGATGTTCAAAGAAACCTGAGATTTATTGAAAGAGTCAAACCACCGTGTACCCTGAAGATTCCCTGCAAGCATCTGAATTTGAAGCGCAGTATATACTGTTTCCATAAGGTGCTATGGTCCACTATGTATTGAATATATTGTAAGAAAGAAATTGGTTTGAGATGTATTTATTGGCTATTCCACGTGCAAAAAGTTTTTTTTGCTAATTAAGGTCGAACCAAAGTTGTGCTATTGGATAAGACCCCAGTTTGTGCAACCTAATAAATTGTTTTTCTTTTTTAATTGCAGGACTCTACGCCTCTCTTTGGGGCCATGTCAACAGAGCAGGTAAACGCAGAGGAGGGGTGTGGCGGGGTCGTAGCAGGCCGGGTCTTCGGAGGATGTGAGGGACCCGATGCTATGTATGTTAAGCTCATCTCGTCTGACGGGCATGAGTTTATCGTGAAGCGTGAACACGCACTGACTTCTGGCACCATTAAGGCTATGTTGAGTGGACCCGGGCAGTTCGCAGAGAATGAGGCCAACGAAGTTAACTTCCGCGAGATACCGTAAGATATATCAACTTGACTCCTTATATTTTGTACACTAACTTAACATTTATCAATTCGCATCCACGAGTTCCATGCGTTGAACACGGCTCCTCTGTTCATGTAGAGATTGTAGTCCTACGTTAATCACGGGAGCCGTGCTTATGTGGTACACAGGTGACTTTTGTGCTAATGGCACTGCAAGTGATATAACATAGATTAAATATAAAAATAGTTTGTAATGTAAAACAAAGTTTTATGGTTTCGAAAATATGGTATTTTTAAGTTCCCTATAAGAAATGTGATATTATTACGTAGTCAAGCTTTATAAAAATTGGGATGTGCGGTCATAGGTAATATCCTACACTATTCCTCCTTATTATTTTGACGTTTAATCCAACATGTCCACCGTGTCAGTGTTGCCAGTATAAAAGAAAACGCATAAGTAACTCGTGAATTATTTATTAATTAATTATACTTGTTGCAACATGTTGAAATTAAGATCATAACCTACCCCATTTAAGATCAAATATACATCATAACAATGTAGTATTCTGACAGCATTGACATGATGGCCATGTTGGATTATACATCAAAATCAGTGGCGGCTGGTCAGCAGAATATGAGGGAGTGCAAAAGATGCTTCACCTATTTTTGCATGATATTCTCCAATTCATGGGATTCTCTTCTATAACACGAATACTAATGTCAGATATTAACAATACCAACTGTTTCCATATAATCTAAATTGTTTTGTTTAAATTTTGCCAATGACATCGTATGTTGAGGTTGTTAAATATTAAAATTGCAATCGGAAAAATGTGTCAATCCAGGAATTTTTCCGGTACAAATAATTTTGCTGTAATTATAATCATGGAATGAGAAATGATTTTACGTTTGATTCACGATAGATTCTCACATTTCATTACATATAACAAAATAGAGTACCTAAGTCATTTATAGATTCCATTTTTGAAGAATGTATGTATTAAGCATTATTAATTTTAATATACAGTATATTAAAATTATTTTCTGTATCAATTTTAATGTTGTATTTTATAATATTAATTATTTCTTTCAGGTCACATGTTTTACAAAAAGTCTGCATGTACTTCACATACAAAGTTCGTTACACCAACAGCTCTACAGAGATTCCCGAATTTCCCATTGCTCCGGAGATCGCTCTGGAATTACTCATGGCTGCCAACTTCCTCGACTGTTAGCTAGGCCCTTTTCACCCGCGGCGACAGTATGGCCATTGATGATGGAACGTCAACAATGGAGTTCCAACATAAAAATAAATATTGCCAACTTTTCTCATCATTTATTGATAATATGCACACGCATTGAAATTGACTCCCGATGACAATTTCTCCATTGGGTTTGTCGTAAGAATGCTAGGTTCTCTTAAATTGTTATTTATTTTTTCTAAACGGATAAAATCATTCGATTTTCCTAGTTTAATAGACCCACCGCAGTAAATTGATTTTTCCTGCGTAACAACTTCATCAGCGGTGCGTCAAAATTGTGCTCATTGATTTATTGTATGTCTGTGTTCGTTACAGCTCCGAAAGGAATCTGTTTTCATGTATTGATAAATCTATTTGAAATTTTGTTACAACGAATGCGCTCATTGCAAAATTTTGGGTTATATTTTTTATAAAATAGTCGTGAGTACTTATCACTCCGCTCCAATAATAATAATATCATTGTGTTTTCAAAAATAATAATTCTACTAACTTCAAATGCCTTTTTCTAATAAATGCGTAGATATACAATATATACCTATTAATTAAGCATGGCAATACTTTGTATACTAGTTAAAATGTTCATGTGTTATGGGTAGAATATACATAACTAGCGTGGACACGTAGTACATACTGAAAATTACTAAATTACCATTTATCTTTACCAAAACTGATAGACATTATAGTAAGTGTCGATAATAATAATATTTGGCATTTTTTTTTTGTAACATACTGTTAAGTTATAGCTGTGTAAACTGTAATGGTTTTATCTGACTCACCAGAAGTATTGTATATCTTACAGGAAGAACAAAAAACCATGTTAGACTTTTGGTAGACGAAGAGAGAGCTTATGAACAAAATGCTAGTTTGCATGTAGGCCGTTTTGATAAACAACTAATTGGAGATATCACTTTCACTTGTGTCTGTAATTAGTTGAATAATTTTTAGTAAAAATTTGCAGCTCTCGGAAGAAAAATAATCATACGGAAAGAAAAATAACAATGTATTTTAATTCTACATAAATTATTTTAAATATTTGTTGATAGCTATTTAGGCTAACGCCTTCGTCAGAACTAGTTCTGACGTCAGAACTAGAAGTCGTAATAGCTATCAACAAATATTTAAAATAATTTATGTAGAATTAAAATACATTGTTATTTTTCTTTCCGTATTATAATGGAGTTCTACCAAGTAAATGCCTACTCAATCAATAGAAAAATAATCATTTATATAATGTGATCTCATTTTTGGCTTCAACCTTTACACTTGAAAATGACAATACGCTGGCATGATTTCCTTTGTGACAAATTGTGGAATTCGATAATGTTCTTTATGTGCTACAAATCCACGTATATAATTTATTTTTGTTGATATTCTTGAATGTTGATGTTTATGAATGGTATGCATGATGATTATTCAGATATATATTCTAGGCATTGTATTCATCGTAAAATAATAATATGAAATTCAATAAAAGACTTAGACAATTTTTTGTATGTTATTGATTTATAAAAACCGCGGAGTTAGTGTAACCAGATACCATTTAACTACAGACTTCTCAATTTGCTCGTATTTGATTGGTTGTTAGTAATTTTTAGACCTAAACCAATTCTCTATTGTCATAATAGTTTTAGTAGGCAATCATTATCGGGGTCATGTTTTTTTTTTATTTTCTCATGCCAAGGTACCAAAACACATTTTAGCCCATTTTTTTTCTAATACTTGTAACTTATTCCAAAGTGACGAGATGTTCATTCATTTATGAAGTATTTGGAGTATTCTATATTCACTTCCGTTTAATCCTAAGCGTATTGAATAATCTAACTGATATTCTCATTTCAAAGTCAATGAATTTTTACGTAACCATTATCTAATAATGAAAAATGCCTTTTCTTGAAGTTCAAGATACTTTTCGCACATTTTACAAAATAGTTTTGTCAAATTATTATAGTTGCTATGCAGGTTTTATACCTGCTAATGATGAAAAACAATTTGATACATGAAAGATAGAATGTAAAAGTTACATATTTTCTTTGTATTGTCATGATAATTGTACAAGACTCGTAATTTGTTTCTAATAATGAAAATATCACTTATTTGAATGTGTTTATATTGTTTAAAAACAATTCAAGGAAAGTAACTTATCATTTTTTTAAATTTCTGATGGATTCGGCAATTAGTTTGTAGATTAAAATTCATAACCATATTCCACTTGTTAAACAAGTGAAATAACAATATTATGAATCGTAATTTTATATTTTGTTATTATTACTTGTGATTGATAACACTGGCTTCTTTGTTCTAATAATAAAACTGCAGAAATCTTCCAAGCCAATACTTAAAAAAACTAAATAAAAGAAAATAATTAATCTTTACTTTATTCTTGGGTGAAGCGAACATAAGTTGGATGTCTATAATTATAAATATTTATTTTACTCACATATCTTTTTGAGCAGTCTCATAATATACTTAACAATATTTAACCACTTGATTATTTATGTATGTAAATTTCATTTAACCTTTCATTAAATTAAGTTAATGAGCTGACTGACATTTTGTGGAGTTGTGTTGGAACGGAATACGCGTGAAGCTGTTCTTCAATCTGGGCTTTGTTCATTGAAAAGTATTTACCAAATATAGTAAATCTGTTTGATATTAATGTGCTCTGCGTTATATGGCAACACTCAAAATTTAAATTATTAGGAAAAATGTAAGTTTATTTGTGCTTAGTTTTTTTTTAATTTGCTGCGTCCATTGTAAGTCCATAATAATAAATGCAAATTTTTCACCAGCTTTGAAGATTTGCAAAGAACTTATATAATAATATGTATAATGTAATAAAGATAAGAACTGAATATTGTGTTTATTTTCATTTTATTTGTCTACATCCAGAATGATATACTGGAGATGGATATAAACGCTTAGTCTGTAGTTGTTCTATCAATTATTTGACCAGGTAACACAACTCGCCTCTCAGGATTCACACTTTTAGAAGGGGCAGAGTAGGTTTCGCTCATTGTTTTCCACCTTTTATGTTATGCATGGATTTGTAACATAGTCGGCTTAACACAGTGATGCACAACCTTTTTGGGAGAAGTGCCAGATAATCAATTCTCAGATAGTTCGAGAGCCGCATAGGTAAAACTGATATTTCTAGTGCATATAAAATTGAAAACTTAATTGTTTTCTATTGTTCTTCCACTGTCCGCATGAAATGTCATTGAGGGCCGCAGGTTGTGCATCACTGTTTTAGGGCAACGCTACACTGACAACAACGTGACGTCATGACAGTTGCTAAAAGTGCTAGCAGTTATCCCCCCCAGTCACATCCACACACATCCAGTGCAGAAAACGCACCTGGCGAGTATTCTACTAGTAATTAAAATAATAATACATACTTTCAATGGTTTCGGCGGTAACTTTGTGGAAGTTGATTTTAATATAAAATTTAAAATAACTTTGATTATTCCACGTATTGACAATACGTGGAATAATCAAAGCTATTCTAAATTTTATATATAATAATACATTTTTAGTACTTTTTCCACATAAAATTTATTTGATCAGGACCGGTTTCGCTCATCGCGAGCATTGTCAACTGATAAGGAATACAATAAAACTGTGATATTTATACAAAAGTTAAGTATGAAAAAAAGGTATGACAAACAATTGGTAAAATAACTAAGCAAATAAATTGAAGCAAATTACAAGGAAAATAATATAAATAAGAACTTGTAATTTGCTTCAATTTATTTGCTTAGTTATTTTACCAATTGTTTGTCATACATTTTTTTCATACTTGACTTTTTTATAAATAATACTGTTTTATTGTATCCTTATCAGTTGACAATGCTCACCATGAGCGAAACCGGTCCTGATCAAATAAATTTTATGTGGAAAAAGTACTAAAAATGTATTATTATTTTTATTATAATGCCTTTCCACCAAGTTTTGACAGTGAACACCTTAAAAGTATTCTACTAGTATTTTAATTGATAAGTATTTTATCCTCGTGCCTTAAGCCTACAGCACGGAATTATTCACCATCTTGGTCAGTATCTTAGGACACTTGGGCACTGCATCGATTTACATCTAGATTATTCCGCAGTGACCATATTAACTTACGTGACCATAAGAATACTTGCCATTCTAAAAAAATGTTAAGAAGGAATTGAAATTGATTTTAAAAAATACATCTTATTGAATTTTGCTCTTCGGAGATGTTTGTAACAAATTATGGTGAAATCAACTTATTTAACTTTTAGTTCTTCCAAAAAAATCTCAAATGAAGATGCATTCTTTGCAAGTTAACCTGATAGTATTTTGTGGCAATGAAACAGGGTAAAATAATTAAGAATTTCTTCTTTATTTCACATACATTTCATTAATATACAAAACCATTTGCAAGCTTAGCATACTACAATAATGTAACCGTCAACCTAGGAGTATTTACGCTGACTTTATGAGTATTTAAATAAAAATCTTTTTACATCATACAGTACTCTTCATTAAAATTACATTATATGGACTTTTTTGTGTTCAAATCACAACTTTACACAAACAAATTATTCAAAATTGGTTTTCATAAAAATACACAATTCACTGTTTATTTATAATGCAATTTCCAAAATATTAATGCCTCGGGAATTATTAACTAAATATAACATGTACAAAAAAAAAATGGTTTTATACAAATGGAAGAATATTTATTACACTGATGGACTGAGGACATTTATTGGGACAATCTTAATCATCATCCGATCATTTAAAAGTGTGCAATGAAAAAAATACATAATCTTAGTGTAGTTATCAACTGCTTGTAAAATGGTTGCATACTATTTTGATTAAAAATAACTTTTATTTGTCCAATAGAAGCCAACCATATAATAATGTATTATTTGTCTATGGTTTACAGTAAAAATTAACTTTAGCATGTCATAAATATTTCTAAGAAAATGATTTTTTTTTATTATCGTTTGAATATTAATTGTGACTTGCTACTAGTACCAAAATCTATTAATTTTTGGTAAAAAATTCTTTAACCTTTCTGTCTAGTATTGAAATTTGCTTTATTTCCGGGTCTTACAAATCTTCCTAAATGAGAAAGGCACAATGTCGGAAGCGTTAATTAAAGATTGGAATTGGTGGTGATACTGTAGCTATTATTAAAAATATGGTAAATTTTAATTTATTAAGATGCAAAAATATATATTCGCTATTTATTTATACAATCCATAAAAAAGCATCTATATTCAAAGATAGATTTAATTACAGGTAATTAAGTGGATATTCTTGTTTCCTATGAAAAAGATCTACTCTTCATCGTTATTAGAGATTATTGTATTCGAATTGTCAGAACAGATTTACATGACTGATAAACATATTATGATGTTGTCTAATGTGTGATCATCAGAGTTATCCTTTCATCTAATTATATTGTTAGTGTAAGGGTTGTCAAATTTTCCGAGATCCTTGTATCCAGGAATAAAAAATTGTCACCGTATCTACCAACATAAAATTTTATGATGAATTAAAGAAAGTATCAAATATGATACTTAAAAGATTCATTATCTTCTTAGAATATATGAAGATATTTGATTGAAGCTGTATCTCTGATTTCTTTATGAAAATGACTTAAAAAAACACTTCAGGTTCATCCATAAATGGTCATGGATACATTTGTTGAATATAGTCACATTTTCAATATTTAGTCGGTTTTGAGAAATTTGTCAAATCAATAAAAAATATATTGGATTTAAAGGTCCCTAAAAGAAATTAAGTTGATTGAATTATTTCAGAATCATATCAAGCAATAATTCACAATTCAAGAATTTGAACGAAACTCAAACTTAAGTTATATTTAGTTTAATATTTTGTACTTGATAGATAATCCAATTTCCGACATATTTCCTACTAAATGTATAAAATATTTTCACACACAACTTGCAAAAGCGAATTTAAAAAAATAACATGCTCATAGGTATCGATATATCTTGAATGAAAATGATCCTAAGCATTCAGGGCAGGCGAAAAAATTCTATACAAAATTTTAGAAGACATGGTTTCTACATATTTATAACTAAGTGAGCATAAGATTTTATAATTAATTGTTGAGTAACCTCAAAATATTTTGAATTTGATTAATACTATTATTTCAGATAGAAAATTGAAAAATTCACTATGCTATGTACGTGAAAATTATTTTCTAAATTTGATTTTAGTTTTACAACATTTATTTCAAATACACAATTGTGTTTTGTTATTTTCTACAGAAAAAACACAACCTCCACATTGTTATCCTACTTTGCAAACATTTTATGCGGTTTATTAACCCTTTCCCCTAAGGGCATGTTGACATACCCAAACAAATCAAGTGTGTTGCGACAGGCAATAGAAAATGCTTAAAATTAATTCTTATCAAATTTTATTGCACGCAGATGGCATTTATGAATTATTCAGCCATAAGTAAAGGGCAAAACTTTTCAAAATATGTGAAAAAGTGAGTTAAATGCCAGTCACTTTTAAGATTTAAACTGTCAATTCTTCGTGGAAAGGCATTATTTGAAATAAATAAAACACAATTTTTTGGTACTACTTGTACATATATTTTGTGAATATCAGGACCGGTTTTGCTCATTGCAAACATTGTCAACTGATTACAATCAGTTAAAAATGTACACGATCAACAAAAACGGTCCTGATTTTTACAAAATATGTGTAATTAGTACAAAAGTATTGTATTTTATTTATTTAATTACAAGTAAAATTGTCCCATCTTAATAGATTATAGAACAAAATGGCAAAAGTGTTATGGTATTTCATTTTATGGAAGATTTGTCTACATTTTTTTCTGTTTCAATTTAATTATGATTGAAGGTTTCACTAGTGAATATGTTTTTACTAATACATACGTAGTCCGTTTATTTGAAACATGCCAATCTCCATACCTTTTTGTATAACTTCATTCTTGCTCTTTTCAGAATATATATTCACTAATTGGAAACAAAGATAACAACATTAATTATCTTGTACTTTATTGCCCATGAGCAACAGCAAAAAAACAGCCATTTTCACAAACAGCTTTTATAAAATGATAATAAACATGAAGAAAAATACATTCAAATCTTGAATATTCGCCATTTAAAAACATGCGAATTTGTATACACTACGAAAAAAATACATACAGAATGCTACATTTACAATATGTATTTGAGCATATTTTGTATTATACATTGGAGTGAAATCTACAATTTTCAACTCACTAGCCAATCCTATTTACCACAACATGCAGTATTATTTCGAATCACGCTGATATGAAAAATACATTTCGTAGCATTACAATTTTATGCATAATGTTTTAACATACAATCTCCAATTTTATAATCACAATTTACCTACTCACAATTCAACTTCTCTCGAATGCGAAAACAAGATATCTGCATTGAGCTGCAAATGAGAATCAACAAAAAAGTCAAAGTGCAGTAATATAATATTTTTTATAAAATCAATCATAATATGAAAGAACATTGTTAAACTGAGAATCACTTTACAGGTTTTCACTGATAATTATTAAATTATCTAACATGTCGTCAAAAGTAAAAAACAACTTTTAGTTAAAATACTTTATGAAAGTTTATCGAATGTATTATTTGCAAGTGATAAATTAAGACATGTGTGGAGATTTATGCAGAAAGTGTAAGAAGTATCTGTAAGTAAGAAAGAAATCATTGTACTGATTGAATTGGCATTTACTTGGTAGAACTCCATTAAACACGGTGAAAAAAATAGCAATGAATTTTAGTTCTACAGAAATTCAAGTTAGAACTATTGGAGTTCTGACGATGGCGTGAGCCAAAATAGCTATCAACTGTATGTAAAATAATCTCTGTAGAACTAAAATACATTTTTATTTTTCTCACCATGTTAGAAAGAAATCATTTTCAAAATATTTAGAAACATTTACTAAAATCACAGCTGGGCAACGCATACAAATATATTTTGTAACTTTTTTCCTGTGTGAGAAAGATAATTGCAGTTCTTCGAAATAAAATGATTAATCATTTCAATTGACAATTGAAAAGTCTATTGGAATCAATTCTGAATAAGTCGACACAAAAAAACATTCAATTTGGCAAAAACACCATTTATGCCCACTCCTGACCTGAATAAGAGTTAAGCTATACTTTAACTTACATAGAGGGTGCCACTGACAGAATGTTTAAAATTTAATTCTTTTTTATTCCGCCACAATAAGCTAACTTGTGATAGAAAGTCTATCCATTCACAGTTGAGGGTGTTGAAAATCAATATCTACAAATATTTTTATTTTCCCTACAACAGCAAATATCAGCAAGTAACTGATGTTACTGCAGGCTTTACTTACTTCACAGTATAAGAAAATTAAACATTCCTATTCAAGATGTAATTATGTTCAGTGAACCCTGCTTAAATGATCAATTGGATCAATCTTTCGTTGTATTGCTGCATAAAATGTGCCGCAATTAATTCACAAATATCTGGACTATTCGATGTTTATATAATTTAGGATAGTTTTCAAATTTAATCAAATCCACTTGTTGACAAACTGAGAAAATAAGATGTTTTTATACCTTTTTCTTCATAGGTTTGTGTTTACTATTCTAAAAATAATTCAAGAATTACAGATGATGTGTCAGAATGCAAACTTTTTCATGTGAAGAAAAAACCTCTCAAAAGTTTAATCTACAATTGGCAGTTAAAAAAAACATTTTTGGATTTGACCAGTTTTGAAAATTATCTCCTGATAAAATTAGAATTTTTTGAATTTTGTACTTTTCCATGAGTTTTGTCGCTAACGGTCAGTTCAAGTACATCCGTGCACTTGGAATGCCTGAAGATGCCGAAAGGCGAAACCCGGGTCGTTAGCGACAAAACTCATGGAAAAGTACAAAATTCAAAAAATTCTAATTTGATATTGAAATTCCATCAAGCACCCTCAGTCGAAATACTTAATAATATCTCCTGATATATTGGTAGAAATTACAGCAGGGTATACTTGATCTATATTTGATCAAAAAATTGTTTTACTTCTCCTCAAAACTGTCTAAGAGTTGTGTAACTTATTGCTGTGTTCTTGCAACACAGTTTTATGATGTTTATCTTCAGTGGTACCCCTGGAAATAATCAGAATACAATGTATACCAATTTAAAATAAATTATTGTGAATGTACCTCTTCGGTGAGTAATTTTTCGTTTATTATTTGTGTTTGATTAAATTGGCTATTAAATAATAGATTCATGGGCAGGTAATTTCTTTTTTTTTATGAAATTTTTACAGGAGGTAAGTTGACAATAATGGCTGAAAGAAAGTAATTCTCATAAGGATTTGGAGTAATATTTAAACTATATTAATAACTCATCACTAATCAAGATAGGAATCAATGCATATCGTGCTAACAAAAGTGTACTATATTCATACAAATCAAATATAGCATCTAAGCTTTAAAGCTATTGGAAGATTTAGTTCTTGCACCTGTTCCACAATAGTCTCTAGTTTTTTTTTACAAGCAAACATTACTTTCTATAGTATAATTTAGAATCCTGCAACTAAACTACCATCTATCGGCATTTCATGCGAGGGAAATCACAACTAAAAAAAAACAATTCATAAATGTCATTAGACAATTTATGGTATCGTTTGTCACCCCTATTGTCACATTTCTATGCATCTGCTTAATTATACTACATTTTGATCTCCCATACTGTTCTAAGCTGTTCGTTATGTATATGTTACAGTGAAACTGTACTCTCAGTGAAAATATATTCTTCTCCAAGCTGTCATTGAAATTAAATTTGACCGCCCTATCTTCAGTCCTATATTTGTCTGTGTTTTTCTTTGGTTCTCTTTTTACGAAAGGGACTACTTGCTGATTTTGTTTCATTGAAGTAAGCCAAAATTTTAGGCCGGCAAATCATCGGCTTGGGCCAATAATTTCAATGATCGTGACCAGTGAAATCATGTTGTCTTACAAATCTATTACTTGATACATTTTCACTGAGAATACACTTTCACTGTAACATATATAAACAGATTACCTTCTACAGCCTTACTAAACCCCTTTGTCAAAAATTGACACATTTAAAAACCTTCTTTAATTGCAACAGCACCTAAAATTATCTTTTTAATTTCATTTAAATTTAATCAATCCAAGCATTTGGTTATTTAACAACTGAATATTTTAAGTCCGACATGACTAAGGAATTTCTTATGCTTTTTCCCAATTTAAAAGGACGGGTGTTAAGTGTACCTTACCTGGCCACAATATTTATAAATAGCATACCTAGTGCACACTGAATGAATGTATTCCTTTTTTGAAAGAATGAAATCAAGACTCTTTTAGATTGATATATTATGTTTCGTTCTAAAAAAGGAACTTAAATTTTATATAGCAAAATAACACTGAATACTAAGTACATAGATTATAATTATAGCAATAATAGCAGGCAGGCGTTGGTTGCAATTTAAAAAAAAGAACGTTTCAGAATTTCAGTCAGTTTCTCTTTGTTTGCTTTTTGACACGGCTTATTGCAATTAATATTCCATGATTACTAACATAGCAACACCGGCTACTGATTCAAACCTTTTTTTACATGATATACTATGAAGCATCCCAATGTTATTTAAAACAGTCATCTGAGGAAAATTTCTTTTGTTTATGTATGCAAAAAGACGCTGTGAAATTTTGGGATGTTTATTAGACGAGCAAATATTCCAAAATTGAAAAAATGGCATTGACCCACACGAATACAGCTCCAATCAAAATGTAGATGGAATAATACCTTATTTGCGTAATATCAATTATATCTGAAAAAATTTCATGCAACAGTTGGCGTAAAGAAACAAAAAGATTAATTAAGGATTGTTTATGAAATATATTTAATTTACTAGGCTACTGGACATCATATAAATAAGTATTTACAGCTTACATACTAAAAATACACAACGAAGACTAAGTATAAATACCTACAGAAATAAAATAACTACTGATAAAATCAAATAAGCACGAATCTCTTGTAGTAACTACAAAATAATATCAACAGTTGTTTAATGCGGTGTGATAAAAAAAATTCGACTTTCATTAAATGGCAATGATATGGTTTGCTAATTTTTTTATTAAGCGAATGAAAAAGTAAACAAAATTTTTATTAATTCAAGTGTTTCATTTACAGTACAAACATTCAAATTGAATCTTTTATTTTTTCAAATATAGAATACTAATTGAAAGAATAGTGAAATCAGATTGAAAATAATTGTCTATGAATTATAAATGCATTTTAATAAATGTATATATCGACCCATCTTAGCCAAAAGGGTGTTAGTGACAAATCGCAACTTTCACTTCATTCATGTATTGGACATCTTTTTGGCAATCTGTGTATATTTTTTTTGTGAACGAAATGTCATATTTAACTCAGAATCACCAAAATGCTACTAACTACTAACTTAGTAGGGACGACATTATGTGTATTTAGTCGATTCGGTCAAACTTTGCATTTCTATTTCTATATTCAAAATAATAACAAACATATACAATTTAAACAAATAAAATAAAAAAAACAAAAAATAGCATCTCAATACATTTCGAGTATACGATAAATATTGTAAAATAAATTTATGAAATAAAAACGAAAAGTACAAATGCATCCAAGCATTCAAGTGTGTTTTTTTTTTTATAATTATGCTCATGTAATTCTAAGATAAGCATTACCAAATCCATTTTATTTCTTCCAAGAATGTAATCAAAATAATGGATAGCTTTGTCAATAATTTGACAATTGCAGAGATGCGATTCCCCAAACGTGGGCATTTTTCAACATTCGTATTTTAATGTTTTGGATTGGATTAATCCTATTTATTCAGACAATGTAGATATCCGCCTCCCAAGGATACACTAGATATATGCGCAGACATCAAAGAATGTTTATATATGTCTGAAGATGTTAATTCCGCATAAACATATCAGTATAATAAGGTAAATTCTATAAAGACTAATACTTTTGAATAAAGAAAAACAATTGAAACATGAATTAAAAAAGTTCAATTGTATCATGTCCTTGAAAGGGCAATTTATTTAAAAAAGACATTCCGTTTGGGCGTGCACATCTCTTTTGTTTTCTGGTGGCACCCATTTCTCTCATTCACACTCAGCGTGTGAGAGGTGAATGTGAATCTTTTTGAAATTAAGAAATTTAATCTTCTTTGCTTGCTTCTTTAATTAATCATGAATAGCCAACATAAACTTTTCTATTTGATTATAAAGTAAGTATCAATATTTTTAACTCTCTATTATGTCATTCAATAAAATCATTTTTTATCTAACAAAGAAATCATATTTACTGTGGCTATTCCATATTATTTAGGTACAGAAAGTTTTCACTGTCTAGAAATTGTTTTTAAATAATCAATGTTGCAAGACGGCCAATAGCAGCAAGGGTCTTTTGGTTCGCTTTCACATTACATAAAATAGTGTGTTTATACCATGTTTTAAAATTAAATTAATTTGAAAACAATGACAATACTATCATCAAAGTTCAAGGAAATAATCTACATTTCTTAGATTACGTTCTGTCAATTTCGTAAAAAAGTAAAGTAAATATATTCTCTTCAATCACACATTCAATTCAACATTATTATTTCTTCGTATTCATCATCAAGATATGAAAATTGAGCGGATAATCAGACTGGTTATAGAGAGAAGTTTTTCGAAAGAAGATATCAACTTCATTAAATGGAATGGTGGATATATTGTATGAGAATGTCTTCAGATAATTATTTGAAATAAACACAACAATTATTTTAATGGTATCTTTGAAATCCCCGGACAATTAATTGAATACTCATGAAAGAGCCAATAGTTAAATAAATTTCCTAAAAAAAAACTAGGACTTTTTCATAGTCGATTCATGTGTCATTACTCTGCGTAGTGACAGCAATCGAGCCTTGAAGTTGCGTCATTTTTTTGCTGAGTGAATATATCGGCTGCTGATCCGATTCGTTAACGTTCGAACCCAGGGAGGCGACCTTTTTCGGTGAACCGGATTTACTCTGTGGCGCGCTTCCGACGGCTTCGACAGAACCTTGTCTGCTTCTAGAATCCAAAGAAGCGTAACCAGACTGCGGGTCTTGAGTGTTGCCGTACAGGTGCGCAGGCGCTCCAGTGTTTCCGTAGTGATTATAGTTCTGAATCAACGCGGACACGCGGTTGGGTGCCGCAGGTAGGCTCAAAGGTTGCTGATTAGATAGGCACGACGATGTATTTGTGGTGATGTTTTGTCCGATAACGGTTACCGGTTGATTTATTCTAAAATCGGGGCGTGCCATTAGTGACGGTTTAGCGGGGGGTGCGTTATTATCGGGTTCACGGCGCTGCGACAGAATCTCAACTTGCGTCAAAGAAATACTGTGGTTTTGGGGTGCGGCGTTCTCACTTTGACTGCGCATGATCACTCCAACGTCGCAAGGATTGTTCAGCGGCGGCAACGGAGGCGGAAGTCCCGGATTGAATTGATGGGGTGGCACGCTCTGCGATTGGGCTATCATCCCCGAAGATGATGCGGGAGACTGACGGTGGGCAGGTTTAGGGGGGGCCTCCGATGGTTCGGAGAAGCATTGTGACAGGGCCGATCTCCAGTCGACGTGCGGATGTTTTTCTCTTATGCAGTCAACGACATCCAGTAAGTTTTTAGCATCCATTGCGAGGACGTGAGCCGCTGATAACATGTTTCTGTAAAATGTTTGAAAACAATTCAATGCGAGTTTGATTTCTTTATCTTATATAAAATATATTATATGCCACATATTATATTATAATTCCACAGAGATTTTTTATGGAAATCAAAATTTCTGATCATGATATTTTTTTTTATCTTTTAAAAAATTGAAACAGTTGAATATATGAAAACTATTCGTCAGTTTATATTTTAAAATGTACTATTTCTTTTAATTCAACCATAATTCTGACAATGGCGTAAAGCCAAAATAGATATCAACAGAATATAATTCTGGTGGACCTTTATACTTAATACTGATATTGGCAATCGCTGATATGTCAATAGTCATGTAAACCAGTTGTCCTTACTTGGTGTATTCTAGCTGTAAGGTTGTAGTGCTGTACTGGATAGCGAGCCGCATGGCTTCCACCAGTCCAGCCATATCTTTCGATAACACTTGATGAGCCATCTCTACTTCCCTAAGGTAACAAAAGAAAGATGAATATTTTTGTTAAATGCATTTTATGTTGAAACAAGTAATTCGAAGTGACATTTTCATTCATAGAAGACAAAATATTTATACTCCAGTTAGCAAAAAGCACCATATTAAAAATATACATGAAATTTCCTAAGATGTAAATCATAGAAAGAACAATAAAAATATATTACTTATGTATTTTAGTCTGTGGTTGGGTATCAATTTCGTTGACTTGGGTTGTGTAGCTCACAGGTCCAAAAAACGTAGAAAGAGTGATTGAGAAGAAGAGAGATTGAACAACAGTCTATTAAGAGTCCATATGCTCCACACTGGGATGTGAGACAAGATTAAAACATATATCTATATCTTGATTAAAACCCTGATATAAAATTCTCTCATTCATCGTTTTCCCAGGTTTATTTTTATAATTGATTCCGAGAATTTCCTGCATTCATGTATGAAATGAGGTTTGAATCATTTAGAGTTACTAGCTACTTTCTGCTAGCTAGTTTTCGAAAAGAATAAAAAATCTCATCGTTCATATTGATATTTGATATTTACCTTCTGGCATGATGAGGAAACACATCAACTAACGTGTCAACAAGCGCACAAAGTTTCCGAAGCCGATTACCAACGTCCCTGACTGCTGTCAAGAGTTCGGCAGGGGCCTGGCTCGACGCGGCTGACCGACCGGTTCCTGACAGTCGAAGGACTGCTCTCACAACTTCTGTTGTCGCCGAGTACATCGGATCTTCACGGCGCTCCCAAGAACCTCCGGCACTCTGAAAGTAAATAGAAACATATTGCGCTTACTAAAATATTGTGTGGAATGCTTAAAATCGAGAGTAATAATTATCAAAAGCAAAAAATACTATTTTGCATTCAATTTGTTTCTCATGTCTGCATATGTTGAGCATATGGAATCTCAATGAGCTTCTTGTATCTTAACTGCTCAACCGCTTGGTATTCAGTTGTTTAATATCCATTGGAGAGTTAGGATAGGGCTAGGATAAGAAAATCAATTTATAAAAGTGTTGATATTACAGTGTACATTTGGAAAATGAAAAATGCGTTAATGAGTTTGGGTAGCATGACAGAAATGCGAAGCAAAAATAATTGAAATATTCTTGTTAAATGACATTTACTCACTTTATTATCTTGTCCAGTCCTCAATGTGCTGTTTGGACTCATCTCAATGGAACTGTGACCTAAATAAACAAATAATACAACAAATTTAAAAAAAAATAGCCTTCCAATTAAAATTAGTCATTATCAGCCTGTAAATCCTTCAACTATAATTTTCACAAGTACAACAGTATACCTGAGTTTGTTTGGGTGTTTGCCATTGCAGTGAGATCTGGTTGTCTGTCGGAATGATAACACGCAGACGTGGTCATATTATCCAAAGATCCATCGTATTGTCGGTCGTCTGCTGGCTCATTGGGTGTCCCCGCAGTTATCATCGAGAGCCTCTTCTTCTGAGAGCGTAGAAAAACATAAGTTAACATTGTAATTAAAGCCTTCATGTGTATTCACTGTACATGCAAGCAAAGAACAGCTATTTTCAATATTATGTTCCCGGTACTTTTCTCCTACGAGTTAAACCTTACTTAAACGCCGCCCTGATTGTTTTCCGACATTAATACTGCTTTGTAAATGGCAGGCAGAGTGAGAAAACAAATGACTCGTAGAGAATTCAATTAGAATCGAGCTGCTACCAACATGTGTTGGTTTTGCGTTAAAAGTAATTCAAATTTGTAAAAATGTTAAAGGAACTTAAAAACGTGTTGATTTTACACAGTAAAGATGAGATAAAACTGAATGTGAAATAGCCACAAACCAGATTAATTTCTTCTTGCTGCAGCCAATTTTGATCTTCCTGACTCTGATGCTGTTGCTTTGCAAGATTGGCAATCAGCCGCCTTTCTAGTGAACTAGGAGACACCGGATTCATGTCTCCAGTAGAACCCTCCATGCATGTTGGACCTCGATACTGTTGCAAGAAAATTAAAAATATTATTGAATGTCATATAACAGAAGAGAGTATGATTGACCTCAATACAATATCCAGTCGTATTCAAAGAGTTTAAAGCAAAATAATATCTTTAATAATGATAAATTAGCTGACAATAAATCATCACTTATTAAATGACTCTCGTGTAATAGAGATATTTTTTTATGCTTTATTTAATGTAAGGGGAAAAATTATGAATATAAATTTAGTGCTAAAACAATTTTTTTTTCAAGCATAAAGTATTGCTGCAAAAATATTTGAGCTATTTTTTAAATGTAGAACAGAAAACACAATTAAATGAAAAAAACAAATTGCAAATCAAAAATATTTATATAACTTCAAAGCCAATTTTTTTAAAATAATTAAATTGTACTTATCAATGACATGCATGCTAAAAAAATAATTATACACAGTTCGAAAACAATATGTGGGAAAAATAGATTCGGAATTTTTTGGGATACGAGGAAAAGATAAAGAATGGAAATGGTCATTAAATAAAAATTTTGCCCGGAACTGAAATAAAAAAACTTCTGGAGTAAAATCACATAATATAAAATTAAGCACACTTAATTATAAAAAAATGTATAAATTAAATCAAGTTCCAGCTACAAAACCATAAAAAGAAATCGAAAATATACCACACTTTGTAATTGTGTTTCCGTGTTCTTCGCACGGAAAAATAATACTTAAAAAAATATTGAAAAATTCTACTAAAAAAATAAAATATCAAATACACTTGACACGTCTACCAACATCGATATAAATTAATTTCATTCATGCATTACTGTGATCACCTCATCCTGTGACGGATCATCGGACGGTTCCAATCCATCGTCGGCGGTCTGCTGTTCAGAATCCTGGCGGACCTTCTGCAGGAGCCTTTGCTGTGCGCCTGTAATCTCAAGACATCTCTGTTGATAAGCTAAGCTGGGCGGTGCCGGCATCGCCATATTCAAAACTTGAGCTCCAAGACTAATATTTGAAGCGGAGTGAGTTACATTTTGCGATATTTGCAATTCGGAAACGTTTTCAGAATGACTGGTGGCCACCTGAGAGAATGAAGTATTCATTTTGGTATTCATTGCAGCACTATCAGTTGTGTCATGACCAGAAGCCATCTGCGGCGGTTGACCAATTTGCATTTGCGAATATGCTAAATTCATTTTAGCCGCAGCGACTGAACTGAATTCGTCTTTATTCATTTTTGCATTACTTCCGACATCAGATTGACTCGCGTCTTGTTTGTTCACGCTAGGAATATTAGTGTTATGGTGTAGTAAATTCGGGACTGGCTGATGATATCTCACACCGTGATAACTGTTCTTGGGATCCATTAAGGGATCGTTCATCATCATCGAGACCGGTGAGCACGTACTGCGTAGATTGGGCACAACCTGTTGGACGTTACCGTGGTTCAATCTGCTCAGATGTCCCTGCACTCCCATGTACGGTTGGATCAATCTAGGCGACCCTTGAATGTTGGGCTGACTGCTCATTATCGGAGGCCTGTACTGTGCAATGGGTCTGGGCTGATAGGGAGCAGAACACGGTTGAAAGTATCCACTTTGGTTAGCTCGGTTCAGCCCTGCTTTACTGGCGGCGATGGATGCGCAGCTTTTGACATTCTCGCCTCCGAAATCGTAAATTTCTTCAATCAGAGGTGGTTCTGGTTGTGATCGATTCTTGTTGGCTACGCTAGCAGCTAGGCTAGCATTCAAATTACTCTGCGCTGTAAATACGACATTCGCTGTCTGCGGTTTCATTTGCTGACACTTCTGGGAGATGTTACCTTGCATGTCTCTCATTTGGCCGGCATTGGGTGATGTGTTATATTGATTTTGATAGCTTGAAGCTTGGGAAGGAACTGAAAACTGTCTCTGCAGGCTACCGGTGTGGGACTGAGCTGCCTTTTGAACGTTACCGTAGCTCATTTTTCTACCGAGACTATCGTAACAGCCGGGAACAATCTTCGAGTTGCGTTCTAAGGATCCGATTCTCTTTCCGTACGGCTCTTGCGGCTGAGTCGATTGAGCGTGAGCTACGGCAAATCCGTGAATATGAGTGTTCCGTTCCAGAGAACGAACTCTGTTGGCGTAATCTGAGCTACTCGATAAATTCCTCGGACTCGAAGGATTGATACTGGAATTCTGAGATACGGAATCCGCAGAAGACTGATCGTGCCCATCGTCGGTGTTCATTTGAATGCTCATTTGAGCGACAGAAAATTGTCCCACGTTCGGTTTTGCAGTATATATTCCAGCGCTGTTGTTACTGGCAATACTTTGATCGAGATTAACAGAGCTTCGACGGGAATCACTAGGTAGAGAAGAAATCTGACTAAAATTACCAATTGAAAAATCACTACACGATGACAAAGAAGCCGTCATCTGTATTTGCGGGGTTAAATTCTGTGACAAATTACCTGCATCCTCGCGGTGACCGATAATAACTTTTAAAATCTCATCTTTCTCAACCGAATATCCCATAGGATCCTTGCTTAACGTGCCACTACTAGTTGAACTGACCGAATCGTTTTTGTCTGACGGAAATACAATGGAAATGTTAGGTTCCTGACTATCTGTATCGTTGTTAGTGAAGTTGTCCACCGCAGAGGAGTTGCTGGTGGATGTCACTTCTTTATCTAACTGTCGCAGTTCCTTCATTGGCATGGGACAGGTTTGGAGGGCAATGTTAGGGTCAGGATTGAGAAGGATCTTTTCAACATATTTGGGATCGTTTTCCGGAAGTTTCTCTGCAAAATCAACGGATAACGTATTGAATACCGAAGCCGGCGTGGTGTAGGCCTGCGGGTCGATGGGCCTCGACTGATTTTCTCGAAGAAGATGAGCCAGTACCAGCGGGTTTTGGGCAACAATGTACGTCTGCGGGGCAGCACCCACACTCTGCATCGAAGTAGAGTCCACTCCTGTCAATTATTAAATAGAGGTTAGGTTTGAATTTAATATCAAAACACATATTCAAGCAGATGATTATTAATAAAAGATAATAATGACCTGTCAAATTTGTCGAGGGTCTTGTAGGTTTAGGAGGGGGTTGATCTCCCCAAGAAGCGGCAGCCACTCTACGATTTTCACGGCGCATCGCATCCCACGCATTTGATCTTTCCTCTTGAAGAATTTCACTGCAAACATAAACAATATTTTGACGACTTAAAGAAAACACATATGTGATGTTATTAATGTCAGACAATTGAAGTAATGTAAAATAGGATTGTAAAATCTTTAATAAACGTAATATGTTCATATCCTACATTAATTAAATGACTTGTAAATATTTTTTCAAATATAAATACTGCTTGAGTATACAATATAAAATTCTGGTTTTAAATACTCACTGTAGAGTTTCCTTGAGATCGTGTGGAGACGGTCGATGCGACGGTTCATATGCCCAACACCGTGACATGACACTGTATAACCTCGGCGGACATTTTGGAGGAAGTGCTAGACGTTCACCATTTTCTATTTTGCCTGTAACAAAAGTATATTCATTACATAAAGCAGAGCCTAGTCTCACTATTATTAAAACATTGTAAGGGCTTGCCTGAATTTGAATCGTATGAAAAAAGAATTTTCAACGACAGCCAATAAAAAACGAATTACACACAAACCTTACTTTTGATTGGATAAAAAATATTAGATGATTGAAAAAATGATCTACATACAATCTAAGATCTTACTCACCAATGACATCATTGTTTTTTACTCCAGAGAATGGTTTCACTCCCAGCATGAGAATTTCCCACATACACACACCTGAAAGAAACAAGATTATCGATTTGTTTATTTCATTTTGTACATTGATTTATTAAAGACTTCAAGTGGGATGGTTTGATATTAGGTAATATTATTTGAATATTAAAAAAACTAAAACAAATTTTTATTTGTATTAGTTCCACATTTTATAAAGATCAGCAGCGGTTTTGCTCATAGCAAGCATTATCAACTGAGGATGGTATGAGAATAAAATATGATAAGAAAAAAATTGTTTTATTTTTTCAATATAAATGTTTTTCCACCAAGAATTGGAAGTGATTATTTCAGGGCTCGTGCAGTTCTCAAATAGTGTTTATCGCTTATATTATGTCAATCTAATATGAAACTAATAGTCACATATGAACAAGAAACATTAAGATTTTGCAATTGATATATCGCTTCTCAACAAGAACAAGTGACAATTATATAATTCTTTGGAGATTCAATGCTTTTCTAAACATACCGTTCAAAATTATAGAATCGAACAATGAAAGTTTACAAATGTGCCAATGTTACATTGGATTAATTAACCTTCTTTAGTATTCGAAAGTACATTCTCAAGTTAACTCAAAAATTGCACTCGTGTCATTGTTTTGCCGGAGACGTGATATGAACATTGAGCTAACCAAACATCCAGACGTCTGAAGCAGTGGTGAATCGCCTGAAGTTGATAGATTCAGGGGCCATCCATTTGATAGGCAGTTTGCCACGTGAAGCTTTGTAGTATGATTGGTCCTCCACCCACCTCGATAGCCCAAAGTCGGCCAACTGGAAATGGCATTTATTGTATTACAGAAAAATGTTGTACAGTAAAAGTCCGTTAATTCGAACAACGATAATTCGTAATTCGAAATTTTCATAATTTTCTCGTCCCAATATTGACTTTTCATAGTAAAATGTACCGTTAATTCTAAATATCGCTTAATTCGTAATTCGTAATGTTTTTCGTCAAAATGTACATACGATTTCTTGTAATTCGAAATTTTTCAATTTCGTGAGTTTGTTAGGTTAAAAGTTAGTCGACACATTGTTTTGAAGAGTAAAGCTTATGTAAACCATTAGTGTAAGTGAGACATCTATATAAAGTGAAGTATCGTATGTAAAAATCGAATTCGAGCATTTATAACATTAGTGCAAGCGAGACATCTATATATTAGTATGCACCTAACTTCACTACAATGGTACATTTTTATAAGTATGTTCGTAAACGTCATTATTTTACGCGCGAATACCTTAAATATAAGTGACTGAAAATCAATTATGTTAAGTGTTTTGTATTCATATGAAATGCCTGTCCATTAAAATCGAAAAAAAAAACCGCGATGTTCCAAGCCGTCGACAATTGCCGCGAAAATTCATTTTTTTTTAGAGATCCCGTAATTCGTATTTTGATTTTTTTGGTCAATAAAATCGAAAAAATTGCCGCGATGTTCCAAGCCGTCTACAATTTACGCGATTTTTTTTTTTTTAGTGTTTGCGTAATTTCAATTTTTTTGGCTCATAATAAATCGAAAAAATGGCCGCGATGTTTGATCCCGTAATTAGTAATTCGAAATTTTTTGAGAAATCCGGTCCCTTGAATTTCGAATTAACGGACTTTTACTGTATAATATTGAATATGAAATTAAAAGTTGTATCTGTTTGACTGTTCACCTTAACACAAGTTGGTGAGCTGACCAGAACATTTCTTGCTGCGATATCTCTGTGCACAAACTTTTTGCTTTCCAAGTAACTTAGAGCTGTCGATAGTTGATACGTGTAGTGAAGTAGCGATGATAATTCTAACCTGTAAATTGAAAAACAATATTGATGAGCTGTTAAAAATCCTATCAAGGTGGGATATTCTTATGACACACATTATTATTTCAATGGTGTTTCAAAGATTTTTTTTATTAATAAATATTTGGCAACACTAGCCAGCCCAGTATATTAGGTTAATAATTATGGTAGTAAATGAAACATTGCCTAGCCAATAAATGAAATATTATTTAATGAAACATAATGCAGAGATATCTTCAGTATGTAATGTGACCATGTGCTACGAAATTTTGTTTATCGATACCAAAAAATGATAGTATAATTCTGGTGACTTACCGATGAGAATTTTGTTGTAAGTACGCTCTCATCTCTCCAAGGGTAGCTAACTCCATCACAATCCAAATGGGAGGAGTGCTACAGACTCCAACCAAACCGATAATGTGAGGATGGGAGAATTGTTGCATTATATCTGGAAGATAAGAAAAAAAATCATATTTGTTTATGGGACTATATTTATGAAACACCAGTTAACGTTCAGTCGATTCACTTTCACGATTTGATTCTGGTATATAATGGTAGCATGTGGTAATTAAATGCCGAGGGATAGCCAAAAAAGAATTAGATAGAACAAAACTTTTCTGTACAATTTTTGCGTGTGGCATGGTAAATACTGGCGTGATGTCAGAGAATCTTTTTTTTGCCTCCTGTTTTTCTGTTTGAAGTATTGCAGATTATGTACCTCAAAAGTCATCAGCTGACTTGTAAACGTATTATTATGGCGCCATCCGCTAAATATGTGTGAACAACGCTTCCTTCAATATTTGTATGAAAACACGCAAGGCATTTGTAAATTGTTATATTTGTTTTGATATTTTTTATTGCTTGAAAAAAATTGCGGGATCAGTACACCATTGCACCATTACAAGAGTTGACGAAATGTAATTTGCTAGTATTCATTTTTTAAATTTGATTTGACAATAGACAATACCGATAAATGGCAAATAAGATCTTCAGTGCCGCCCTGTTATTTTGTTTGTAATCGTTGTTTTAAACTGAATAAGTATCAAAAAATATAAATACCCTATATGTATATGGTGTAATAATAAAGTATTCATTTTATAATTTGGATTGTAATTGAAATAAATTCAATACTAACATGCTTCTTCTAGGAACTTTTCAGCGGTGGCCAAATCCGCGTCGATTTTGCAAGTTTTGACAGCCACAGGTAAAATGGCATCGTTTCCGGTTAAGGGTACACTTTCTTTATTTTGCTGTCTCTGCAGGGCCAAATGCTTTTTAAGTGATGGATGATTAAGTTGCTTTAATCTGCAAACACCTGGAAAAACAATATAACAAAGTAAAAAAAAAAAAACTTTTTTTTGGCGAGAATTTGATAACCAATAAAAACAAATATATTATTGAAATCAAGAAAAGAAAGAATACTTGACTAACCTTTATGTACATCTCCAAACTGTCCCTCGCCCATGATTCCGGTCAGCTCAATTTGATTTCTAACTAATTCATAATCCCGAGCTGCAAATAACAAGTTAACGTAATTAAAAATAAAGTTAATTCAAAGACTTATTTAGAAATGAAATTACTTCTCGATTGGACTTACCAGCGGGGGTCGAATAGTCACCGTCTTCATCAACAATCTCCGCATAGTCTTCAGACAGCATTGTCCCAGAATGACCAGAGCCTTGGCCGTTACCAGGATTACTATCTGCAAATGTAAATGAAGGATTCTCAAGACATAGTAATAATTCAATATGTGAGACAAATGAGGAATTTTTTCATCCCAGTAATCATGTAGCTCTATATAGGGCCAAGTAAATAAGGAACCATCTTCTTAGAATTAAAATATACATTACCTTTGCATGGACAGTGGTAGTGTTTCAAAATGGCAGCTTGAAAACAAAATGGATGCTGATTACATAATTGAAATAACACAGTGAGTGAATAGTTTTACACACATGCTGGTGAAAATTTGTCTGTTTTGTGTATGTAAATAATATTGATGATAATTTTAGCTTACTCGTTCTATTCCATAATGAAGTGCCTGTATTTGAGAAGAGCCTGCAATATCCATCAATAAGGTCAGCCAAGCTCTCAGCAACCTGTAATTTTTATTATAGAAAGTAAATAACAAAGTAAAGAAGATTAGAAGAAAACAAAAGAAGACGGAATAGCTCTATGCATAGAAAGAAATTCACAAGAAAGCATTTACGATGAAGATTTTTTTTTTCAGTTTTCATAATCATGTGGATAAAAGTTATGAAATATAAAAACCATAAAAGCCTTTACTCTGTGCAGCTTTATTATGAATCATCTATATGAGTATCAAATCATTGAGAGTGTTATTTGTAAACGCGGCTCGTTCCCTAAATCTTTATCAAGGATGATGATGGACTAAGCTTTAGTGGAGTTGAAGGAATGAAGAAGAAAGTGATTTTAATAAGCATTGTGATATCTTTGTATCCACTTCTCCTATTGATATGTCTCATTGACACATAAAATATTCTTTTGTATTTAGTGGCATTCATAACTCAAAACCTGTAAAAACCAAGATATGTTTTTTTATCAGTCAATTAAAAAATTGATAAAATGTCAGAACTTGTTATATAATAATAATTGAATTGGGATGTAATACGATGAATACCATTCTTCTAAATCAAATGAGAACAGATTTCTTGGCAGTATTGAATAGATTATCAATTTTAACTTAAAATTATGGTTTACCTGAACTGTTGGGCAAGTGAGTGCTAATGTATCTTGAGTGCCCCTCACTCTTAATTGAAGAATTCCTTTACAGAGGGGTAGAGCGGTGGCTCCTTTCTTATTGTTAGCTGCCGGCGGCGGTGGCGCGGAGTTGGAATTGTTAGTTGGTGAACTGTTGTCAGCCCTCTCACAGTCGCCTCGCAGTGTCATCACCGCTTCGACGTCTTCGAATGATGCCACTCGCGTATGTTCTGGAGCACATCCTGAGCGGTGAGCAACATATGACACACCTGAAAGGAATTAGGATTATAAAATTTTAAAAGGAATTTATTACCCGTGGAAGGTTTAATGGAAAATCCCCAAAACAATTTTTTTTTAGCTTTTGATCAAGGTTTATTTTAAATATTTGTATTTAGATACAACTAATGGTATCTGCGACAAATGGTCTACATACAAAATGTCTATGCGAAAATTATTGGCACACCCAATTATTGTAGTTGTGATAAACATTTTTTCACTTACCAATACTGGGACCAATGGCCAGTTCGACAGGGATGGACCAACCAGTACCCAGCGCCACCGTAAAAGTCTCTTGGTCGAAATTGTACTGAGATCGGAGAAGCTCAAAGAACTTCAGCATACACTCAACTTCTGTCAGTCCAGAAACCTGAATAAAAAATTAACATTACCATATGAGTTTCATTTCAGAAATTAATTAGAGATGTTTTAAATACTGAAGCTGGACTTTAAATATACTAATATTTATGGAAATTTCAATTACTTTTAATTCTTATCATAGATGTCAATGTTCTGTTTAATGAATGAAGATTAAATATATGCTGCATTAAACTGCAAATAACAAAAAGAAACTGATCAAGGCAATGATCAACAGTTCTGTGCCGATGGCTAAAGGCACATAGGAAAATGATGCTGCTTTGTGAGGAATTTAATGGCAACGAAAATGTGCACCCATCAAATTAAGTGGAATGTGTCAATGATAAGCTTTGTATTATATGTATAGATGAGTTTGACAACTGTACCTGTGCAAAAGTTAACATCAGATGTCAAATAATGGCTTTAATGTTTCAGTTAATTTTAAAAAGTCAAAAATATTAGTATCTGGTGTTAAACCTTTTTGAAATGTTGCTGGATAGATTTTCTGAGCACTTTTGGTTTGGTCGAGTCCAATATGGACTTTGGCAGGAATTTGCTAAGCCCGACTTCCTTCTCCAGATATTCTATGTTGGACTTCTTGTCCAGGGCTATGTGGGGCATATCTTTGAAAAAATACCTGAAAACAAAATATGAAGTTTTATAACGGATCAAGAGATATACGAGTTGAAAAGAAATATTTACTTTGACAAAAATAAAAACGGCGTGAAAGAAATGACACAAAAAAAAAGAATTACCTAATTTCCAAGCAGCACAATTGTACTGCAACATCTTGATCTAACATCGGGTGACTAGCATTCAGGTAATCATTTCGAACCTAGAATAAGTGAACACAAACAATGGAACATTAGTCAACATAGCATATAATATAATTTTTCTAATGCCAAGCTTCACAGTTTTATCTTTGTATAATTTTCTATTGTCATTTTCGTAGAAAGATGAAGTTACTTATCAGGTTGGATAATGTGAGTGGGACACAATGGCAAAATGATTGCAAATGTCCATTTAAAGATTATAATCGTTGACCACAAGAGTAAGATAATAGTCCTGGAGAAGAATCTTTTCCCTGCAAGATCGTCTTCAAGTCAAATTTATCCATTTGAATAATTATTATGCTGTCATTTAACTACTAAACCAATTTTGAATGAAACTATATGGATTAAAAAAAATGGCAATCTTCTTTATGTGTATATCTAAAGCAAGCCATGAAGTTGAAAGAAATGATTTTATCTAGTTTAATACTAATTTATGCATAAAACAATTACCACTTTATTTTATTTAAATAGAGTTATTTTTATATATCTATGAGAGATTGCTTTATGCAAGCCAAGCTTTTACCTGATCATAATAATAGTAGAATGTAACTCTATCTTTTTCGTGCAGGTCTTTTAAGCTGGCCGGTGGATATCGAACCCTTAGCTCGAAGCTCCATTCTTCTGCTGCGGGCACTTTTCCTAGCCACCTGTCCTGCACCTCCGACATGGTTGTATCCTGGTGGATCCATTGCACCTGCAAAACGTAGCCTATATTAACATATTGCATATGGGAAAGAGATATTTCAGTTGCCAGCAATTTTAGCATGCCACTCACAAAATGAGAGACAGTTATTTCAATTAAACAAAGCCCAAGTTAAGTGATGGTTGTGGGAAATGTTGATAATGTGATATTGCGCTTGTGTATATATTAATTTTGCGCATGGGAATTATGTCAACAAAAGATCACTATCCTCTGGTTAGAATTCGTCATAAATCAACGATATATTTAAAACGTAATTGTTACCTGTCCGGATGAAGGCTGCCGGACTCTGAGGGCGTAGCACTTTCCATAGTGTCTGGGTTCTGTGGCCAGACGAGTAGTGACCAGAGCTATGACACCCCGCACATCGCTCGCCTCTCCAAATTTAACCACATTGAAACCGCTATTGGGCAGATGGATCTTAAGTGTGCTGGGCCTGTCACCTGCAATGAAAACATTTTTAACAGTAGATAAGTATTTCAGATTAATTTCAAGTCTAATTTGACAAACTAAGTTAGTAGATACACTAGTGGAATGCCATGGTTCAAACCTTTGCAGTTACAGAGAGGAATTGGGGATGCTCATAGGTGTTCATGTTAATAGGTGAACTCACTCAGTTGACTTCTTTGACAATTTCCAATGTAATTATATTTATATTTTCTCTCTGTTCTGATGACTACAGTGTTTTCATCTTTTATTTTTACATTGCAAAAGCAATAAACTATAATAACTTGTGATTCTTGTGATGTATATACAGGTATACGTATTGGCGTCAGCTGTAATGCCATGATTTGTATTTTCTTCAATAAATAAAGGAATAAA
The DNA here is from genome assembly GCA_028554975.1 of Himalopsyche kuldschensis. Taxonomy (NCBI): domain Eukaryota; kingdom Metazoa; phylum Arthropoda; class Insecta; order Trichoptera; family Rhyacophilidae; genus Himalopsyche; species Himalopsyche kuldschensis. The sequence goes on along the minus strand of JAHFWI010000030.1, from coordinate 4,249,462 downwards.
TTCAATTAAATGTTTTACCTGCTAAAGGTGGTGGCGCTGGGGCATCGGTCCCCTTTCTGCGGTGCTGCGGTGACCCGCCCCCCGGGGGAGGGGGCACAGCCTGCTGGGGCGGCTGCGGCGGAGGCTGACCACCCGACATGCCGAACGAGCGGCAGCCTACCGAAGAGACGCCATCTCCGCCCAAGCGCGATCCAACACCAGGTTCATGGCTGGAAAACAAAGAGAAATACAGGTCAGACATGACATTGCAATATAATGCGAATTGATGTGTATTTGAAAGACATGGCCAGTATTATTTATGATGGGTAACCATTTCAATAATATTTGTGGTATCGGCAATATCTGTATATACATTATGTTTTTATTGTGATTTTATAATAAGGCTCTGTAAGTGCTGGTTAGAATCGTGTGTATAATGCAGTGATGCAACACTTTTTTGGGAGTAGGACCAGACTTAATATTTTGAGTGTATATAAAATTGATATATTTAATATTTTTTATTGTTCTTCCAGCGTCTGAAAAAAGTTGAAAGAAGAAAAGATGATTGATATTTTTCATATTGGGCCGCATGAAATGTCATTGCGGCCCGCAGCTTGTGCATCACTGGTATAATGTATACATTCATATTTATAATTGAATAAAATATTTTTATAGTACTGTTAATGTATTGAAAGATCTTCATGAAAAGAAAAGGTTTGGTGAAACCGAGAGCAGCCAGTCTCAGATTTTAATAACGCCACTGAGTTTGAGTGCTTATTACCAATACAATAAATCACACACACTAACCAGCACACCGAAATATTTATAGAGCAAATTGTAAGCGCTTTCATCGAAAGCAGTGCTCGAAATGGAAAATTCATAATAATCTGAATAACAAATCGATTTGTAAGAATATCTTGCCGAGTTATTAATTATCGAATCGCTATTATAGAGGAATTCATGAACTGGCAAAATGCGCCAGTTCTCTTTCGTCCATATCCGTTTATATCTAAGGTACTTGCGAATGATATAACATTTGATTTTGACGTCATTTTGACGTAGCTTTTATGTTGTGTATAAAAAAACAAAACAAAAAAGAGTCGTGTGGTAAAACGTACAACAGAAGTCGAGAGAAAAAAAAACACCTTGCATTGGATAGTGAAGCCGTTGGAAATATAAGCATTTCCTAGCCTAAGTATTCTATTCGGTAACCGGACAAATCAGAACATGACAATTCAGAACATGACGTTTCAGAACATGACAAATCAGAATATGACAATTCAGAACATGACAAATCAGAACACGACTTTTCAGAACATGACATTTCAGAACATGAAATTTCAGAACAAGACTTTTCAGAACATGACATTTCAGAACAAGACTTTTCAGAATATGACATTTCAGAACATGACATTTCAGAACAAGACATTTCAGAACAATCGGCCTATCTACGGACACCGTCCGAGCGCGCTCGCTTTATAATATTGGGTTTTCACATACATATTTGTCTATAAACAATTTAACTTTTTTAGTAAAATATAAACATATCGAGATCGACAATAAAAATTATTAATTAATAATAACAACATAATTAATAATTTTTAATGTTATTATTATGTGTATAAAAATTCTGTGCAAGTCGATCTCGATACGACATTTGAGAAGCATGTAAAAATATTATATAAATGTAAATTTTAATCTTAAGATTTTTTTGTTATGATATTTTTTCCGCTAGAATAAGCCGGTGTTAAGACTGTTAATAAATAAAGACCTATTATAAAACTAAAACCTTCGTTATTTTGCCCGACTCCACCGCCAGATCCCACATACATATATATATATATATACATATTTGTGCCAACCCAACGAATGAATTTTAAAATGCACGCGAACTAACTACAATAGTTAGTGAACATTTATTTTAATTTCGGCGATCTCATAATTACAGTTATTTTCTTGTTGTGGCAGCCATATTCATAATTGGTAAATTGTTTATAGACAAATATGTATGTGAAAACCCAATATTATTTATTGGCAAAAAATTATTAAAAATACATGGCATTACAGCAAGCGCCAATGCGCCATGCATTTGAGAAATTAATAAAGATTACATAAAATATTACACAAAAATAAGAAACAGAACAGAAACATATTATTTACATAAGAAAACATAATTTTTAAACAAAGCATCAAGTTCACTGCCGAAGATGTCAACATCAATAGGCAGCGCATTTATCAGCCGAATAGCCCTTGCAACTGGAGATTCAAAAGACCTACGTGACAAACAAGTTTTGACAAAGAAAATTGATTTGTCTTTGTTACGACCACGTAGGTAAAAGCTGGGAGCATGCAAATTTAAATTTTCAAGGATGTCAGGGTTATCAACTTGGCCCCGAAGAACAAGAGAAAAATGTTTTAATATTGCAATTAGTCTTCGAGCTTCAAGTGAGTGAAATGACAGCATTCTAAAAAGAAACATACGTTCATACGGAAAATAGTTGAATTTTTTGAAATAATAATAACGCAGAAATTTTTTATGAACTCGCTCCAGTTGCGACTTAAATTTAAATTCATATGGACCCCAAATAATAGATCCATATTCTAGTTTGCTTAAAACTAAAGAAACATAAAGAGTACGAAACACAGTAGGGTTTTCAAATGGCTTACTTTGCCGAACTATGAATCCAAGAAGTTTACTAGCCTGCAGGGTAATTGAAGAAATGTGGGAATGAAACGTGAAAGACCAAGATCAACAACTTCAGACAAACGCTGTAAAGTCATAAAGCGAGCGCGCTCGGACGGTGTCCGTAGATAGGCCGATTGTTCTGAAATGTCTTGTTCTGAAATGTCATGTTCTGAAATGTCATATTCTGAAAAGTCTTGTTCTGAAATGTCATGTTCTGAAAAGTCTTGTTCTGAAATGTCATGTTCTGAAATGTCATGTTCTGAAAAGTCGTGTTCTGATTTGTCATGTTCTGAATTGTCATATTCTGATTTGTCATGTTCTGAAACGTCATGTTCTGAATTGTCATGTTCTGATTTGTCATGGAACCGTGCTTTGACCAGTTGGTTACGAGACCAACATTATTATTATAATTAATACATATAGATTATTCAACACAATGTTTACGGAGTGCACAAATTGGTGCGTTTGCTAATTGGCCATCAAATGCTAAAAGTATTTAAAAGGGCCCGTAAGCAAAGTGTTAATTGAAAATTCATCATAAATTATAAGATAAGGATAGATAAGTAAACGAAAACGGACCGCGCGATCACAATCAGGGCCGTTTATTTGATGCCATAAATATTAAAAAGTAAAATTGCCGCATCCGAGTAAATATTCCTACATTCATATTATACGCACATTAGTATGACAAAATGACAAATAAATTCCAGGAGATCTTGTCAATATTATGATACGTGTTTTATAATAATATACGAGTGCAGTCAGCTGTAGTAATAAATACACATTCCGAAGATACATAGTCTGCAGTGTTGCCGTATGCTTTGGCATGTATACTATTATGTGAAGCTACTACGTATACACATTTTTGAAGCTCTTCCAATAGATTGAGAAGCGCTTGAAATAAATGTCGCAATCGTAAATATGTGTTTGCAGATTTGCAATTTTTCGCTACATGGTTGTAAACCAAAACCGATCATTTGGTCGGAATCTGAATTTCTCAGATGTGGTACAAGGTTTGAATCTTCAGTAAGGAGTGTATTATGATTTCATTTGGCAGCAGACAACAATCGATATAAAATTTTTGATACAATCCGCCATACACAACATACATTTGACTTGAATTAAAATCCATTTAGAATCCTTTATTCTATGCACGGAGATACTTTTTGATGAGCATTTATAAAATTTGCATTTAATTTGTGAATTCAAGGAAGTGATCTTTGTACATTATTCATGCCACAACTATGTATGACTCCCGTATCAGGATCGAAAGAAAAAAAACCACAAACTGAAGGTTGGTTATTTGCAACATAAAAATGCGTTATTATTTTTTGTGATGACAGTTGATTTTATTTTTGATATTTCCCTGAAAATTACACTATTTTCAATTATTTTAGGGCAGTGATGCACAAACTTTCTGGGTGAAGGGCCAGATAATCAAAACTCAGATAGTTCGAGGGCCGCATGAGTAAAACTGATTAAATTATCGATATTTATAGTGCATATAAATTGAAAATTGTATTGTATTATATTGTTCTTCCATCGTCCGTATTTGTCATTTTGGGCCGCATGAAATGTCATTGAGGGCCGCAGGTTGTGCATCACTGTTTTAGGGAAACGCTAAAACGACACTAAACTGACGACAACGTGACGTCGTGACAATTGCTAAAAGTGCTAGCAGTTATCCCCTCCTATTTATATTTATGTGACAACGCTTTTAATAAATAAAAAAAACCCCTAACAAACACTGAGTTGGTGATTGATCATTACGCTAAAGTGTCCCAAAACTTTATCAGGAATTGTTCGTCGTGTGATATGAAACATTACTCGAGAGAGCTCTTTTTGCTGCCTTAAGTTTGAAAAAATGTACGGTGTAATTTCTAAACAAAGTGATACAAGAATAGCATATCCCTTGACAAAACTACACATTCATTACAGGTCGTTTTAACGATTACCTGCTGTAGCATTATAGACTATTTGAAATTGTGCGACTTTTACTGCTCGGTTGCGATATAAATACTATTGCATCTGGCTGTACCATTACCTTAGTTTTTTGCAGTTTGAAATAGCCAAACATAAATTTGCATTCGATAATAACATTAATTATTAGTATTGATCATTTCCTGGACAGCCTCTCGATATGCACGATCTTTTGATGGTGTATCGCTGTACAGAGTACACACAAAAAATCATACACTTTTTTAATGTTAATTGTTGGTTACCAATTTTCAGAAGGCACAAAGACACTTATAACAAAGTCGTATTGATGAATTCTGATAAATGGGTATTACAATATATAAAGAAATTCATAACCGGATTGTAGTACAATCTCTTGGCGATCATTTTCATTGTATAGGCCATAGGTTACCAACCCTTTTCAGGTGGCGACCCCATTTTAGAAAAGCCATGTGACCCGCGACTATGATGCAATTGAAAAAGGAATTTTAAGGCAAGTTAATTTAAAAAAAAAACAAAATTGCATTATCGAGAATATTTTTTTCCGTTGACTGTATAAATTGGCGACCTGAATATTGCTTTAAATATGTAAAAGATTAGCGAAATAGAGAATCATAAAATAATAAAAACTATTCGACTCAATCCATGTCCTTTCGCAATGTGGAGGAGCGACCTTCTAATGAAGTTCCTCGATTATTGAAATTATGTAGAGCATTTGTTGGCTTGGTCTGCTCAGCCTTTGAATTTTCACGCAGATAATCTCTCGGCTCAGGGAACTCTGATGAAGACTGGATGATTTTGAGATTTTTAATCGGACAAAAAATGAATCAAAATTTATACCTGTTCATCGCTTTGTTCAAAATGGACGCTGAACAAATAATCAGCAATTAGTTTTTTTTTTAAAATATAAATTGTATTCTTCTCTCGATACCATATTTAGAAATGAAGGTTGAGCGACTGACATACAATTATTTTTGCCAAATTCATAAGGCATAAATAATCTTAACACAAGGAAATGGTTAAAAACGACAGAATAATAGTTGCAATAATTGGTGCCCGGCTTCTTCAAGCAAACACTTCAAATCTTCATTACTTTGCAGATTTTTTTATAAAACTTCTATTTACTCTACACTACGATACCAACGATTCATTTCAAAGTCACCCTGTTCTTGTTTTAAATATTATTTATTATTGATCCTTAACGGGAGTGCGCCATGGACATCGGGACACGATGTTATTAATTTATTGCAGTTGTATGAATAATTGAGATTGGATATTTTTGATAAGGGGCGTATGAATATATATATATAAATATTAAACAAAAAAAAAAAAACAGTTACCATGCACACAATGTATGCCGTGCAAGTGTTGTTTTCATTTTTTAACAACGACAGGTACGCAAAGGTATGCAGTTCCGCTACCTACATAATAAAAAATACCGTAAACCTAAAAGTATCATCTTTTGTTTTCGAATTCGAAAATATCTTAAGAATGAATTTAAATAGTGAGAATGTATTGTGCCAGTGTAAGTACATAAGTATACAATATTGTATACTTACATATTATTCGTATTTAGTTTAGTTTCGAATATATTTTTATTTTTGACTATTATTGTATAATAGATATCGTCAGTCGTAGACAAACCTCTACAATATCCGTAGACAAGGCGTAGTTCGCATGACAAGATGCCAAGACATGCCCTAAAGCAGTGATGTACAACCTGCGGCCCTCAATGACATTTCAAGCGGCCCAATATGACACATATCAATCGACTTTTTTCCGAAGTTTTTACGGACGATGGAAGAACCATTTTATCTACAAAAAAAAATATCGATAATTCAAAGCACCCATGTGGCCCTTGAACCACCTGAGAAATGATTATCTGGCCCTTTTCCTAAAAAAATGTGCATCATTGCTAAAAAGTTGGATGTAAATAGCCACTATTTTTATTTTAGTGTCGGCAGAAATGTTTTTGTAAACCCTGAAGGTTTATTATTTTATTCTAAGATGTCCAAACCTTACAAGGGATATCTGTTTAATCTATTTCAAAGAAAACTTTCAATACGACTAGGAATAGGACATGCTTAAAAAAACAGTGCATCCTATGCAATGTATTTGAATGTTTCGAGTTTAAATTGTTCGTAATCCGGTCCTAAACTAAAATGATAATGTAATGACAGCATTTATTTTACAGGTCAAGCACTGGGATGAGTGTTATCATCAGTTTAATGCCGACGAATATTTTATACGGCTTAAATCAAATAATATACTTGTCATATTATTTATTAATTCACCATGTCTCTGAATGGCATTGTTCTTGCGGATATAATGACAGGCAATGGAGCCACTCCCTAAAAATAGCATGATTGATTGATCATATACCTACTGGCGAGTTAGGTATTATTTTTTTATACCTACAAACTCGAGGCTAACATCTTTGCGATAATTACCTTCTCACATTACTGATAATACTGAGTATGTAGATATAACGCAAAGCTAACAAGTAAAATTCCTTCTTACTTTGTATCGCAACCAGCAAACTGCTATAAATAAAAAAAAACCAAGATTGATATAATATTTACGAATATTAAAGAAACAACCAGTGTTTTTTTTATAGAGGCTGGCGGCATAGATATACCTAGGGCTGTGGAGTCGGAGGTTTTTGGCCGGAGTAGTACTCGGAGTCGGAAATTTTTAAAAGTTTGAACTTTTTATTTTTGCATTTAATATGTCAAATTTGGCTATTGGCCGGATTGGTAGGGTTGGTATTTAATTGAATACACATAATTAGGAAAATTAGGATAAAAAAGTGACGATATAATTCGTTTTGGTAAATGCTGGAGTCGGAGTCGACTTACAGCCCTGGATATACCATCAATGGCACCCGATATTTGCGCGCAATATAAGATTATTTTGTATTGTTGACTGCTCCTTTAAAGAAATTTACTTTCAACATAACTGCATCTTATTTCAAATTAATTGATACTTTCAACAATTTGGATAAATATTTTATTTTTGATATACATAATTATATTGTTTTAAATATTTAATATTTACAACATCCGGAGTGCAGTAAGAGGCAAACTTATGACTAGTTTTATATTAAATAAACACATGAAATGATTTTTTTATGTTTAGAAGTTGAGGCCCGGTTCCCAATCCATGGAAAGCGACAGGTTTTCTGAGTGGTCACCAACTTATACAGTCAACCAAAAAAATATCCAATTTAAAGCAATTTCGTTGATTTTTTTAAATACCTTATGAAAAATGCCTCAATTTCTTTTCAATTTGGCCTTGGAGGTCGCGGGTAAAATGGCTTTCATAAAAAGGGGTCGCCACCCGAAGATTTTATTTTGCACCACCACGTGTTACTTCTAAGAATTATTATTTATAGGTATTTTAATCAGCTACAATATATGACAAGACAAACATCGCGATGTCGAAGCCGACTAACGGAAGTATTTTGGGTTAGACAAATTGCTTTTTGTTGAGCGATACGTAAGTATAGCAGTTTAAATATACTTTACAAATAAGAAAAAAGCTCTTTTATCTGAACATTTGAAACCATGTTCGCCCCCAAAGAGGTTCATAATAAATTATGAACACATGTTAACATTGTCACTAAAAATATTACAGTTAGTTTCAAATATATTGTAATCTAAATAAAGCCCGTGACTGTCATCACAAGCAACAGTACTTTATATCTTGGTAGGTAAATAAAATAATCTTTCATATTTGACCTTGCTAGGCATCGAAACGTTACTACCACTAAGCCGCCGAGGCCGATATTTACCTTTTAAATAGAGAACCAAGGTAACTGTCACGAATATACATAATGTTTTCTTCTACCACCAACATACAGCTACCAACAAATATTTAGAAGATTTCATAATAAACAGAGGATAAATGTCAGAAGAGTGCAAACCGCAAATAATGACAAACTGTTTATAAATTGTGAAGTAAGCCGTTTTCAAATTGTGACTACAATTACATCATCGTGATTTCCATACACTCATCGACAATATCAAAGTTAACGGGCATATCTCTAAACTATTATCAGTTTGGTATTTTCTATATTGATATATAAATAAGGGTTATCTACGTCATTTTGGAATATTGCAAAGCTTATCTGTTGAAAGTAGGTGAAAGACAAACATCCCATGCGAAATTATTCTAGAATCATCCATGTACGGTAAGCCGTAACAAATTGTCAATACAAAAATAAATAAAAATACTTGGCTACTAATATACTACGAAACAAATACTGACTTGATACATGTTAAACATTTCGATAACTTAGTTCTAGAGTGCAATAACTTTGAATTTTGCAGTATTGAGTTATGAATGAGTATGAGAAATTTTTCAGAATACAGACAATTATTAGTTCCAAAAAATACCAAAACGTAATTTTGTTGCATTAGCTGTATTCCACAACATATCTTCTCGGAAATTATGTACAGATCTTGGATACAAAGAAACTTGGAAAAAGAGGGAAAATCTAATTGAATATAATGATATATGATTACATTTTTATCACGAATACAATTATAACTGATATACAGAATTTCAAGCCAATTCGTTGAAACAATAAAATAGAAGTGAGTGAGTGAAGTCAAACTTCTAACAAAATCATAATTGCCAAATATCTCGAAACAGTGATTTCTGATTGTTAACACTCTGGTTCTAGAATATCGATTTGTAGCACTGCTTTTCCGGCATTATATTGAATATCTTATATATAAAACCGATACGGCGTATGTATGTATGTCTGTAATTACCTTTTGCATTGTTGGTCATTAAGTTGCCATAAAAACGAATATGAAAGAAAATATGTTTGAATTTTTATCGACGAAGACATTTAGTCAAAATGTAATAAATTAGTCTTCTACAGAACTTTTCCCGGCTTTTATTAATATAATAATGTTTATTATTTACGTGAAGGTATTATTTGACATTTCTTTGACAGCAAATTAGATTTTTTCCTTGAATTTGGACATTTTAATGGGCGAGAATGGGGCTGTCATCAAATTAAATAAAGTTTGTGATTTTATTTTAACTTTATTTTGGATGTTAGATTTTGTGATATAATTATGTCGAATGATATAACATTAAATAATTATTGGTCGCTTAGTCCGAGCGACGCCGGGTAGCAATACTAGTACATTTATAAGAATAAATGGAAAAAACACAACAGTCAAGCATATTAGCGGCGGTACCTATATCCTATAACTGTGATACTATTTTCCCCGCTGTAGAATTACGTGGCGTTATTAAATATTAAACCATCAAAATAAGTATAGTTTCTTTCATCACCATATCACCTATGTGAAGTAGTAAAAAACTGTTGAGTTTATAGGGTATCATTGAAAAAGTGTCTTTTTTTTTTTTAAAGTCATTATTATGGAATGCAATAGTCCTAAAAATAAATTGATGATTTCGGAAAAGTTTTCAATTCTTACACTATTGAGATGTTAAACAAACGAGAGAACTCATTGGGGCCAATGTGTTAATGCATAAGTGTAACATTAAAATGAATTACCAATGCTTGGAAACACAATACTGTCGTATTCATAGACTTTAATGCAAGATGTTCGGAGCGTCTTCGATATCAGCTGAGTTTTCTTTACAGTTTATTTTCACCGGTTAAATGCGTGGATGAAAAAAAGTCGACGCGTTGCATTTTAAGTGTGATTAATAATAGGTACTATGGGTCAGTAATAAATATTGAACTAGATAAAACGTGATTTAGTCTTAGTTCGTAGAAATTACAACACATTGATGTATCATACAGATAAAAATACAAACAAAACTTGCCATACTTTTGTCAGGAAATGGTTCGTAACTAAATGTCAAGATTGATTGGCAGGATTGAATAAAGAAAGTTCAAATACGAATTAAGACGGTCGTGTATGAAATTTAAAATGGTAAAGTTTTGTATTCATTTTTGCCATTTGTATACAATGTATTGTAAAATATTTTTGGCTAAGCCATTCATAAAACGATTTGAACCATGTCACTTTTACTTATATGAGAAAAGCTGGTTTGAGAATTTGGTGAACTGTTAAACAGATAGTAAATTTATTGGGTATTTGTATGCCACCCGAATTCTATATTTGTACATTTCGCTTATGTATACGATTTTTCACAAGACCAATAGTATCACAAAGAGAAGAATAGGTTTTCTTTAGAAGGGATATAAACTTTTATAAAGCCGGCGTATGATTGGCTGAAAATTAATTTCAAACCAATGGATTTAGTGGTTAATTTAAATTTTTATTAAAAGCTTCTCGAAACATTTCGTCCAATAAAACGAAAACTCTTATAAATTAATTTGATACGTAGATAATTTTTTTGAACTTATTCCACATTAGATTTATTAGGATCAGGATCGGTTCCACTCATCTCGAGCATTTGATATACATCCGTTGAAAATGATCGCGATAAGAGATACCGGATGTGGAATAAGTACAAAAAATATCTAATTATAATTCCATTCAACCAAATATTGACAGTGAACACCTCAAAAGTGAGAAACTAATATGGTAAACATATTTAAGTACTTCTACAAGATTTATAGGATTTAGAATGCATTCACTTTCTATTCTTACTAATGTATTAAAGGTACTATCTTCAATATTTATGGTCGAAGATAATTTCACAATAAGCACTTTAATACGTGTCGCAGTAAATGAAACTTGTAGGTGGATAATTAGTATGAAGTGTTCCGAGATGGCGTGCGTGTGCATTTCTTAGTTGATTTTAAAACACTTTGATTTCTAAATACTCACAATATTTGAATGGTAATATAATTAATTAAAAAATCTCAAATTGTCCGTGTCGAATCGAGAGCGCAATAAAACTCTAGCCATTCGTTCTAGAACTGGTTCTGAAATACATAATCACGCTACGATCGCTCTTGATAGTTAATATTTTACTACAAACGAGTCATGAACTGACCTGTAATTTAGAGTGATAATATAAAATGTAATAAGAGTGAATCACCATTTGAAATAATAATGAATTTCATCCAGTCATCGGCCGAAAAAGATAATAAAATGCTTCTGAAATCTCGAACATCGTTAAATTTTTTGTACTTTTCTTACTAGAACTGACATTCGTGCATTTGAAATGACTCAAGACGTCGAAAGGCGCAACCCGGGTCGTTACTTACTCTACAATACTCATGGAAATGTACAAAATTCAAACGATTCAAATTTCATCTGGAAATCAATCAACTAGTCGAATCCTAAATTGATACTTCAACTAAGAATTATATTGAAATTTAAGGCATTCAACTAAAGGCGAACCATTCTAGACACCTGACAAACCTACACCCGTGAGATCTTTGATAAGCCATCGGAAGATTCCAAGTTTGATCACAAGTGAGTTGTTAAAAAAATTCTGCCCTGGTAATTTCACGAGATCAACAATGCTCCATCCTGTTTCCAGGAGACTATTTACAATTTTAATATTTATTGAATACATTAAATAATTATTCGCTTAGTTTGTTAGCATATATTAGAATTTTTACGATAAGCCATGAATAAATTTACACATATTCAACGATCAATGGTTTTTGTAAAATATATAACATACATGTGGACAGTTAATCACTAACTGTGTGGTAAAAGCAACTGAATAAATGACAAACCTCTCAGAAAAACTTCCGTCGAGAAAAGCTCATTAATTAGAAATCCACATGCTGTACATCGGGAGCGGACATGGTTTCTATAAAAAAAATGTACGATGACAACCAAGTTGGGTTTTCCCACCACCACCCGTTGTGTATATGCAGCCAATGTTTCATGGCCGGACAACCGTAACCGATTTGTAAAAAAAACGTTCGTAGTACAAATTCCACAGTTTCATTAATAGATCAGAACTGGTTTCAGCTGTAAGCCAGGATGTCCATGATGAAAGAAACCGTTAGTAGATTGTTTTGATCGAGATTATTTTTTTAAAAGACATTAGGTACAGTAATATGATTGGTTAGTCTAATGGTTTTTATTGCTGCATTGAATGCACCAGATCAGACCTTCTAGATCTCGGCTTGTGGTATTTCCAAGTGTCGCTGCACCGATGGGCCGGAGTGCGCACCCGCAGGGGACAGAGCAGCAAGCTGGAGGGGCGGGCCCGCCTCGTCACCACTTCCCTCATCTCGGGCATCTTCTTGGAGTAGGCGCTGTTCAAGACCCACACATTCTTGGATTCATCAGGCTGGCTCTTTGGGGATCCACGGTGATCCCCAAATCGGGCACTGTGCACGTTTGCCACTATTTTGGTGATGGAATTTCTCGCCACTACTCACTTTTCTATTTTCACAGCACGATTGTAGCGTTATCATTTATTTTACCACTGTACTAACTTGCTTCTGGCTATTTTATTATATGTCAAATGGTTTATTGGCAATTTTATTAAATACATGTATATTTAAATTTGTATTCAATAATTTATAATTTTTTTAAATTTAAATAATTATAAAAAATGGCATTACAGCTTACGCCAATGCGCCAAATATTCTTAATTGTGAAAGGCATACGAGATTAACTCGATGATAAATAATGTATCAGTTGTGCACAAGATCAACAATAAATAACATACACCCCCAAGATATCTTTTTTTTTCAATTGAAAAAATCTGACTTGAACCCGGGCCCCCTGATCGCTATGATAAAGCTCTTGCCACTAGACCACAGGGATCGACATATAAAAATATTTGTATAGATATACGGCGAAACTATGAAATAACCCACATCAGAGGATCGATATAAAAATGTGGTTATTCTAGTGAAATATATTTATATGGCCCATTGACGTAGACCTACAGAAAAGAACATTTACAAGACAGAAGACCGTATTAATAAAATTGAATTAGATAATATACTTAAAATGCATGTACATTATTTTGAAAGTAATGAACACATTTAAATGAAAAAAAAAAAGATTGGACAAAGAAGCGACCGTTGATTTGAATTCATATAAATAATTCTATAGTAAATCGTGTGAGCAGGAAATAGACTGTAGAAGATATGATGTATGTGTAATATATGTTACAGTGAAACTGTATTCTCAGTGAAAATGTATCAAGCAATAGATTTGTATGACAACATGATTTCAAAGGGCACGATCATTGAAATTATTGGCCCAAGTCGATGATTTGCCGGCCAAAAAAATTGGTTTGCTTCAATGAAACAAAATCAGCAAGTAGTCCCTTTCATAAAAAGAGAACCAACGAAAAACACAGACAAACATTGCGCTGAAGATGGTGGCGGTCAAACTTAATTTCAATGACAGCTTGGAAAAGAATATATTTTCACTGAGAATAGTTTCACTGTAACATATATATGTATAATCGATACCTTCTAATTAAAATATCCCCTTTAAATAGACTACAAAGAACCTATTAGATTCCACTTCAAGTTTTAGTGAAAAAATACGTATCTTACCAAGTGTAAAATGAAATAGATTGAAAACAGGCGTAAAACTCGGAAATATAGGAGGCGCTTTTTTCGAAGGATGAGTTACAAAACGGTAGCTTTCTGGTTGGAAGTTCCGTGCGCAAGATACGATACGAGTCTCATTAGATGCTGCGCTAAATAAAGACCAGGATACGACGTGTGAAAGTGGATATATCTACCACGTCGCTCAGAAGACCGATAAAATAATGAGAATTAAATTAAGTGTTAGCGTGAACCACGATAAACGTATTCAATAGCAACTTATTACAGCAACGGATGAAATCTTTTCGATCGAAAATGCAGTTCAATAAAGAAGTTTTATCGCATCGTATAGTCGTTAAATTTTACAACATTTTGAATTTAGAACTTTATAAATCGAATCAATTAAAATCAAGGAGATATTAATTTGAACTATGCCGCACGGAAGACGATAGCGACGGCGACGACTCCCTCTGGCTCCGTACGCAAGACCGGTAATTAACTCAAAACAATATTACACTCTCTCGGGTGTTGCCAGATTCAACTAGAAAATATATTAAAAAATTAACTATGTAATTAAAATTAAAAGACCGAGTACTCGTTGTTGATTAAAAAAATTCCCCGATGAAGCATCATCGATTGAAATTTATTATCATTGGAGATAATTATTTTTTTACCAATGTATACAATTTAAAACGATAACAATGAACTCTCGTGTGCTTTGTATGTTAATCAAGCTTAAAAGCGGCACCATAAAAAAAAATGCTAATTTAATATAGTGAAAATGAATGATACATCAAGAATACGTACTTATTTAGATATAAGATTAAATATTGATTTAAACATCGATTATTATTTAAATATCCAAGTTGGAGGATATAATTAATGCAAATGATAATGGTCAGTGACCAGCCCCTCGAGTAAATATTATTTTTTTAAATTTGAAAAAAAAATATCTTTGCAATGTGGTGAAAGGAATCTTTAAATAACCGCGATAATACAATGATAAGTAAATTTGTCGATGACGCCAACGTGCGTTAGCAAATAATACTCAAACAATTATGCAGAAGCTCATTGACGAGATTAAAACAAAATAGTTTCCGCGGTCCAACGCCGATTCGATTGATTATTTTAGTTATTGTAAAGGTCATCGTAAAAAAATAGTACCACATTTTGTGTACTTGTTCCACATTAAATTTATTCGGATCAATACCGAATTCGCTCATCGCAAGCATTATCAACTAAACAAGACAAAAAGGTGTTTCAAATGCTTGTTAATACAAATAATTTAAAGAAAATAAGCATAATTGATATCAAATAGACTACAATAAAAATGATAAAGACCTTTTTCAAATATAAGCTACTACATTAAAACCAATTGAGCAAGAACTATCATTAAACATATAATATCAAAAGAATATGTATATTATCAAAGAATATGTATGTATTGGCGTAAGCTGTAATGCCATGATTTGTATTTTTTTTTATGAATAAATAAAATCAAATGAGAAATTGTAGTAATAAAGTCGATTCCCGGGCAAAGTGCTAATTGAACGTATATTTGAAAATGAAATTATAAAGATAAAACAAAATTTGCAATAATTAAGGATTTCGACTGAGGGTGCTTGATGGAATTTCAATATCAAATTTGCACGTTTAAAAAAGTGTATTTGATCAAAAGAATTTTTTTAAACTGAACGAAACAGGACCTGGTCATCCAATAGAAATATGGAATATTTCCAGCAGTTTTATTTTGAATACTACGAGTCGAATGAATTTTATTGCGTTCAGGTGTTTAATTGGAGGTTTCTGAAAGTAATTAAATTACAATGTCGACGATAAAAATAGTTTATATGATATATAATTAAAACTTTCTTTAGTTTTAACAATAATTTTGTAATATTTATCTATTTGGAGGAATAATTTTACTGTCCATAGACAAAATTGCACCTATCGCGCATTTCCGTGAATTTGTCTTTTGTTGAGAACGATTTGAAATTGAAATTAGCACTATTTTTGCGGTAGGTTAAAAATTTCCGCCTGCTCGCGGTAGTGGTAGCCGAGTGTGACTTTTTAATTTCCGCAATACGGTGGTCGGGCGGGCGCCATAAAATTGCATTCGATTATAATAGGCCAGTCTGGCAATTCGGGTTATTCCCCTCGTCCATCCAAAATGGTGTCTATTTTTGGCGCCAAATGTTTATTTATACCGACGACTGGGCTCTCTACTACTTCACATCGGCATCGCGGCAAGGACAAGGAAAGCGGGAAAAGTCGAGACGGAATCCGATAAAACGATAAACAATCCGGGCCATATGACAATAATAGAAACGTTATGAAAGGTAAAATATTTTGCTTGTCTTTGACTTTTGCCGCTAACCATTTAACGATCGATTGATACCAATTTGGGCATCACGCCATTGTTAGGAATCAAGATTTTGCAAGGATGACGTGATGACAAGAAAACTCTTGATGCATAAATTATATTCCACAATTAATTTATTAAGATCAGTACCGGTTTCGCTCATCGCAGCATTTTCAACTGATTAAGTATTTCTTTTTCTATTTTTTTAGAATAATGCCTTTCCACCAAGTTTTGACGGTGAACACTTTGTAGGATTTAGAATTCTCAAAAGATTTGTTTGTATTATTCGGGATCATGCAAGTATAAGTACATATTACAAATGTATTCCCGTTTTATCATACAAACCAATTTATACGAAATTTCTTTACAATACACGTAATTATATTTAACATTGCAGTGTAATTTTTGGTGGTAAGGCATTTTCGAATATATTAAAAAACAATATGAAATATTTGTTTCGTTGACAAGTGGAAAAAAACGACGTGAAATATTATTTTACATTGATAATGAATTTTCACCAAGTACCGGCCGATTTCGTGAAAAAGATCTGATAAATTGTCGGAGGCACTATAATTGGAGAATGTTGTTTTGCTACATACAAAAATCAAATATTATTTTTTAAGTTGCAGTTTGACTCGTGCATACTTTGGGATAATGAGAGTAATATACATAGATATATATATAATAATGTATCTAATATTAATCACAATATCAAAATATTTTTTCCATTTTCAAATGAATCAATAAATTAAGAAATTAATTCGAAACCATATTTACATTGGTTGAATATTCAAGTCGTTTAAGTATGGATGAAACGAATTTTTTAAGCGTCGAGATTTCTTTGTTGACATTTTAACGATGGAACGTTTGAAGTTCGCGGTTTTCGGAGCCTCCGGTTAAAATTGATAAAATCTACACGAATCGAAAAAAGGAAAATTTCTATAAGTATATATACAAAAATATTGATAAATATCCACTTATAGATGACATTTCACAGTTTGATGTTAAAACAGTTGACATTTCCTTTATACTAAATTAGTAATGACGTTCACAATGTTATAAAGTTGTTATGGCATTAAAAATATTTGTCATTACAAATTTCATAGTAAACGTCATATAAGCAGAGATGTTCAAGAGTATGAGAGAGACTGTTACATCATTGTCTTGTGAAGTGTATATTCATTTGATTCTAAATTTACAAACCCTCCCTTCGTAACTAATGGTGTAATAAATTATGTGTTGCAAACGTCACGAAATACCGTGGTAATATGAGGGGGTTAGGTCATTCAAGAGTTGACGTGTGATGGCGATAGGTCAATTGGGGAAGTCAAGTTTACGTAAAAAGGATTTTAACCCATAAGATCTTTGAAAGAGGAGCATTGATAGTCGTTTATTACATAAATATTCGAAACACAAAAAAATATATATAAGATAACACTACAAATCACTAACTAACACATACACGCTTACACTTTGTGTGTATACTATGTCCACACGATAAAACAAAAAAAGAACACTTTTTGAAAACGCTTTGAAAGAAAAGCTGCCGATAGACAATATAAACAAACAAATGAACGCGAACAAGCTGCGCGATATTCAATGCGCAGTGGAGCGCGGCCGAGAGTCAACTGGTAACTGGACTGGAGTCGGGAGTCGCACAATAATGATATCATCGGAGTGATCGTAAAAATACATTGATCCACTCACCTATGCCGATCTAGGCGCGGGTGTGGAAACCCAAGTCCGCGGTCAAAATCGACCGGCGAATTGATTGTCACTATTTAAGTTAATAGTTTGACGACAATTCAGTAAATCAGATTCATTCGCCCAGCGGTCTGCTACTGATAGACAGATGAAATAATTCCGATTCAAGATTCCTACGCATATCACAGTTTTTATTATAATTACACTCGATATATCTTTAAATCACCATAATAAACGACAAAAAATGAATTTGTGAAGTACATATGTATTTATCACTTTTAAAGTGTTAACCGTCACTTCTTGGTGGAAAGGCATAATTTAAATAAATAAAACACATTATTACTGCTTGCACATATATTCTGATAAAGATCAGGACCGTTTCCGATCATCGCAAGCATTTTCAACTGATGGATAAATAAAACATTATATAGTTCTCCTTCGCCATATATTATGGAAAACGTCAGGACCGGTTTCACTACTTTCAAAATTAGTATTTATGGAAGATTTTTCAATTTTTACTTCACGTTAAAGTCAGCCGATGTTATAAGGCAGTGATACACAACATGCGGCCCTCAATGACATCTGATGCGGCCCGTAATGACAAATATCAATCACCCCTTTTCTTCAGAAATTTTACGGACGATGGAAGACCAATATAATAAGCGGCCCTCGAACTATCTGAGACTTGATTATCTGGATCGTATCATTAAAAGGTTGTGCATCACTGTTATAAGGTATCAATTTATATTTTAGGGCTTGGTCCCATAGTATGTACACGGAATCACATACAAGGAAAATTTTATGCAATAAATATGTTAAGGTAAACATAGTTTTAATAATTATAAGAAACATACACGGTAATTTATTGATGCTCCTTTGTAAATTATTAATGAGAACCTAATGGAAGGAAGGAAAAATAATTATGTATGACAAATGAAATGATTCTTAGTAACATCATTATTAATGGAGGTTTTTCTGTTTTAACGCTGCGTTGTGTGAACAACCAAAATTACTCCAACGCATATATTATTTCGTTGTATTTGCGAATATTTGATTTAAGGTGGGAATAATAAATGAATTTGGCTTTCTTAGAAGTCGAACATTGGAAGAAGAAACAATCAAAACGCCTTGTAGCTGTTTCGTATTGGTTAGAGTACAGAATCAATTGCAATATTACACAAACAATGAACTAAGTAAGATATGTAATTAATGTAAAGAAATGAAACACATTTATCATATAAAACAAAACCAGATAATTTTTCGAGTCTGATTATGTTTGCTGTCAATGATGAGCATATGTTTATATTTATATATTTTTTCTACGAGAGCTGCTTGTTACTCAGTTGCTCAACCTCTGTGTAGTTCGGTGAGTAGGCATTGAAAGGATAAAACTATGACAGGACCAGTGGTAAGCTAGTCGCTCTCGCTACAGTTATATAATCGAATGGGTAGGAAGTAAATTTTAGACAACATAAACACTCATGACTTTGAACAGAATCGATAAATCGATTGAAAAGGCTGCTCGTAATGGGACTCGAACCAGCGAGGTTCGTCACGGAAACCAACGATGTTTGAATAACTCACGGGATAAATACGTTTTTCTATCACCAATCAATCATTGTGTTTATGTAGTCGGTATTGCATGTTCGCCTTCCACAACGCTATCGACAGAAGTCTACGGTAACGAATTTGAATCGAATAGAAAACAATATGGGATGATATTTCGACTAACAATAGAAAGAAAAAATCATTTGAGAATGGTCAGTCGAGAGTGAAATCGAAACTTTTGTTTGTAGTTAATATTTACGAAACCGGTCTTCGTTAAGTTACAAAAAATACACCGCTAAACGGCAACATATATTTTTGTTTAGTGCATTCTATTTGTATAGTTTTAAAATAAATTATAAGATTGATTGCAAATAATAAAGCACATTTTTCTCAAAGCGACTGCATGATGAGTTATGGCAACAATTAATATCAAAGACAATCATTAAAAAAGATAATTAACACAGACAAAACAAATACGGTTTTTCATAAATAATATTGACATGGCAGGCGTAAGTGAGAACAGGCAAATAAAACAAATATCACTAAATGGCAACGCCCACCGGAGCTTTTAAAGTGCTAAAACTAGACTTATGCTGTGAAGTGAAATGAAATAAAACTTTATTGGGTGCGAATGTTAAACATTGTACGAGTCACTTAATTGGCACCGGACAATCATTTGAACGATTTAGTTTGGATAAAAACAAACGCACTATTCGTGATGATTGGTGATTTATATTCTCGCTGAATGAGGGACCGAATGTCGTAAACCCTCATTCCCCTTCCGCCTCTTGGGATTGCGTTTCGCGTGTTAGTGAAAGTTCAACAACTGTTTCTGTTTTTATTTATAGCTAGTTTTCTTTTGAAGAGTGCAGAGATGTGACTGTCTGACCCGAACACCTTTTCAGTTATTATTTGCGAATATAGAGTCGACAAAACAAAGCAATGGTTCCAATCATTATAATCAATCGAATATTTTAATTCATGTAACATAGAGGTCTGCACGGGCCGAAATTTTAAAATTTTACCCGGCCCGAACCCGAAGACCTCCGACCCGGCCCGAGGCTCATTTTCAAAAATCTTACCCGAACTCGACCCGAGCCCGACATTTTTCTACCTTGCCCGAAACAAATCCGATTTTTTTTCGAAAAGATGACTAATACGAGTACGTGAAGTTTATCATAGTAATAAATTTAGATTTACGATAGTGGAAATTCGGAAATAGCCCGATTTTTGTTATATTTTGTTGTATTCTAGCGTCCGAGCCCGGCCCGGGCCCGAATCCAAACCTTCGTTACCCGGCCCGACCCGGCCCGCGGGCCAAACCCGAGCCCGTGCTGACCTCTAATGTAACATAAAAATCTCTCTTTTTTTATTGCGTACGCGGATTCGTGAACGACACGAGCCAAATAGAGCGCCGCAAATTTTAGCTGAGACATAGGATTAAGAAAAAAAACATAACCTACTATTAAACTATCATATTCATGAGACATTTTATATAGGTCATGAAACAATGTGCACATATTTCTGAAAAGGCATTAGCTAAGACGATGTTTTATGAAATAAAGATTACGTTATATATTATGGCAGTTCCATATTAACCCTTTAAACGCCTCGCCAATAATTTGAATTTTTCCGTACGTCACTATCTTCAATCATCAATTTTTCCATGAAAATGCCACGCAACATACCCGGAAAATCGTTTCAAATTTTGGTTGTCATTTAAAAGTGAAAATCAACTATGTAAGATTTAAAAAACGTCTCAACGGCTGCCAGAAACAATAACGATATGATGCAAGCACGAGTGACATCTGGTAACTCAAATTGAAATACAATGAAAACGGCTCAACATATCGATATTCTAGCAATGACACTGCCTTCAAAAGATGTCTCTGCATTGGGTTTCATTAGCACATACTATGTATATGCATTCATAAATAAATTTGTAGTAGCATTAGCGTGCCTGCACGCCATGTCGTCTGAACGGATAAATGGATACAACACCGCCAGGTTTATAGCACGGCTTGTGAAAACGGTTTCTTCACATACAAGTGAAATGCAGCGCGATTCTTTCAGAAACGATGGTGACTTATTTGTCTAAAAATTAGGTTCCCCTAATTATATGTAATGTACGTACGAAGTGATGAATTATTATGTAAGATATTTCCTCATCGGCATACCTGTCATCTTCGTCACCCCCCGCGTAGGTAGCCTAGCCGTTTCTATTATTATATGTATACATATTTGTTTCGCTGGCATAAAGAATGGATATACGCACATTTTTACCGGCACGAGGATAGCCAAAACCGATATCTGCCGAGGTCGCGGTGGAGTGTCTCATGCAAATTTGAAAAAAATCATTGAATCGCAATGTTATGACTAACCATCGATGCGATTTCACTTTTCTAAAACTACCAACGCTGCGAAGCCCTATACGGGCAAAGCCTTTGCAGTAAGATGTAAAGTCTGTGTATTAGATCAAACGAAGATCTGAAAGCTGAGATAAATTCAATAAACCTGCTGTACCTACAGTTGTATGGTTAGATATATGCGACATGAAAGTCACATATGGTAACTGCCAGGCTTGTAGCCGAGTCGTCAACATGAAATTGTGCTCGAATGGATGAATACGTGTGATATCTGAATCCTTTCTCACCAGTCCTATCTTTAAAACGAGGTGTAGCAAGAGCGTTTAGCATACCAATAGTCATATACCAGGGGTAGCCAAAACGTCGATCGCCTATCTTATCTGTACAAATCTCTGGTGCCGGTCCCAAGAAAGTCGTGTGACAGGGACAGCATGCTAAAATAGTTAAAATAGTGGGCATAGTTACAAAAAATAGGATAGCTGTAACATAGTTTTTATACACTAAAACAATTGATTATATAATATATAGTGAGAAAACGCGATGCCGACATGTTGGTTAAAGTTACATACATATATAAATAGCACTCTCAGTAAAGAAGTGTCGTAAATCTAGAAATGTTATTTTTGAGTTACGGGTATGATTGGAGTCGTGATTTATTTCTCTATTTTTATAAAATACGTTCATATCTGGAAGTGGAATACTGTCGGAGAAAAAGCTCATATTTATTAGATTACATTTATAAAA
Source organism: Himalopsyche kuldschensis (assembly GCA_028554975.1). Classification (NCBI taxonomy): domain Eukaryota; kingdom Metazoa; phylum Arthropoda; class Insecta; order Trichoptera; family Rhyacophilidae; genus Himalopsyche; species Himalopsyche kuldschensis. The sequence continues at coordinate 4,226,678 of JAHFWI010000030.1, read as the reverse complement.
CAGTGAAATCTATCGTAGAAATATCTCATATGATATACACTACAAGAGCAGCTGTAAAGACGTCATATTACCAGGGCTGTGGAGTCGGGACTTTTTGGCCAGAGTCGTCGCGGCGATTTGGCCTGAGTCGTACTCGGAGTCGTACTTTTTAATATTGCATATAATATGACAAATTTGGCTATTAGCCGGATTGGTAGGGTTGATATTTAATTGAATACACATCAATAGGAAAATTAGGCAAAAAAAAGTGACGATATTCAACTTTTTTAGTCGGAGTCGTGTTTTTGGTCAATGTCGGAGTCGGAGTCGTGGTTTTGGTAAATGCTGGAGTCGGAGTCGATCTTTTACATATACACAATACACTCAAACTTATATCTGTGCAATTTTCTTGTGAGATTTCAAAGTTATGCGGTTTTGTTTTTAATACATTTTTTATATATATTTTTGAGACTATATAAACGTGTATAACTACGGAAAAACATATTTTACATACTTTACGTGCAAAATCCAGTGTTTCACCTGTTTTATACAATGTGACCTTGACACCTACATCCTTGTACATGTTATATGCCCATATTAGGTCATAGATTTTTTGGTGTGATTTTACGCGGAACGCATCTACCGCACAAAAAAAGGTTTAGTGTATGCATTTAGAATTTTGGTATTTACAGCCAATTTTTTAATCTCCTGCGAAATGATTTATTCAAACTAACGATTGTATTTTACTTCGGTTACGAAAAGTGTTAAATTAATTTGAGCCCATGTTTTAGAAAATTATGTTTGACGCCTCAAAAAATCAACATCATTAATGTTCTTTTTGCGAGTTAGTAAATACGACAAAAAAAAACTTTATAAGTATATTCAGGAAGTTCCGAGTTGTGTAATCTAGGTCGACGGTATACGTATACATATATTATTATGATACTTGATATCAAGCCAACAAGTTGAAGTCATAGTATTTCCAAATCAATAATTTATATTTTGAGTTGTGCAATATTTGACAGCTTCACACGTGTATACTATGCGGTTAAGTCCAACAGCTGTAACCGGTATCTCGACAAAATGTTTAGAATTCTATCTATGCACTGCCCATAAATAATTTAATAATCTTAAAGCTCTCAAGAGATGACTATAGGATTTTGATCCGCTCCACGGCTTAAGCACCTGCAGATAAATCAAACGAGTTCGCGCAATATCTCGTAACAATATAAATTAATATTTCGTAGGAAAACTATTACATAAAGACGTACAAGTTTTGAAATAATTATGCCTATGTATTAGATTTTTTTTCACACGTGTGTAAGTGTAAAAGTATTATGCAATGATATATCTCGTCAATGTATAGGTCTACTAAATACGAATAGTAAGCTAATTTTGTAAATCAATGTATTTAATTTTAAAATTTCAGAAGATATTTATATGATACGGATGACTTGCCTATTGTTCCCTCATGAATTGGCTTGACCGTGGATTACTCAACTCCATAACGATTACGTCTCTGGAAAATTACTATGTTGGGGGGTATGTGACTCATAATATAACTCAAAAACATATGTATTATTAAGAATTTCAATATCAAATTTGAATTTTGTTCTTTTCCATGAGTTCTGTCGCTAACGAGCCGGGTTTCGCCTTTCGGCATCTTTAGGCATTTCAAGTGCACGGATGTACTTGAACTGACGAAAATTTGACGTAAACCAGTCTCAATGAATTAAGTGGGTCTGTTATACTTATCGGGATTTTTGAATGTGGTATCGCAAATACTAGTTTTAATAAAGTTCGGTTGACTATCATAAGCATTATATTGTTTGATGAATGTAGTTTTGAAAGAAAACTGTATTTCGGTACTCAATCACCGCGTTAAATGAAATGAAACATTTTCAAAATGTATTCTACTGCGATTATTAAATTATAAGATATAAAAGATACGAGCTATTCGATGCTTCAAAGACGTAAAGCAGGCAATATTGTATTGGAGACAGTAATAGTCGAAAAGTGAGATTTTTCTGAAGCGTCGTGGGCGGACGAATATCGCTCCATCGTCCCGATAAAAGATCGCAACGCCGCAATAAAATTAATCGAATTAACGAAATGTACAATAAAAAATACAGGTATTTACAAGTTAAACGATGTTCTTATGGAAATTCTCAATATCGATGTGTGTACCTGCGGAGAGTCACAGACATTCTGTCGACATCGTAAATACCAGCGGTGTTTGCGTTGCGATAAATTATTATAATAACAGGGGTGTTCAATTGTTTGAAATATGAAAATAAAGTGATATAATATGTGAAATTTTAGGTTATTGCGTTGAGATATTTTTTTTAAAAAAATCTTGATCTTTTCAACCACATCACTAAATTTGTTGGTATGATAAATGAAACAGGTAAATGAAATATATTGATTGAATTGGCATTTACTTGGTAGAACTTCATTATAGCATGGTGGAAAAAATAACAATGTGTTTTTGTTCTACAGGCATTATTTTATATACTAGTCGAAATATGTAGCTATCAACTTAACAATACAAGTTAGCTCTGACGATGGCGTAAGCCGAAATACCTGTACAAATATATAAATTAATTTCTGTAAAATTAAAATACATTGTTATTTTTATCACCGTATTAACAATGCAATGTTATTTTTTTATACCGTGGTAAATGAAATCATTTAGTATTTCGAATGAAGGTGCTTGATGGATTTTCAATATCAAATATGAATCGTTTTAATTTTTCACGCTGTCATGAGTTCAAGTTAAATTAAGCGTCATTTCAAGTTCATACGCGCGCATGATATGTCTGAAGATTTCGGAAAGCGAAACCCGTGCCGCGAGTGATAAAATTCACGGAAATTGACGGGATTTAAACGATTTAAATTAGATTAATGAAATATTTACAGAAAACTGCTAAATAAGGTATGCAATGATAAACAGCAGAATCTACCGCATACTACAACCAATTTTTAAAAGCGCAGTTGAAGCTGTCGTTATACAAAGTAAGGGCTGTTAAGTACGTAGGGGATGGTGACGGGTAAAATGTTGAGTGAGAAACATGGAAATAAATTGGTGTATGACGAGACCCTACAATATTGTTTTACTTCTTGCCTTTGCTTCTTAAAATTATTAATTACTATGCAGTGCTTTAAACAGTTGATGCGAAATGTTGCTTTTCGGAAAAACTTCCTACGAATATACCAATTTAAGTTGTTCCACGGAATATAATATTATGACAGAAGTTGGCCGGCATTAAATTAGTGTTAAAATTAAAACGTCAAAATAATTAAAAGCGGATATATTTCAATATAAATAAAACTGTTTCGGGGACAAGAGTGTTATCCGCGCCACGCCGATAGTATTATTAATCCCAACGGCCCCGTTCAGCTCATATTTTTCGAAAACTAGAAAGAAATTTACGATTATTGCGAGGTGGCGCAGTATACCTTCCTCATACGAGACGACCGCATCGTGCCAAAATACAAGATTGCAAGTTATATTTTAAATTTAAATTCTTCTCTGACATGTTTTAACTCTAGTGATCTAGATATTCCCGTAGAAATCATGGATATGGGTCGTAACACTCGTAATAGATCAAAGGTGCACATTTTCAATTTAGGGATTAAAATATCTCGGGTTTTTTTTTAAATGCTGTTGATTTCCGATTGGCGGTGCGCGTTGCGATGATTGAATCAGTCATCTCCGTGAGGCGTTCTCATAAAGTGTATCCAAAGGCTTCTGCATTGAAATCAGTTGAATATAAAATACCTTTATTTGAAGAATGGCATGTAAACAATGCTGCATTTTTATCTCACGAAAAGAACAGGGCGTTGAATAGTTTTACTGTTGTGAAGGGGCGGGACGATTGATTCAATAAAGTTAAGAAACAATGGTTTATGTGAATTAAAGAAAGACAATCATTGATCTTTTTTGAACTCTAAATTCTCATTTTAAAATACATTGGCGTACGAATTAAGTTGAATAAATCTATCGTAAGGGGTATACTTGTATGTCATAAAATATTGATAATTTTTTCCCCCATATTTGGAGCATATGGCTGCAACACGGTGCCTCCAAGATTCTTCCTCTTAGGTCATCCGTGCGTCTTGTGACAGGCAGGATTTAGGCTCCCTTGGGGCTTCCGCAGAACAAATCCAAGACAGGCCCATTGTCAAAAAAAAATATTGGACGTAATATGTGGCTGGTTTGTACGCTCTCTAAACTACAAGTTCCTGGCAAAGTCAAACCACCGCACTTCTAATATTCACCGCAAGAATTTATTTTCGATGCACAGTATACGGTTACCGTATAGTTTTACAAAATGCCATGACTCGCAACTGTCAAGCAACACAGTCAGTATTCATTCGTTTAACAAGTTTCTGATCAATTACAATCATTGATAAACTATAATAAATGCGAGCCCTGCATAAAATCACCATTAAGTTGAGCTATAAAAAAAATCAACTCATTATCCAATAAATTAGCGCATTAAAATCGTTTCGCAATATTTTGTCACACGTTAAAAAGTGTTCATCAGGTTTAAAGGAACAAAAAAAAGATCTCGTAATTTCGATCTTGCAAGCAGAACTCGTACGCCCACCATTTTATATATGCTCGCGTCCGATACGAGCGATGGATGATATCAATAATAAATAATTACATTATTATTCGCCACCGATTGTAAAACATGTCAAATTAAAAATTCTTGGCATTTAATGTGAAATTATAACAACTTTGCTTTAACAGTTCAATATTCAACAGTGGCAAGTCTTTATTGCCAAGATTAATTTTATAATTGCTTCAATTTTGGATTTACGAGATGTTTAAACGAAGCGCATCGAGATTAATTAATTAACTACAGTCCATTATTAACTTCAACGTTTTACAATTATTACCCTTATATGAAAAGAGTAGCTGAATGACTGATTTACAGCCAATTGTTTTTTAACAAGTTTGTCATACAAATATGCGAATATCTCAATTTAATTTCTAAGTAATTAATTACCTTCTTATTACCTTAAACGTGATAAATACCTTGGTATTATTTTTTTTTCAATAAATAAAATAAGTTTTTCTATATACATATATAAGCTCATAATGATAATGAATATAATCTCATATTCAATTAATTGATTTCTATTTAGGTTTTTATTTAACTATTAATTTTTAATCACATAAAACACTTTATTGGTACTACTGCCACATATAATGCCATTAAGTTCAGGACCGGTTTCTCAAGTCGCAAGCGTTTTTATCTTAACATTTTCAACTGAGTACTTTCATCGGTTGAAAATGCTCGCGAAGGTGCGAAACTGGGCCTTATTTTAAAAAAGGGGCAGAAGTAAAAAAGTACTTTTTTAAAATTAGGGTCCCTTTCCACCAAGATGGTTTGACACACTTTAAAAGTAACTTATTGCAGATACTTTCATATAAATTAATGCTAGACACTTTATCAACATACGATAGATAGTGTGTCTGTCGGTGTGTGTTCAGGCACGGAAAAGTCGGACGCAGAGCGAAGTAAAATTTATAAGTGGAATAAGAAAAGACAAAGAAGACAATCGGCCCAAACTTTGAGTGATTCAGGTGTGCTGCCCTACCCACGTGTGAGGCCGGCGAATGCGTAGGAACCTAATTATTTCACCCAGTTAACGGTTCGGTTTACTCACCGTTCGAATCTGGACGGGGGCATATAAGGAAGTTGGACATATACCTGAAACTACCCTAAACGCACGGAATATCGCACATGTTTCCAAGCTGACGTCACACGTAGTCACAGCCTCGCTGTCAGGTCGTATTCATCCATACACAACCTTTTTTTTATATATATTTTAATAAATGTGTATTTCATTTTTATTTTTGTAGATCTAGTTTATGTATAGTTGTTAAATTAACAAGGTATTAATATTTGTGACGGGTTTGACATGAGAAATGATTATGTCTAAGTAAATAGTATTTTCACCCCTTAACCGAGATGGCAAGCCCAACTGCTGCCCCTCGAAGTAGTCGGTCTACTTCGAAAAAAATAGCGGAATGCGGAGTTAATAACGAAACGCCTACACCTGAGTGGGTATCAGACATGGTTCCCCCACGAAATGAAATTGAGGCGATAGTGTCATCTCACTCACGATGCTCCGCAGCAGTGCTCTCAGAGTTGTCTGGGAGCACAAAATTACCACGCACACTCATGGAACGGATCATAAAAATCCACCATGAGATGCAGGACAATATGGCAAGAATGGCAATTATAAATGCAACCCTCGTAGGGAAAAACGAGGCAACGCAATCATACATTAAAGAAATTAATGATGCTTCTCCTCCTCCTCAACCACCTCCTGTGGAAAACAGCTGGAGTACGGTTGTGAGCAGGAAACAACAAAAGAGTCCATCAGATAATATGAACTGGCCTTCAATGCCGCAGCAAAGTGCTGCACGACCCGGAGTCCTGTTCTTCCCGACACAAGAAGGGAAAGAGTCAGCTCAAACGAAAGCGGTGATCAAAAGATCAATCGCCCCCTCTGCATTAGGCGTACACATTACGGGTGTAAAAATGGTTAGGGGCGGTGGAGTTATTGTACATCCAAGGACTGAACTTGAGGCAAAGAAACTGCTTGAAGCCCCTGGGCTGAAAGAAGCTGGCCTAAAGGCCCAACTTGTGTCGAAAAGACTGCCAAAGGTCATTATTTTCAATGTGCCCACAGGCACCACGACTGAGGAATTACGCGACGGCATTCAGAAATCTACGAAGGAAGCGACAGGACTTTCGACAGATGCTTACGACTCGATTCGGCTCAGCCATAAGGCGGGACCACGCACCGGGAAGTGCCACTTCATAGTGACAGTTCCTGCAGCTGTACGGTCTGCCCTTGTAAGGGATGGAAGGCTATTTATGGACACATGGCCAAATCGTGTATCTCCAAGGAGATCACCTGTGGTCATTGTGCCGAGAGTGGACACGACAGGGCTGATTGTCCAAAAAAGGATGATCAACCAAAGTGCGCCGCGTGCTCTAAGCACAAGCCACCGCACAACCACCCCGTCAATAGCGCGGACTGTCCCGCGCGACAGCACGCCGTGCTTAAAGAAAGGAGCCAAACGGATTATACATCCCAATGACTCGATACGGCCAGCTAAATGTAGGGAAAGGTAAGGCTACGACTGCTGAACTATCAAAAATAGTGCAGTCACAGGGAATCGACGTTGTGCTCGTACAGGAACCGTATTCCTGGGGAGAAAAACGAGGATTCACTGGAGGACGTCTGGTACAAAAAGACCTTAAGTCTAAATCATGCATCTTCGTGGCGAACGCTGACCTGGGTGTTTTTCACTTATCACACCTATCAAGCGAGCGAACGACGGTTTGCGAGATCATTGACGTGACCGGTAACTCCACCATAGTGATTTCGTCTTACTTTCAATATGGTCTTCCAACCGAAGTCTGCGTGGCGGAAGTCGACCAAATTATTGCCAGCTGTCCTGGTAGTCAGTTTATAATAGGGGCAGATGTAAATGCGCAGTCTTTTTCTTTGGGCACCTGAGAAATCGTTGAGGCGAGGCTGTCCGGAAGTGGAGGAGCTGATCGCCAAGCGTGACCTTGCGGTTGCTAATGATCCGAACAGTCCACCCACTTTTACGCGCTCAAATGGCTCATCACACATAGATGTCACACTTTTGTCCGCCAACATCATATCTCGCGTCTTAGACTGGAAAGTCCACACGGATTCCTCAGCCAGTGACCATCGTCTTATAACATTTCAAATGGCTCCACTCCATGGTGTATTCTCACCTGGGAATAACAATAGGCTCCGTACACGCTTCAAAACAAAAGGAGCAACCTGGGATGAGTTCGATAGACATCTGATTTGCAAACTAGATCATTCAGCTAGGGTCCCGGTTGATAATCAGCACCTTGCTGTTTCTCAATTGATGGAAAAACATATCCCAAGCAGCAGAAGAAAAAAACTAGGACGCATCTCTCATAGACCACCGAACCTTGCGCCTTGGTGGAGACCCAAGTTAACCACGCTGCGAGACAGATTTAGGAAAACCAGACGAAAGCTCCAAAAGCTCGAAGTCATGAGCACGCTTACACCTGATGACCACTCTCTCGTCATTGCACACAAGAAAGCTCGCCAGTCGTTTAAGAAAGCCATTAACAAAGCCAAAGAGATCATTGGAGAGACTTTGTTACTGAAATGGGAGGTTCGAACCCATGGGGACCTCCTTTCCGTGCAATGAAACAAAGCCAAAGACCGAGTCAATGCATGTCTGCTCTTGTACGCCCGGAAGGTTGTGGGTATACCAGCAGCGTGGAGGAGACGGCCTGTGCATTGGTGGATGCACTCATCCCACAAGATAACCCTGCTCGAGATGATGAAAGATCAACCCAGGTTCGCATAGCTTCTAGATTTCCCCTCCATACCCCTAACAGTCAACCACCAACATCTCACGAGATCAGCGAGATCATTTCCAATCTTCCCAGCGGCAAGGCTCCAGGCCCCGACTGCATAGACAACGCCTTGGCACAAAGAGCCTGGTATCTTGCTTCTCACGAACTCACTAAGATCTACCGAGACTGTATGGAAAGTGGTACATTTCCAGACTGTTGGAAGAAGGGGGCTACTTGTGGTGATTCCCAAATCAGGTGATCACCCTCCAAGCAGCCCAAAAGCTTATCGTCCAATAACACTCCTCCCGATTCTGGGGAAGGTCTTGGAAAGGTTAGTTAGTTCTAGAATCGAATCGCACCTGAATGAAAACTGCCCAATTTCGGATAAACAGTTTGGCTTCAGACCCGGAAAGTCAACCGAAGATGCAATTCGTTTTGTTATAAAATCAGTAGAAGATTCTCACAAAAAGCTAGTCATCGGCATTTTTTGGATATTGCCGGAGCATTTGATAATGCGTGGTGGCCGCTAATATTAGCAAAGCTTAGGCTGAGACAGATTCCCGGGAATCTGTTCTCATTAATACAAAGCTATTTCAGTAAAAGAGAGATAACATATCAATCCGGCTTCACATCAATACACAGGGAAACTACGATGGGGTGTCCTCAGGGATCAGTCTTGGGGCCACTTCTTTGGAATATTTTATTTGACGACCTTTTGTCCTTGCCATTGCCATTGGATTGCACAATTATCGCATATGCTGATGATGCTCTACTAATTGTAGGAGCAAACAGTCGCGTAGGCCTTGAACGAGCTGCCAATGGTGCGCTCACAAAAATTCTTGAATGGGGAGAACTGAACAAGCTTAAATTTGCACATGCCAAGACAGAATCCCTTCTTTTGAAAGGAGCATCTAAGCTTGACACTTCAAAAAGATCGCCAAACATTCGCATGGGTCATTTCACTGTTCGTGTTTCTCAACAAGTTAAATACCTCGGCGTCATCCTCGATGACAAATTGTCATTTCAACATCATGCAAAGCGAATTGTAGAGAACGCCAATATGGCGTACCTCCGTTTATCTAGAATGACTGGCAAAACTGGGGACTTAAAGCTCGCGCGCTTAAAATAGCATACGGTGCTATTTTTATGGGGGATTGCAGGATACGCATCAAGCGTTTGGCACTCAAGAGCGAAAGTTGGATTCGTCAGGAGGACTTTACTGAGTGGACAGCGCATTGCGCTGATCTCACTCACTAAGGCCTACAGGACTACTTCAACGGACGCTCTGCCGGTTTTGGCTGGCGTACTACCGCTGGACTTGCACATACAGGTACGCGGTGCAATTACTCTTCTACTAAAAGGGCATCAACACGGATATTGAAGGCGTCCCTCTGACGCCACCCTTGTCGCAACATATACCTGAAAATCATACTCTCCGTTCATTCGTATATGAGCTGGCGTACAAAACGGCTCTAACAGCTTGGCAAACTAGGTGGTCTGCATCCACCAAAGGGCGTCAAACATATCTTTTCTTCCCAGACGTGACCTGGAGGCTCAAGGTGAAGAGTCTAGCGCCTGGACACTGGACTTCCCAGTTTATAACTGGACATGGCAAATTCAACGGCAAACTATTTGGGTTGGGCAAGTTGGTCGAAAGGCCGGATTGCACTTGTGGACACGACTACCAGGACGCTAATCACGTACTGTGGGACTGCCCCGAGATGAATGCCGAACGAGCTGAGCTGTTTGCTGCGGTCCGTCCTCATACGGGCCCAATATGCCACGCTGACTTGATCTCAACCAAGGCCAATTTTGAGGCATTCGATAAATTTGCAACATCATATGGGGAACGGGATAATCTTGATTCCTCTTCAGATTCAACGCGAAGTAGATTAAACTCCACGGATTCTCAGTATACAGATACATAAGATACTTAATATCACTCTAACAAAGTGGCTGAGCAAGTCACATTTTCTTTTTTATTCTCTTTCTATTTCTCTTCTCTTTAAGCACCTTAGTGCATGGCTAAAAGATCAGTCCCGTGCAGCTCTGTCTCGGGCCAAGTAAGTGAGGAGTAAATTCGTTTCTTTTCTTGATCGTATAGCGTTATGGAAGGCGGCTGTGAAAAACGGCTGCACACACATAACGGATGGGTGGTGGGACAACCAACTTGTTCACCCAAATATATATTAAAAATAAAATATTGATTCCATATAAATGACGCGATGTCCATTTTCATAAAACACTATCTATTAAAAAAATGTTAAAGATTTAACAATAGTTGATATGGAACATATTGCATAAAGCGAACACAGAGACGAGTGGGACAGATGAGAAAATATATCGGCCAGGAACATCCGCACTTTCAGAGCGTTTCTCGAAATTCAAACACATTTGGTCGGACAACTGAAGCCGGACCATGCCGCGACATTTATGAAAGAAGTAAAAAAAAAAAAGGTAAATTTTTGAAAAAGTTCACTTCAGCGTGAAGAACTGGTAAAAAAATAAACACCTGTTTTGATTTAAAGGTAGGTGATTTTAATAAATAATTTTTGGTAGTATTTGTTTCTTTTCCCCGCCCAGTTTAGATCTTCAAAAATATATAAGTAAGCCTATTAATAATGGACATGATTGTGCAAACGCCGATCAACCCATCTTTGTTTGCTGTCAGTTGCGAATTAATGTCCAGGCAAAACTAATGTCAAATGCTAATTTAATATTTGACACGATGGGCGCAGGTATTTTTTCACGGCAACTGATGTCGAGTGATCTCGTTACAGTTTTGCTTGAGTATATTATTCCAAATGATATAATGAAGCATAAATAAATTTCTATCACTTGTCGAGATTATTCGATTGTAATTTTTTTTTTAGTAACCCTAACGCAGTAAATAATAATTATAAGTCTATCTTTCGGTCGTGAAAAACCATTCCATCGTATATGTATATCAATCAATTAATTAAAAACATTCTTCAGTGACATTTTAATTCATTAATCTATAGAGCAATTTGTGGATAATGGTACCACGACAAATGTAATTATAATTAGTCTAGCCTCAAATAAAACCGAATTATATCTAGGGGACTCTTTGGAAGAGCACATTCTCTTATAACTATAATAAAGTACTTTTATAATTTGAATTCACGCATTCCATCAAGTAAACGAGATACCTCCTGCAATTAGACATGCACTTCCTTTCTCATAATTAATATATATCTGGTTGCCTCGCTCTGGTTATCAAATTATAAACAAGTTAAATAAATGAAAATTATGATTAATGATGTATAAAAAAGTCAGTTTCAAGATTAAAGCACATATTTTTTTGGAAACTTCACATAAGTGTTTTATTCCATCGATGTAATTACTACTATTTGATACGCTATGTACACATTTGTTAAAAAAAATCAACCGTATGATAATACCTAGATTCATTGATTGAATACAAAATCATATTGTCAGTTGTAACAATTAACATTCATTTGTTGAACGAAACTGATAGTGACTATATGCCAAAAGTTTCGAGTGGGTACACATATTTCTCTGGTCTTATTAATATCTGAAATTTCAAAAAAATGCGCATATTTTCAGCATGCTGCATCCTTCCCTTGATTTATGTTGTAATAAGTATACCTAATATCGAGCATTATTTTTGCATGGTTTCCGGGTAATATTAAATCAATAACTGAAAAGGCGAAGCCAAGTTGCTGGGCGTATCTAAGGATAACCAGTAAACCAAATATATTTTCGATATTTTTTATGTTAATATACATCACACTGCAAACGTTCTGTGAAAATATAGTATTTTTTTTCAATCGGCAGACCTTTTGAAGGGTTCCATGACAAAACAGAACATGACAAAAACCTAACCTAACCTCTAATGTTCTGTTTTGTCATATTCTGTTTTGTCCGGTTACTCTTTTGAAGATACGCATAAATATTAATTTCAAGAAGAGATGGACGGTTGTGTTTTCAGGCACTATTACTTCTATCGATAAATAGTATTATCTGATACAATTATCGGGACCGCACAGTTCGTCCTTAGACCGAACTGACTCATCGAAGAGCCGCTTTAAAGGTTGCATGTCCATATTCGAAGTTAATTACAGCAATTATTAATACTTTATATATAGATATTTGCATGCGCTTACATTTTAGGCGGTTCTTTTGTGGTTTACATTGTAATTTGATTTTTTTATAACTTATTAACAGCCAGATTGCTACCATTACAGTATGTCGGGCACGTAAAACATATGAAATATTATAATTAAGGAGTCTTCGATCAGTTGGCTGTCAGTGAAGTCAGGTTTTTTTAGTCTACACGTTTTAAACAACATGAGAAGCTCAGATTGATTCGGAAGAGTTAAGTTTAAGTTATTTTGTTTGGTCTTGCAAGTTTATCAATGTCATTGTTTTTATACGGGATGTTCAATTAAACCATAAAGCATAATTTAATACGTAATTGGTTGCTTTTTTTTTATCATGTATGAGTAATCGAGGAGAGGTTTTCTATTCTCTTTGTATGCATTGCGTTGATGTTCTTGGGTTCAGATTTTGATTGTTGGTGATAATGTTAAAGTGGTTTGATCTTGAGAGTATATTTTATACGAATATATAGATGTCAGGTCTACCAGTGCACTGGTTAACGTCATCGGCTTCCGTTGCGGACTTCACGGGTTCGAGTTTTGTATGAGCAGCATTTTTCAGTCGATTGATTGATTCTGTTTGAAGGCACTGGTGTTCGTGTTCCCTTCCCACCCTTGCGATCTTATAAGCGGGGCGTAGCGAGAGCGACTAACTAATCACTCGACCTGTCCTAGACCTACCTTTTCTATCCTTACACGCATCGTACCAAAGAGAGTACAAGCAGTTCATATGCTTCACACATTGGGAGCAGGCATGGAATAACTAGATAAATAAATATGTTTTCATTTTAGTGGTAAGGATCAAAAGAAGATGGTTTCGATGAGAAATAATATTTTTTTTCTGAGCAAAAACCGCACTGCCGTCAAGTATGAAATTATGAATATCTTTCCAATGACATAACAGGTAATTTATTAATTGCCGATTTTTTTATTTCACATGATATCAACTCGATGAGAAAAGTCATCGTGAACACCCTGGATCGAGATTTCGAATGTTAAATCTGATATTGACCTTGCCAGGAGTTGAGCTCGCAACCGTCTGTCACTGGGGTAAAATTCTCAAAACACTACACACGTCGATTAATGGTAAGAGACACTATCATCTTTATACAGTTTCTCGAAACAACCGATCTATTTTATGATTGTATGAGAAATGTATTACGGCAAAAAAAAGAGCAATTTTTATGCGGTTTACTCAAGTGAATGCACAAATTATAACTGGATTAATTTATAATATCGACGGAAGGTGTTAATGGAATTTCGGTTCGTCTAAAGTTTTGTACTCCCACATATCACTTAGGAATCGGGGACTGCTAGTTGTCCGTGAACTTCAATGCCTGAAGGTGTCGAGAGACGAATCCGAGTCGTTAATGACGAAACACGTCGAAGAGTACACAATTTGACGACTCAAATCAGGTGTAGGTAAAACTAAACGAATAAATGTTTTAGATTTTTGCTTTGTTTAGCAGCGAAAATAATTTGTGTAGTATTTCAAGCACACATTTTTTCTCCAACTACGAGCGGAGGGTCGGAACTAGAGATTCCAATTCAAGTATCGAGTACTCGATACTCGAGTATACTATTCCATTTTTCAAGTAATCGATACTCGTAATTTATAAATGCAGATTTATATCCATTTTTTTTTAAACAGTGAACAGAAAAACTAGATAGCATTATTTAATTCATTCACAATAGCATTTTTATTTATCATCTATTTATTTATGTAGACAAAATTGAATTAATAATATATATTTTGGTACATCTGAAACTACTTGAGTATTTTAAAAGTACCCTCTAAAGACCAAGTTACCCTCTTTTTCAGCCGTGGCAATGCATAGTTCATTTACAAATTTGAACATAAGTTTGTAGACTAATTAAGCTACTACGTTTCCCCCTTTGTTTCATATAACAAGTCAATTAGTCACAGTGTTTTACATAAATACATTTTTTATCGTTCCTGTACGATACAGAGCATGTTGAATAATAACAATGTATTTATTTACACAAGAATAACTATTACAATTTTTTGATAGTTTTTCCGACAATCATGGAGGCACTGACCGTCATATGGAGTAAATATGACTCAAGAAGTACAAAAGAAGAAGCGGAATAAAATCGACTTGATAAATACCTATTTACGAAGTGATTCCGAAATAGCTTTCAATGTTATTTGACTTAAATAAATGTTTGGTCACTATAAAAGTGTTAACTGTCACGTCTTGGTGGAAAGGCAGTATTCTGAATAAATAAAACAGATTTTTTAGTACTATTTTCACATAAAGATCAGAACCCGTTAAATAGTATCGGAGTTACAATGAGAATTCAATCTATACGTCACTTTTAAGATGTTAACGGTGAATTATTATAAGTGGAAAAGTATATGTTAATAAATAAAACACATAATTTTGCTAAACATTTTTTGTACTTATTCCACAATTAATTTATTTATATCAGGACCGGTTTCGCTCATATCGTGCACTATCATCTGATGATGCCTTTCCATCAAGAATCTTGAAAAGTGAACATTATTTTGTGCTATTTCCACATATATTTTTCGGCAGATGAAAATGCTCACGGTGAGCGAAACCGCTCATGATCTTTACAAAATACCAAGGATTGACAGTAAACGATGTTTATTTACGAGAGTTTATTCGGGATTTTTAAAAGCCGTCAAATTTGCTCCGACGCCTCGGATAGTCGAGACAATGTTCTCTGCAATACTAAACATGGAATCTTTCTTTTTTGTGGTGTGTTAATAAATATATTGTATATTTACACCGGCCGGTTCATTATTGGCGTGTTATGTGGTCGAGACTAATCTGCAGCCGGGGAGTCCAGTAAAAGTGTAATTAAGCAACAAATTAAGAAACTTGACGAGATAAAGAAAGGCGCACGCGTGTGGGCGCGGACAGCTTGCACGTGTCGACGCGGGATATCCACGTGGGCGGCACCAGAGTGTCAGCGCATATCTGACGTTTATCATGGAAACTGGAGCGAGACACGGCACTTAAGAAATAATAAAAACAAAAAAAACGCAGGCTCTAAATCAAGGGCCCATTCCATCGCGTAAACGATTATAATATAAGATACCGGCCTTCAGAGATTTCCAAATGATATATTCGGCACGAGGAAAGCTCGATATGAAATTGGATCCATGCGTAACTTGACCATTTATTTTTTTCCCCAAACTGGGACACGGGTAGGTAATTATTCCTTTTAGGTGCCTCACATTCAGTGGTGTAGTGGGGACAGGCCGGCGACCTGGCGCCTGAAAATGAGCCAGAACGAGGCCTTGCGACCTTTTTGACTTGTAACTTAATTTTCAAAAACAAACATATATGTATTCAAATTTGAATTTTTTGAATTTTGTACTTTTCCGTGAGTTTTGTCGCTAACGACCCGGGTTTCGCCTTTCGGCATCTTCAGGCATTCCAAGTGCACGGATGTACTTGAACTGACGAGATTTATTACGAGACGATTTATACGAGACTTATCAAAAAATTCAAATTTGATATTGAAATTCCATCAAGCACCCTCAGTCGAAATACTTAATTAAATATATGTATTCAATGCGAACAGCTTTAAAAAAAAATAAATTGCGCGTTTTTTTCTTTGATTTAATTCGAACGGAAAAAATAGGGAAAAAATCAATGACCGACCTGGTACCTATTTATTTGCCACTACACCACTGCTCACATTTTCATACCATATACATAATTGAGAAGATCGTAATTTTTTTCACGTCATATCCTGTAAATTTATTTTTTCAGTCTATAGCGACATTTATCTCTGTTCAGGAAGTAATTGTTACTGCGATTCATTCAATATCCATCGGTAGACAATCTTCAGCAGTTTTAATTGCGTTATGAACAATATGCGTTCCACATCAGATCCCTACTAAAGTTTTACCAACAGCTAAATTAAGTTTGGTCAAAATATTATTGACGTCTCTCATTTGCTGTCCGCCAAAAATTCAATTCGTGCTATCACCACAAAATCCCAAAATTTTTGCAAATCAAATCAATTGTCTTTTTTCAAAAATGGAACATTTTGGCGTCCTGAAATTGTGTTCGGGGACACCGGGACACGTTATCCGTGGTATCCATGTTTTCTTGCGCAGTTCGCAAGTTAGAGCTCTATTATCTTAATGTTGGTAACACGTCATCAAAATATCACAAAGAAAACAATTTGCAAATGAATATAAATGCGTCTAAGCTTTTTGTTTCAACGAGGAAAAATAAATATGGATACGTGCAACACGTGCTATTTGGTGATCCGGTCAGCACTTTCCTGAATTCTGAACAAGATTGGGGAACATTTTAATATTAGCTATAGACCAGAAGTAGTTTTTAAATGATTAAGCTGGTATTTACTTGGTTTTGTATATCAGTATATTATGGTAAAGGTAGCAAAGTATTTAGTTACACAAGAATAAATTAAAAAATACAGTTGCCTATTTCGGTATCAAATGCCCAAACAGATACATAGCTGTATGCTTCATTATTTTAAAAAAAATTCCATTTAGGAATTTTAAACCACTGACCATCGCCTCTGGGGTATATTAAAATATTAAAGGCGTCGATCAATAATAATCAATAATAACTATGCAGGTACACACTTGAATACGAAAGAACCGTTTGATTTGTTTACATGGCAGTCGGTTTACAAAAAAAAAACATTGATCAAATATCTTGCAATTGTTTTTTATTCTTAAATCTAAGAACAACAGCCGCGAGCGATGTTCTATGTATGATATGCAAGTGACACTTTTAAGGAGTATTGGCCGATGATCAACCGATATTACATTTTGTATCATATATAAATTATTTTCATATCCGGAAAATTGATTTTGTCCATACACTCATAGCGGTATTGATGTTCTCAACAAATACAGTAATCAAATTAAGACAAGTTCGTCCGTATTAGTCCGTTAAATCGAGGTTTTATTGTACAGAGTTTTCGAAAGAGGGAAGTGTTTAATTGAAGTTAAATGCAGCTATTCAATTTGTTGTAACAAAACTGTTGTGGTTCGCGGTTTTCCTGTTGTGTTTTAATGCATACAATATAACTAGAATGTGTTTGCCTGCAATTTTGATAAATATACGGTCAATGCTATGCTGTGTCCTTGTTATCGTCTGGCTTGTAAGCATAATAATAATTGATAAGAATGGCTGTTTCCTACAATAAATTCACTGCATTTTGATAAAGAAAGTTTTATATGCAGCCGAAAACCATTTTAAAATAACCATCCGATAAATGTTAACTAGGTAAGCTGTTTTTTCTTAATATGAAAAATAAATTAAATACTGTACATATTTAGAAGAATTTTTAACAAAGTTGATAGCTATTTCGGGGAAACGCGTTCTGTTAAAAAAACAGAGGGGTGATTTTTGGACGCATTTCCATGTTATATCATTTTGAATAACTTTGTAAAATGTACGTAGCCTAAACAAATTGTAATTACTGTTTATGACATTACCTATACGATTGATCAACAACCATTAATATCTAAAAAAAAAAAAAATGAAATTAGTCCAGATCTCTAACGATACCTTTTATATTGTTGTTATTATAATATACTATGCACACGATACAACATATGTGAGGAGCTAATTTTCAAAAGTTGACAAATCCATTTGTTGAAAAACTGCAAGTGGGAGATATTTTCATTACTTTTTCCTCATAAATTTGTGTTTACTATCAACATTTTTAACATATGTTTTAAATTAAGGAATTATGGATAACATGTAATGATTCAAACTTTCCCATGTGAATAAAAAAGGTCTGAAAAGATTAGTCTAAAACTGGCAGTTGAAAAAAAGTATTTTAGATTTGTCCACTTTTGAAAATTAGCTCCTCATGTATGAAGCGTCAGTTTAAGTTGTTTTCTTTAGTGTCACGTGAGATCAACACAAAGAGAAAACACATCACAAAAAATACACGACTAGATTTTAAGTATCAAATTGAAAAATTTCAAATTTGTTAATAATCTTGCAGGTTTTTGAGCTCGGGCGCATTTGCTCCGCAATGTTTTAACCTCTTCTCTGCTAAGCCAGAGCTTACCAGCTTCTCTGCAGTGTGTTTGTGTTAAATGCACTTAGACCAAATAATGCATACATATTTGAATAGTTAAACATTGCTTACTTGCTATTTATTTTTTAATATCAATTTGCAACACACCGCAATGAGGGGTTTCAACGTTTGAGACGCCAGCAGGGTTAACACTAGAACACAGAGATCAACATAATGCATGAATGGTAGTTAACATAGATCTGAATATTTACAGCTGGTAGCGTCTTTCCCCTAATAGCGCAGCCGGGTATTAAATATAGAAAGAAACAATGCAACGACAACGTAACCAATATTACATAAATTGTCAGTGAAAACATACATACACTCGTCTTATGTAAGTACTTTGGATACTGTGATTCATAATTACAAAGAGAAAGATTAGTCTGGTTAATGCCATTTTCAGACGGGGCGAGTATGATGGTTAGCGCGGGATGAGCAGCTAAATGAGCAAAACGCAGCTTCGGATTGTGGTGTTGGTCAGTTAGTTAACACAATCCCCCTGACTCTCCTCCCATAGCTCCTCATAACTGAACGGATTTCCTGTCCCCCTCGGGCAGCCAATAATGTTTAATACTGCTCTGGCGATGCTTCTCAAATTTATCAACAACCAACACATTATTCGTAAACATGAAAAACGATATATGTAGAGTTAATTATTTTATACTTTTGAAAGAGGCGCGGGAGTATTTTCGATTGAACTCAGCCAACGAGCTAAACCTGCACGAATCATATTGTAAAAGAGATGATTTGTTACTTTACGAATACGGTTCCAATGGTAAAGAAATAGCACAAAGCAATGTCCATTTATTGTAATCATTTTTATTATTAATCATGTCTTTCAAGAAGAAAAACAACTATACTCGAACTTGTGAATGATTAACTGATTTTTGTTATTAGTTAATTTTAGTTTAAATGAGAAGATAATTTTCAATAAAAGTAACCCATGGCTGTGTATTAAGCTTCACCAGAATACTGTTAATCACTGTACATTTGTACTACATCTGTTAATTGCCAACGGAAGATTATTTTCAATGTATTTAAGAATATCAAAGCGAACATTTTAATTGAATTAACATCAGTTGATAATGCTCCCGTTTCACAATGCTTTCATTATTCAACCAGTATAATATGAAGTTGCGATGAGGTTTTAGTAATTTACCATTAATTCGAGCCAAATTCACGCATTAGAAAATGGGTTCTTAATTGCCGAGACAAAAGCTAAAACAAATTGAGTGTGAGGCCCCAGTGGTAGCGTTTTACAGCGTAGAAGACTCACACATTCAGGTGGCCTCATTGGCTCGCTCCCGCCGACGCCTTTTTTTATAGCCAATGAGACCACCGGCATTTGTGTAGCACGTCATGACCGCTGAACGTTACGCTGCGCTGTAAAATACGCTGGCACTCAGGCCGTACACTTTTTTGTGCACAATGATAGCACATATGACTAACGCTTATGTATCAAAAAAGTGTTCGAAAATAAAATCTAAAGCTAGATCACGAAACAACGGGACTATAAAAAGAAAACGCAAATGAATTTTATTACGTGCAATAGCACTTAGAATGCATTCAAAACATGCAGCGGTTTATTGTACTGTGGTTGAATGCGTCGTCCACAAGAGCAATCTTTGAGAAGCGCCTCTCGAACAGAGCGTTGTGCGAAAGAGAAGAGCATGTCTGGTATCGACCGGCGTTCGGTTGACCCAGGTCTGGCGGATAGTAGGTACTATTACCGACGCCCCTATTATCTATGTATTGGTGCGAACGTGATACCGATAGATACTACGGTGAGCGTAAACAGGCGTCGGGACGCCGGCGCCGCCCACTCCGGTGCGTCAGCCGCGGATGCGGAAGTGGAGCATCCAGCGAAGCTTTCCCAATTAAAGCTCTCGAAACGAATACATGTCTACGGGAAACGTTTCAGATTATGTTTTGCAACAGCATGTAGGCAATGGTAAATATGGATTAACGAATAGCAATTTCAAATCCGTATTTGCAAAATTGTCAGTGTGCATGGTTGCATTGCGATTATTTTTCTACTTTAAATTTCGAATAGACAGGCACCAAAATCATTAATTTTTTTGTTGTCATTTAGGTTGTGTTCAGTTATAAATGTCAATAAAATATGAAAGTCTGTTTCTACACAGCATTTTATTGTCAGTGTAAAAATATATGAAATAAGGCAACTAGTTTATATCAGAAGTAAATTATGATTATATGTACAGCGTTGATGCGGTCTCTTTTATATAAATAAATAGGTACATATAGGTGAACAAAGAGAAAAAAATATTTGTATCTTATTTATAGCTAGCCGGTACCCGGCAAGAGTTGCAATGCCACTCAAAGAAACGACAATCATTCATTTTAATGTGTATAGATCGGTAGATAATTAAGAAACCTTCGTAGGCGTCCACACAACAAATCACCAAATTTGTATCGCTATCGGATGGCATACGAGTCAAAAAAACATTCATTTTAATATATATAGGTAATTAAAAAACTTTTGTGTCGTCTACACAACAGTCACCAAAGCTTTGTCGCAATCGGATGAACGGTATGGCAGCTCATAGAGTACGAACAAACAAACAAAAAAACAAATATTGATTTTTATATATAAGATGTGCGCCAGTGAATTGCCGGAATTTTCAAAAAAACGAGTGAGTAGTTCAATCAAATTTAGAATAAATCAACATCTAAAATCCATGGTTTAATTTTGAAGAGATAAATAGAGCAATTGTTTTATATAGAGAATAGTTTTATTAAAAAACAAAATATATATGCTCGAAACTGTGAGTGGGCATGGTTGTTTAAAGAAAAGCTTGCCACGGATAGAAAGAAAAGGAAATAATCACGTTGACGAACAATTGAGAAGACTCTAGAAAGGAATTCATCCCTGCTTTAATGAGCGGGATGAATATTGCGGGAGAGGAAAATAGTGGGTAATAGAGAAGGATGGTTCAACTAGACTAATCGGACGAAATAGAAGAGCCAAGTGGACTATTGGAACACTTAAGAAAAATAGGGGTGGTAACAATATGGAAAATAATATTTTACATTTACTTATTGTTGTTTTGGGATGTTATGACGTTACACGCCAGCCTTCATATTTTATTACAGATCTTTTCTCTTAGAGTTCAGTGACCACAAAGTCTGATTGAATTCATTTAAATCGTGTCATATTAAAACGATTGTATAGATTTTTTTGAATTGCATTTTAAAATTTAAGAGAATATTTTTAAACGGTTGCAAATAAGTAATAAATCAGGGATCAACAGACTTTTTAAGAACAAAAATAAAAGAAGATCACCAATTTACGTTAATAGCAATTTAACATAGTGATCTTCTTTTATTTTTGTATATAAACGATACAAACTGTTTACTGCGCGTCAGAACAAGTACAACCGAGCACTTGAAATGCCTGAAGATGCCGAAAGGCGAAACGCGGGACGTAATCGACAAAACTCATGGAAAAGTAAAAAATTTAAACGATTCAAATTTGACACTAAGATGACCAATCTCTCAAATATACGATTAAAAAAAACAATGATATTGACCGGGATTTCCACATATATGACCGTTATAGCACAGCTCTAAATACAAGACTAAAGAAGCTGAATTGATAACAGCCCTCATAAGTATTTTTGCACGCCACACATATGTCGTTGTCATTTCTGTGCAGCGATACGAGCTTTGCATCGTCGGTAGCGGAAAGTCATGATTTATCGAAATTTCGATAGATGGCAATGGTAAATATATCACTTTTGTGTCATAAATATGAAGCAGTTCGTAACCCTGGCTGCAGACATTTTCGCGTCGGATAATACGGCGATAGGTTTATAGAAAAAATGGAGCCAAGCCAACTCGACTGCCTTAGAATCCCGCAACTTGCCTATCCGTTCGTATTTTTAAGCGTTACCGAAGGAGAATAAAACGGCTAGATAGGAAACCCACGGATAGCTATGCTGCTAAGATTAAAGTGGTGTAACCGTTGGGCCGATGTTCGGAATTCGAAAAGATTTGAACGATATAAAATCTAACAACTCTCCGAATTGCCGCATTTAATTCAATTGTAATATGCTAAAATTATTTTTTGGTGACTGGTTCCGCCTAAAGAATAAGAGCTGTCAGCTAAGTGATAATTTTAAAATGTATACGATTAATTGTCAAGATAAGACAGTGTATATCAGAGGTTCCCAAACTCTTTTGTCACATAGACCCCTTGCCGATTTTTTCAGTTACCGTCTTAAATTTAGCCAGAAATAACCTTACATCTATCGTGGACCGCTATTTACTTTATATAGAGCCCCAATTTCTTTTTTCACTGACGTATACGTCAGCATCGTTCGTTAGCATCGAGCCCCAGGGGTCGATATAAACCACTGTGGGAATGACTGGTCCATATATATATGTTACAGTGAAAATATATTCTTCTCCAAGCTGTCATTGAAATTAAATTTGACCGCCCTATCTTCAGCCCTATGTTTGTCTGTGTTATTCTTTGGTTCTCTTTTTATGAAAGGGCAACCAAAATTTTGGGCCGGCAAATCATCGATTTGGGCCAATAATTTCAATGATCGTGACCAGTGAAATCATGTTGTCATACAAATCTATTACTTGATACATTTTCACTGAGAATACAGTTTCACTGTAACATATACATAATATATAGATTTATATAATATGTTTACTTGACTACACGATATACTAATTAATTATTCAAAGACAAATTTAGTTTCGTGTAGTTCGTATGCAAATATAACGTGCGTACAAATTAAATAAATTTAAACGATTTAAAAAGTTTTTAATAAAAATGACGCGTAGGTACTTAGAAAGTGGAACATTTGATGTGATACCCCTTTCAGCATATTACGCTTTTTCTTAGTTTCCCGCAGCTTATATACATATAGTATTAACAATATTTCATATTAATTTTGTTTAGTAGACATCCGTTGTTAATTGCGACCTGGTTTAATTTGTTGAAAAATAAGTGGCGTGATATATTTAGTACTGAGACGACTTCAATCTCAGCCCTCTCGGAAAAGAGGACGTGCCTCCCTGTCGGTCACTCTCGGGATGAGGAAATTGGACTGGGAGGTGAGAAAGGAGGGGTGCTCTAATTAAGAAAACTATCTCAAAGGGTTACACAGTGCAAATAGCATACGCACTATTTATTTGTCTTCAGAACAGGTTATACAATTACGATTTACATATAGAATTTAATTTAAAGGTTGCAACAATAATGATTCGACCTTCTCGCCTTTAAAGGCAATATCAGGATTTAAACGTACAGAAAAGACGATTAGTGGCTTGAAGGGCGACCTTATTGTGAGTTAAACTCGATCCGTGCATAAGCTTTACCCAACAGATGTACAATCAAAGCGCAATCTTCGCTTTCCAATTCTGACTGACTTTCTGAGAGAAATTACGATGTTATCTGCGCTCCAGCGTTCGCTTGTAGCCGGCGTAACTCCGTTCGTTCGTGAGGCGAACGTAGCAGCATTCGGTTAAGTATGCGTCATCTGTGCCATTTTTTGGTATAATCTCACGCAGCCAGGGCTTAGAGCGGGACGTCCGCAGGTCTCATCCGGAGACGTCGCCCTCAAATGTCGGCTTTACAAATTTAGAAAATAACTTTATATTGAAATCGCTTTAGATTCCACTATAGAGTATTATAAGACTGAATTGATATCCTGATATTGTCTTGAACTCATAGACTGAGGTGAAATATAGACCGTTCGAGAGAGTGCTGATGTCCTAAAATACTAGGAGGTGTCAGTACTATTTTTGATATCCTTACGCCAATCCGTAAATGATGAAAGATATTTGGATAATTTATTGGATGTTTATTGCTTCGAGAATGCAAGCTAATAACGAGCCACTCAACTTAAATTT
Organism: Himalopsyche kuldschensis; assembly: GCA_028554975.1. Classification (NCBI taxonomy): domain Eukaryota; kingdom Metazoa; phylum Arthropoda; class Insecta; order Trichoptera; family Rhyacophilidae; genus Himalopsyche; species Himalopsyche kuldschensis. Next base: position 4,202,194 of record JAHFWI010000030.1, on the reverse strand, counting down.
TATAGACGTTTCCTGTCATATTTTGCTGTTGGCGTTTTTCTATATCAGTGATGTCGAAATTCTGTGGAAAACCTTAGCTCGGGTGCCGTATCACATCTAGAAATATCTACAATTTTGTTATATTTGTTTCTTAGTTAAAAAAGAGAGTTATATTTTTGATACATTTATGGATTGAGTAAAAAAAATGTATTTTAGTTACTTTATTGTCTTTAATTGAATGTTGGTATTTCGTGCACTTTAGATACAAGTAATAGTTTCTGATTTCATCTGTCAGTCGATTATTTCTTTAGGATTTAATAATACGACGAGAAAAATGGTGAATAAAGCCGTAGAAAGATTTTTTGAAGTAAGCTCAGCGTGTGTTGACTATTCCTCTGATAGGCAGTGTCGGAGGTTTCCCATGGCGAATATATATATCATATTATTCTTCTTTACTGACATTGGTGAAAACAATGAGAAGGGACATAATATAGCACCTAATGGGTTACAAATATAATTACACAATGCAACACTTACGTTTCCAAATACTGGAAGAGCCGATAGACCGGTCGCTTGTAGAGCAGCATTCCTTCCACCCGCTCCACCATGTCTGCTGGTATGGCAGACGCGGTGGCCCCGCGTCACGCAACTCGAGGCCGAGACGCGGGGATTCCGCCCCCGAGGCTGCCTCGCCTCAATCCCATAACCTCGAGACCAAAGCTCGAATAAAAGGGAAGATGCTTGAAAACAGTCCCGCTCAAACCGAAGCACTTATCATCGAAAAATTGACGCAATATTCCGAATCAGTCGAAACCATTTAATTAAATATTGTGCGAAGAACACTTCTATATCACTAGATGTATATCATCAAAAATTAGACGAAGTATCAACACTGGATTAACTGACGAATTTCTTGTTTTTTGTCGTAATTTTGCGACTTTATTAGCTTTTAGCTTACGATAGTACTATCGAATTCAATCAGATTGAATTGTATTTTCTCTCGGAGGAAGTCTTGTAATATTCAAGGCATCAAGTTATACTTCTTATCTTATATTTGTTAAATTTATTATCTATATCACAGTGTTTTTTTCTAGCTTTCCATGTCCAGCGTTTGAAACACTGTTCAGATATGTATACAAATATGTTTTTTCATTCGTTATAAAATGTATGAAAAATTCTATTATATATTTTAGTTATCAATTTATATGTGATATGTCTTCTTTGTTTGTTTTTCACCGATCGGTAAGTCGACTGTTATTCTTCGGTGATTTAATTTTCAATCTATGTGGTACAGTTTTAGTCCATATTTTCTTATAAAGTATATTACTCCAAATTATTCAGTACACTAGAGTTGCATAGCGCTCATTTACGCAACGATCCTGAGATGAAATTAATCAAATATTATAATTATTATGGTCAGTGCGTATGGTTTAGTATGTTAGGTAAGTGTAAAAATGCCCTTCTATCAAAGAACGGTTTCTTGAACATAGACAATTGCGCATGTAATTTAAAATGGCATATTGACGTTTACTTGATTTAACTACGAAAAAATCTAAAATAACGGCAGCAAAATGCAATATATTCAAAAATTCATATTGTAGGTTTGTATTCTGATAACTCTGTTCTATAAAAAACCTTTTGTGGGTGAAAACGGAAAAAATACGATTCGGCCCGTCTACCATCTGTATATCGATATACTTGTTTCCGCAATGCAATCAAGAGGATGTGACAGTGAGATAAGGAGGAAAGGTTCATTTACATTTGAATAAAAATGTTTAGTAATAATTTTACCGTCGGGTCCGTGGTCGAGTGTAGACGCCGTTGGCTTGGGTTGCGGAACACACAGGTTTGAAGCCCAATACGGACAATTTAATTTATCAACCGAATTACACTGTCGCATTTCGCTCTCTACAATTCCCTCCCGCACCCGTCCGATCCTAGAAACGGGACGTAGCGAGAGCTATTAGCTAACCACTAATCCTATCCTAGTTAGATTTTTTCGAAAAGGGGATGTTGAGCAACTGAGTTACAAGCAGTTCTCGTAGAAAAAAATCCGTAAGCTCCATCAGTACTACATATGCTTCACATTAAAAGCGGACACGGATTATAAAAATCATCGTATAAATTTTTATTAATACCGCAACACATATTTTTTTATCCTACCCATTAAGTGATTACTATAATACAATGGTTTCATGGTTTTATGAAACTTTCA